>VXBZ01000155.1:56454-191559 GCA_013399135.1 Heliornis fulica | reverse complement strand
AATTTTAAACAAAGGTGATCCAATATTGAGACTCTGCACAGACGAGTCCCACACTGTATCAGAGAGGCTCATCTTTTGCAAGCACAATCACCTCTTCTTCCTTTCTGCCCCTTTCTACTATCCTCAATCCCCTTCTGGTCTGCAGACCTCTTTTCTCTCTTCACTGGGCATTTTTCATTGCAACACTGCATTAGCTTCCTCTTTACGCAACTCGTACAGTTTAATCTTTGCTAATGGAGAAGGGTGTACATCTAACATCTTAATATCCTAGCACAGAAAAGACCAGCAGTGCATTTACCACTCCATAACCAGTACAGAAAATAATCTTCCTATTTCCCATTTACATATGCACTCACTTCAGCTCCCTTACACCTTAAGCCCACGTCAACAATGCTCCTTTTCTTGCAGACAGGAACTTCGTAAAACGCACAGACTTCAAAGGGCAAACATAGTCACCTAGTCCAACCTTGTGCATTACACACACCGTCAGATTTTCCTGGTATGCCTTCCTTCAAGGTCAAAAAGCCTTTCTAGAACTGGAACATATATACCTGAACTCATCTTGAAGTTTGTGCAATGAAGGGCATTGCTGCCCTTGATGAATTATAACAAACATTAATTTTCTATAATGTTAGAGTTTCCTTCATTATCCCTTATTTTCAATCTGAATTAGTCTTTCAGCCATTTTGGAGAGACCCTTTTGAAGCTTCCACACCAAGAACTTGTCTTAGTTTTGGTCTTATTCTGGGGACAAATTCATCTGAACTAGCAGCGCTGCCCTCGCTATTTTTTTTTTATTCCACATACTACATATGTCCCAAGCACATTTGAATGAATGACTTGTCCTCCCAGCATGCTGACAGATGGCCAAATGTAGGTCTCAAATGGTCTGGTAGAAGTGTGGTATGGTATCAGTGAGACCCATGTTTGAGAAGATGTAACTGCAATTTTTGCTATGAAGATGGCACAGGAAAGGATTCCCCAAGGAACCTTGAATAGCCCATTAATCCTCTTTTGTGGAGCAATATAAGAAATCCTACATATTTTATTTCCAGGAACACTAAACTGACCACGATGGTCCTAAGGAGAACAAAATCTGAATATCTTCCTAAGAATATAAAATGATTCCATATCTACTCTAAGGAAAAGAGCATGTGTTTGGATGAACTCTGCTGGGGGCCTGGAGCAGAAGTTTTCATTTCCATTATGAGATGTTCACATACTCAGAGACAGCTGCTCAGACTGTAGTAGTCAAAAGTTCAGCAAACTTCAAGCCTGGTATTCTGCTATCTCAACAACTTCTGTGCAAACACTTGGGAGCAAGAAAGAAAAAGCAAAACCTTTAGTTCATACTTGGGAACTTGCTTGTTCTGGATTTTGTCTTGGACAGACCTAGTTTTCAGAAGGACCTGGGAAGGGACACAGCTAGGACAGCTGACATGAACTAGTCAAAGGGCATTCCATGACGTCATGCTTAGTAAGGGAGATATAAGGGGAGAGCTGGCCAGGGAGGAGAGGTTGCTGCCAGAAGGGTGGGATGGGCATCAGGTTGTGGGCAGCAAACCTGTTTTGTATATTCTAAATATTACTTTTGTTTTCTTCTTTCTTTGCTGCCTTAATTCAAACCACAAGTTTTACCTTTTTCTTCTGATTCTCCTTCCCATCCCACCCAGAGGGACAGGAGTAAGCGAGCACCATGTTGCACAGTGGCTGGCTGAGCACAGGATGTGGGGACTTTGCTCCCTCTCAACATTTCCCATTCCAAAGCAAGAAACCAAGGACTGTGCACACAAAACATCCCTCTCAAAGGCTTATCTTTTATTTTGTAAACTCCATGAGACTTTTCCTGACTCACCTACATACCTTGTTCTTGAACAAGGTATGTAGGTGAGTCAGGAAAAGTTCCATCCACACCGTTGATTCTTGAATCAACAGTGTGGATGGAACTATCGCAGTCATTTCAAAAGGGCTAAAGCTACCTCATTGCTCTTTCCGTCAACCAAGCTTAAGGTACAATCAGGTACTGGTTCACATACACACACACACACACACACACACACACACACACACACACACACACACACACATTCATTTTGTGTTCCACAAAGGCCTGTAGAATGACCCTTTCTGGGCTCCACACACCAACACCAATGGCTGAAACAGCTCCTGGCCCAGCTCCACACCTTGCCTCTGCTTGCTGGTGAACTTTAAGCCAAAAGTACTTTTGCTTTACTGAATTTCCGAGCAAGGACCACAGAGCCTCAGACAGGGCAGACAAAGCCATGAAATACAAATGTAATTGAGCATGCAACTGATAAGTCTGGGAGGTCCTAGCTCAACACACAGCAAATGGAAAATATCCTGTGAAGAAACGCAACATGGAAGAACATGAAGGATGGAAAGCGTAAGACAACAGAAACAGGTGCTTCAGTCTTGGCTACACATGAATACAGAGCCACTGGCAACAAGCATGGAACCAGAATAAGACCACTATCACAACCTGATTTTGAATTGCCAAGTTCTTCCAAGTGGATTTACTTAAACTCTGTGCAAGAGTAATGAAACTGTCTTAAATGTCTCTTTAAAACTATTCTGATAGAACATTCCTGTAACATAATGCTTACAAAAGTCTTGACAGAGATTCAGCGTGCTGAGATCATCCAGTATTACTGTAGCGTTACTTTGGTGATGTTCTTTAGTCCTAAGGAGACAAAAGGAAGACAAAACCCTAAAACTGATCAGGGCTGAGTCAAGAGTCCATTCAAAATAATATCCTGTTTCTGATGCTATCCAGTAGCTGGAAATATTTGTTACTGGCATATACACCCAGTCTCACTGAGAAGCACCAGGATTTCCCAAGGCAAGGGTCACAGTCAAATAACTACTTTCAATAACCCAGCCACAGACCTACCCTTGAACTTCTCTACATCTTTTTAAGTAAATCTGTATTTTCTATTTCAATGCATCCTGTGACAATGTGTTACGTGATTTAATTATACACCATGTTTGTTTTAAGGACATGATGTTGATTTAGCTCTGTGCTCTGTAGCCCTTCTTTTGTGAAAAACAGTGAATAATAATAATAATAATAATAATGGCCTTGTCGTCTCTTTGGACCATCTGCAATTTTAGTCGTCCAACTCAGTTGGAGACGCCTGTCTTTAAGTGCATTATACTTGAAACCTAGAAGACTAGTTGGACTTTGAAATCAAAGAGGATGAGTCCTACCTTTTAAAAGTCCTGAAAAAATGTGTCTGAATTTGGCTGTTGATACTGTTTGAACACTCATTTTCACAAATGTGTGGAATTGCATGAAACCAATGAATTCCCCTAAGTTTTTGAGAGCACTGGAAATTAACACTGGATGTGATACCTACAAGTTGCTATGTACTGTATTTATCACATAACCACAGTACTATAAGCACAAATGTGTGCATTCAGTACAGAAACATGAGCTTCTTTTCATAACTACATATCAGAAAGTCCTATAGAAAAAAAAAACGTATTTTGCCTTCTGTGTTACAGAAACCTCATCATTAGCATATAATGTAAGATATCCTTGATGGAAATATATATTAAAGATAAGTTCTTCTTTGACATCCATTTGGAAATATGTAAAATGCCATGTCAGATCAAGAGCTGACAAGCAGTACTGTGTTGGATTAAATAAGAGGGATGCATACGTTTCATGTCAGTATAAGTGTTCCTCAATATAAGTGTTCCTACAGTCGACAACAATTTATAAAAATAGACTTCACTGCAGAGCAGAGCCATGGATTTTTATTTGAGGGGCAGGTATTGCAGGCATCACTGTCGCTTCATGAGGATGACCAGCATAGGGTACCTAGCCTTGAAGGGACTTGCTGTGGGTTTTCACACGAGGCAGAGATCTCCCAGCGTGTGTTGTGTGAGCTTGTTCCTTGAAGATTGGGTCCTTCATGGGCACGTACAGTAGCTGACAGACTTTAAGCACTGACAGGCACTTCTCTGCTTGATCTGGGGAACTTTGCAATGAACTTGGGATTCAGACTGAGAGGCATCAGATTATCCTTCAGGTTGAGCAGGCAACTAGGAAGAGGTAGCTTGGGATGCAACATTAGACTTCAATGCCTTAAATCTGCCTGCATTTCAGTTCATATGAACACATGTGCTCTATTGAATCCTGACCATAGTTACACAGGTACTTCAGGAATATTATTTGCTGTTTGAGTATATTCGCTCCACAGAAGGAAAAGGCCATCACTAACGATCTGTAAGGAGTGAGGAGACATTCTGTTGATTAAACCTATCCATGAAAACAGAGATTTTTTTAATAGTAATATTAAGGTTGGCATGCCTGGACGTGGAAGCACCAGGAGGAAAACTAGCCATAGGCCTGTAAGAATGGCAGGTGTTGACAGCACCCAGTGTAGCATATCTGCAAGTTCCCAACACTTGGACACACAACTTGCCAGTACACCCAGATGGAGAAGCACCCAGATTGAACAAGTCTGCATTATGAGATGATGACAAAAGATAACGGACAGGACTGGACTGTAAGAAGCACAAAGGAGCTAAAGGAAATAAATCCTAATGACTCTCACAAGTGGATCAGTATGTCTCAAAAGACAACAATGCCTTTTTACTCCTTAAAGGCACATTTAGGTGCCCTCAACTTGTTGACCATGTGCCGAAGAAACTAGGAGATGTGGGGAGGAGGAGATAACCAGTCCCTTTCACAAACTGAACTAGCCAGACCCTCCAGACACACAGCTCAGTACTTACAAATAGGGAAGCGTGAGTAGAATTAGCCTTAAAACATTTAAAAAAAACCCCCAAAAGTCTTGTGTTAGCTTTTCTACAGTATCTCCTGGAGTCTATCTCACCAGCATAACCTTTGAGACTCCAGCTCCTCTCTCCCATGGCAGCTCTGAAAGTACTGAAGGTCCTTTAGTCCCCTTGCCTTCGTAGGTAAATGTTGAAATGAGGGATGAAACCATTCACAAAGCCAGCCTGCCTCACGGGGGGAGCAGATATCTTGTGGAGCCACAAATCGCAGAAATTCTTCTTGAATGACAAACGTGCAGCTATCAAGCTTCCCATTTTGGAGATGGATTGCTGAGAATCTGGTGGTTGTTCTGAGTCTTCACAGCAGAGCAGCCAGCCGCTGTTACCGAATTTAGGGAGACTGTATGCTTTATGCTTGGGAGGGTATGAAATTATTCGTGGTCATCAAGGACTGACTCCCTGCAAGGTTAAAGTCGGTCACTGTCACCCTAACGTAAACGAAGCGCTGGGACAGCTGGTAGTGACTGACAGGTTCAGTTAACTGTCCCAGTGTTTACTCTAGCTGTTTACAAGCATTACATTCACAATTTGTCCTCTGCAACTCCCCATGAGCAGGTTAAGTGCATTTGTGTACCTAGGCTGTATTTCAGCTGAGAAGTGCTGCATGCACAGGCTAATGGGAAAATAGTCCCTGAGCCTTCAAGTATATTACCTGTGGCAAATTAATCATTTAATATAGGTATACATTTATGTAATATTTGCCTAAGAGTTGCTCTGAAAGTCTCTTTGAATAATACACAATTAGATTTAAATGTTTTCCTAGTTTTCCTTTCATGAGCATATTTTCCAAATTTTCTCCAATAATTCATTCCATAGCTGCATTTGAACTGGTTTGTTAAATTTTACTAACTCACAAAGATATAATTTGCATAGAAATGAAATACAGACAAAAATGCTGAAGAAAGGAGAAGGAGATTTAAACTAAGTATAGCGTCACAAACAATTTCTTTCATAGGTGCTTTCAAGTGCAGTTGGAAACAGTCATTTAAAAGAATACTATCAAAGAACATGCTGTACCAAGAAACGGTATATTATAAACCCAATTCAAACAGCCACATCAAAATTCTACATTCATATGGATTGAATGATTGACTGATTATTACTGGCATTTATTTCACGGAATGAGGGCAGCTTAATAAAAGTGTATTATTCAGTCAATGCTGTGCTATGATGGATAAAGAGGTGAAAATCACAAACATTTAAATCTGACAAAAGGAAGAAGCCAAGGAAAGTACTGAAAAAAGAGGGAAGAGAATTCACCGCTAAGTGATCATCTTTTAGACTGTCCTACTCATGGTCTACTCCACCAACCAGTCTCAGAAAACAGTGACAGCTTGACTTTATAGTCCAACCTGAGGGGAAAAGCTACAATTCGTTTCTAGTCAATAATATATCACACTAGTCCTTGAGCAACCAAAGCATAGAAGTTTAGGGTCTGCTTTTTTTTTCATATGCACTTCAAGATTTAAAAAGAAGCACACAGACAAACGTGACTAGGACAGAACTCACAGATTACTATTAGGCAAGAAGAAGTAACTGCTCATTCCTCTTCTTTCTGTCTGTTGCATATTTGCTCCCACTGGTCTTTATTTTACTGCTAAGAGGTCTTTTTTTGAATAAATCTTGCATGGGTTTCCTAAAAGCAAGTAAAGTTAGAACACATATTGGTCTTGCACGTCAGGGAGCTGGTATGCATGTTAGTGTATTGCATCATGTAAGCCGAAGGCGATCTTCCAACAACTCTTTAAAGCAACATTTTTCCACATGCAAAATCCTTTGGCTCACTTAAAAGGTGAATTCAGAACCAGAGTTATGCTCCTGAAGGCACCTTGGATCACCATCACTGTTGCAGGTCCCAGCAATTCACAGAGTCCATAAGGATGTAAGCAAGTGTCTCACCCAGACTACACATTCATATCATCTGGTGTCCACACACAAAGTGACTGACAGCCACGGCCGTTCCCTTTCTCATGGCCAGCAAGCTGAAGTGCTTGGCAAATACCATCCCACCCATCCCTCCTTTCCCATGAGCTCAGCAGCAACCTGGGTGCTGAAACAAGACCCTACAAAGCCCTGTCACCTCAAAGGGACATGGGTAGGAGGACAGGTAGAAGCACAAGAGGGCCAGTACTGAAGCACACAAGGCAATGAGGGGACAGGATTTGCAATAAGCCCCACTCTCAGCCACTCTGTGTAGATAAGAAATGGACTAAGCACAAACAGTACTGTTTCACATCAACAGAAACCATGCTCTGCAACAGCACTTCAGGGTTTTCTTCTTAGGGACACACCATTCTGAAATATCTGCACATTGTCAATCTTTCCTGCTCTAAGAAAGAAAATAAGAAAAAATTTGAAAAGACTTACCAGAAGTCAGATTCAGGGATAGAAAGGAGAGAAAGCAACTTGCTGACTTTAAACTATATGCTAGTAAAAGCTTAGCATGAAGAACTACAAGATTTACCCACAAGTATATAGCGTTTCATCACAGACCAAGGAAGAGACCTAGAGCAGTTGCTGAGAAGTGTCTTTGTGTAGAACACACTGATTTAGTTCAACCTGCCCTTAAAGCACAAAGGAAACAACTTCCAGCTAGAACAAAGCCACACTGAATATTTATTTTGAACTGAACAGAATTTTGTTTTTAACCTAGCATTTCCAGATATAAAGAAATCTTTCACACACAAGAGTTTCTGAACAGCAAGCACTGATCTCTTCCCAGACCTCACATTATACCCAAACTACACTGACAGATCAGAGTAATTGAATAACCTGCAAAATGCAGTTCACATAAGTCCAGGACATTGCAATGTTCTCAGAATTGTTCTTAAAGAAAGATGGAGATTTACTTTCCTTTCTGTTGCTATTCCAGAGCTTTCTTACACAATGCTCACACAAAGGAAGTTTAAAGAGCCCGTTACCTGAACAATGCTTTATAAATTCCTCCTGAAAATGGCATCTTCGTAGTATAACATTCAGTTTCTGCTCAGGAGATTTGTTTTAATGTCAAAACAAAAAGAGATGCTAGAATTACAAAGTGAGGAGGAAGCAGTATTCAGTTTTAGATTTCCAGTTCCTCAGTCTTTTTGAAAAATATACCACCATAATAAACAGTTGCATTAAAAAGCTTAAAAATAGACAAACACCTTACAGGACATTTCTCATGGTAAAAGAACAGAGCTGGAAGAGGTGAGGATGGCAGAAACTATTTAGTTGACAAACTCCACTGCTTAGGTTTGCACTCTTAACATTAACAGTCCCCAGAACTAAAAGAGATTCTTTTCTATATATTCTTGTAAAAATGAACCTGGCTAAGAAGTTCTGAAATGCACTGTCAGCTATATGAGTCTTTGAAATAGTTCATTCTTGCAGCATATTCTGGATACAGGACAAATATTTGGAGTTAAAAAAGAATTTCCACTGTTGTTTTTTTTTTCCTGTCAGACTTTGCACTAAAAGAAAACGTTGGACCAAATGAACTTTTGAGGTCCCTTCCAAGCTGGGCTATTCTCTGATGCTATGAAATAGTCCTTGTACACTGCTTTCTTTTGCTTAATGGGTGTTGACTTGGAAATTGCTGCCCTCTGTTAGTCTCCTTTTGAGTGAAAATGAAAATTTGGTGCCCATTTGGTCCTCAGTGAAATAACAGTGGTATGTCGCATCCACTGATTCTCCCCCAACAGAAGGGTAGTGTTCAAAATAGGTATATTCTTCTGGTTAAACTACCACTTAATTCCATGATAATACATTTTCTTTTAGTGACAACAAGCAGAAAAAGAATGAAAACCAAATACTAGAAAGGAGGGGGAGGTGTCGTACTAAGGATAGCTAACATGTGCCTAAACAAGGACACATTATTTCAGTCTCTTGCCAGTTTTCTATAAAAAGTCTGATGTTTTTATTATACTGATAACATCCCCCTCTCCTGCACATCATGGTCATGCTGTGAAGGTGGATCCCCTCAAAATATCAGTGAAAAATATTGATCAGCTGCTCTTCATTCAGGAAGAACATAAGATCTTGGATGGACCTCAAATAAAACCAGACAGTGAGATTCGAGCAGAAGCCATCCCATTCTTGGGAGAATGATATGGCAGCTTCTGTAGACAGAGCACTGGCTGACAATGCTCCATGTGAGAAAGAAGCAGGACACTCACGAGGAAAGGAATAATGTGAATATCAAGTATTGCAAACACAGAAGTCCTAGCAGACAGATCCTTTGAAAACAGGCCTAGATAGCCTTCACGCAGTAAGTTGCCTAGATGTACTCCATAAATGACATTTAATTCCTATGTTCTTTGGATATAGCCACAGTTGCATCAAAGAAATACCGTGCTTCATCACTGGCTTTTCCCCTTTCCAAAATAAATTCTATTACATACTCTATTTTCCTACCTACCTTCATGGTATGAGTAAGCGGGGTGAGCTACAAGAGGCTCCTTTGGCAAGCAAAACTACAGTAGCTGTATGATTGCTGTGAGAGACTCCAAACCACAAGGCATCTTGTCTCCACAGACCGGGTAGACCAGCAGCTTCACAGTCAATGAGATCTGTAGCAGTAGCTTGAGTGGGAGGGTGCAGTCAAGCATGCACTGAACGGGCTTTTGTTTAATAGAAGTTTTAAGCCATGTGCAGCTTAAAATTATATCTAAACTATACAAAAGTAGCAGGCAATGTTCATGTTCTTCTCATGTGCTTCTTTATAACATAATGTTGGACTTCACCCTATTCATTGGTACATGATCAAAAATGACATGAAGAAATGTGTCAGCTGCCAAATTATAAGTCCCTATCAATTAACACAGATTTTCAGGTAGCATAATAAGAAATTAAATTTTCTCACAATGACCCACTGCAAGAGTCATTTTACATCCTATTTAATACAACTTCAAAATTACTCAGCTCTAGGAATTAAAAGCCCTCTCAGATGTAGGTACTGCAGGAATTATTGGCAAGCAATACTTCAGAGACAGTAGGAAATATTAGAGGTGCCTGAAGCTGTCGGATGCCAGCTCACACGGACTCCTTCAGGAAACAGCCTGGTGATGACAGACCTGCGAAAGGCGGGAGAACACCCAAAAGAACAACTCTTAACAGCAAGGGAAAAACTAGTCACTCTGGCCTAACACTACAGGACAGGGTGGATGAAGGTAGTTTCTGCTCTTGGGCAACATTACTGGCCACTACCCCTGCAGAGATAAGCAAGCAGCACACTCCTAAGCAGGAAAGGCAAGAGCACTTTTCTTTGAGTTGCGGCTCTTTGTTGGGCCTTCGGAACCAACGGGCAGGAAAGAGGCTGAAATGACTCCCTCTTAATTCACACTGCAACACACCCCATGGAAGTGAGAAATGTGATTGGAAAAAAATGTAGGGAGAAATGGAAATGTATGCACATGGAAAGCAAAATATTTCTGGAGATTAGGGTTGTGGGAAAGGGACCAAAATGAGATCATTCAGACTCACTGAACAAGGGATCATGTGGGAGAAGAGATGATGAGAGCAGGAGAGCCTGGAGAGGGATGATGGAAAGCCTTGTATAGGACAGATTCCAAGTGTCACAGAAGGCAGTAGTTTGCCTCTGCCCAAAGCTGAGGAATCTCACCATATCTCTGCTGTCAGTGATGTCCATAAAACACTTCTTCAATCTCCACACCCCGACCTCACTCATAGAGACAGCTGCAGTCTGCTGCTATTGCACAATACTCGTTTCATTCAACCGACGATGTTTGCGTGGCAGATGTAGTTGATCCTGATGACCACCTATTACTGATGGCACATTAGTGGAAGCCTTTTTTGGGGTGGTTGGTTTGCATTTTTTTAATGGGGGTTTTTTTTTGGGGGGGGGGGGCAGAGCAGCTGGTGCGTTTTTGTAATAATTAGCATCACAGAAATCCCACTCTCAGCTATACACATATAGGATTAAGGCATGTGATTATCTGCGAAGTTGCACATGTTATACTACAGGTGTGTTGAACTCACCTGCAGCATTTTTGTAAAGGCCTTACATGTAAGGCCTATGATCCTCCCTTCCATCATCATCTGAGTACAGTAGTACTCAGGCATATGTTGTACCTTCTCCATCACACTGTTTCGCATTTCCACACACAGAATCCTGAGATCTTCATCCCATCACACTCTCATGCCAGACAGCTACCTCTGAGACTGCCTCCTGGCCTGCAAGTCCAAAGCATACATTTCATCTGACTGAAGCATCTAAGCAGCTGATCTTTTAGGATCATCTTGTTTAAGACAATGAGGCATTTAATGAAGACAAACAAAGCTTTCTAGAATAGAAAGAGCCACAGATCAAGAGGGGGTACAGCTGTAATACAATTATTTTAGCCAAACTGGAAGCTTTGTGACAGTGCATAAGAAGGGAAGGTCAATTGCTTACAGTCTAGGAATGGGTGAGGGGCATTCAGCATACCTTTGCACCTCTTCTTCAAAGTTGTTCCAGTTCTTATACAGAAGTGTTGACAACATTACGAGTTATGAACATTTGGCTTAACATGTCTTTAAGATCTGTTCCTCTCTGAAGAAAGACAGATTTCAATAAATTATGAGCAGCCTTCTTTGCCCACATAAACCATCAGGAATAAGTGGAGAAAAATCTGTTTCCAGACATGAGACCAATGCATCTTGCTAATGACAAAGAAAGAAGCAACAGCTACAGCTTCCTGAGAGGATGGATATTTCAGTACATTGCATGGTCTGATTTTAAACACGAGATGCATAGCTAAGGGTCTCTTCACTCCACACACACCCCCCGCTCTCCTTTCCAGACAGCCAGGTTTGGCATGTTCCACACTGGGGTTTCTCTCTGCCATCCATTCTGTAACAGTCCACACCTGGGCTGCCCCATAATTGATAATGTAATTATCAGCATAGTCATATTACTTCACACTAAGCATTTTCAACCATTTATCACAATGTTGATCTTTACTTTAAATATAAATCAGGCAATCATTTATGTCTTTTATGTTCTTTGTATTTATTCAAGAATATTTAACTGTAGACAAAAGGTGACTTATTCATTATTCATCCTGAACAAGGCAAGTATGGCAATTTGAAAAGCCTGACATTTGAGCTTTTTGCCAACACTAGCAAAATTATATCCTTCCCATTGTAAATCAATGAAGTAGAATCATTGTGCACAAAAGAATTAAATTGCCTTGTCACTTTAATAAGGCCACCTTATATACAACCTTCAACCAATGCCATTGTGCAGAAAAAGGGTGCATCCTTTGCCTCAGCTGCCTCAGATCTCAGTAGGCTTTCCAATTAAATGAACATCCTCTTAGTCTTTCACTCCACTCCACTCTTTCTCTTTTCTGAGAGGCGATGTCAGAATGTCATAGGCATAACTTGCTATCAGTGGCATGCACACATCAATGTGAATTAACTTCCTCCAACTCATGCTTTCTTTTGGCAGCCTTTTTAACTTTTTTGTCAATTCCAAAATGATGGAACTCCAAGAAAAGGGGATTGGTTTGGTTTGGGTTTTTTTTGTTTTGTTTTGTTTACTGAGCTTGGATAAAAAGCTGCAAATAGCTATCAACAAAACAAGAAAACTATACAAATGTGTGAACCCTTTGCCAGCAATGTAGATAATGTGAAATGGCAAAGAAACAACGCATCCAATCAAGCAGAACACAAGTGGCACATGCCAGAAAGACACCAACTTTGTGTGTTCTCACTTCACAGGCTAGGACCCTGTTATTACAATCAGACCTGATTTTTCCCCATCTAACACCCCTTGGATGCGTTTTCCCCTGAGAGCAGAAACCTTTAACCAGCCACTTTCAGGCTTTCAAATGACTATCCAGAACAGCTATTTCATAATTCAACCAGAGCCGCCTGTCTAACAGTCATATGCCTACCCCTTTCATTCATCGGAGCCTGCAGTGGTTGAAGGAGTAACTTTGGTCTGGATCTTTCTCAGAACCGGAGAAAGGAAAAAAACGAAGCAAAGCTGTGAATGCCAGCAGCCCAAACAAGAGCATCATGCGCAGATCTCGCTCTTTCAAAACATGCTCAACAGTCTGCAGCTTCACAATTGTTTTGGAGTCTCAATATTTTGTCCTGTTTTGATAGTTAACTGAAAGGTGCGTGGTAAAGAAAAACACCCTGCAAGTACAGAAACAGCGACAGTGTTCTTGATGGTGTTAACATTTTGAGTTTAGTCAGAAAATGTTAATAACAAATGACCTTTTTCTGAAGGGTATTTTAAGGAGACCAAGCAATTTTCTGTAATGTGGTTACCATAGTGATTGGCCCTCTAAAAAGACCAGGGGAAAAAAAGAAAAAAAAAAAAAAGAAAAAGATGTACATCTGTAATCAACCAGCTACTGCAATAACAAATGGTCTGATAAAGCAACACTCTTGAGTTTAATTCCAAACCAGAAAGATACTGGTTTTTGAAGTTAAGTATAAAAGAAACTATTTATGGGTGCAAAATAGGTCCTCTAGTAACTGCTAGAGAACATTTGTGATGACATAGAAGGGATTTTCCTTGAAAAATTCATTACTGCACAATAGATTAATTTTTTTCTTAGAAACTACTTCTTCTGTACTGCACTGAGTCATTCAGAAAAAGAGCTTAGCAAGCACCTGGGGATGGCAAACAGGAACCTCTGCCTACCCACCCCCTCCCCCCCCTCCCCCTCACTGTNCCCCTCCCCTTCACTGTCTCTTGCCTTTCCTGGAGCATAACCGGAAAATAAGCAGTTAAAAGAAGGGCTACAGTTTTAAACATTTCTGCAGCTACACTCATAGACTAACTCCTCAAATTTTTCAGCCTTCTCCCTTGATATGGCTGGTGATCCCCACAGAGAACTGAAGGAAAGGAACTTCAAATCTTCTAATACAGATTACATAATTTGTCATTGAAGTATGGTGCACCCCCAGCCCATCTGCTGGTGAGGTGAGGTGAGAAGCAGAAGAGGCCTTGGCTCTGTGCAAACACTGCTCAGAAATAGCAAAAGCATCCCCCATCTCTAACCAGACCTTCTATCAAGGGTAAGTCTCTGGGTCCCCAGATTTCTGAAGGATGATATTACCATCAAAAAGTGAAGTATGCATGGAGTACCAGTGGGACAGGCCATTCCTGAGCTTTGAGAAGACAATCCTTCAACACCAACCAACTTTTCTGAACCAACCAACTCTTCCTTTTATTCTGAGGGCCATTTTCCCTGGGATTAATCTAAGCAGATTCCTGAAAACGCAAAATTCTAGGCTTGTTTAGCTTTTTGACCTGCTCCCTCTTCTAAAGATCCTGAAGCCCATTTCTTCCAGTTTTCTGACAAAGCTTCATTTTCTACTTCTTGACCAGGCACTGTATACAGACACCCACTGCAGCATCACCCATGCTGGCTTTCCCACTAACCCTGACCTGTTAAAGCTCTATGCTGGCTCATCACCCTTTACTAGGCAGAGATCCACGCAGTCCCACTGTTCTCTCTCATGAATAGTAACTCCCTCCAGCTGAGAGCTTTCCACACCACGCTGTCCTTATTTATGTATATACACTAAGGCTGAGGCCCTTTCAATCCTGTTTTGTGGCTTACAAGGTCTCTCTTGTCCATATGACCTTCCACACTTTGCTTACCAACCCCATTCACTTCCTTGTTTAATGTGGCCATCACCTCCCCCTCCTGTTATTTCTAGTTTAAAGCTCTTTACATTAGGTTAACTAGCCTGTTTGCTAAGATGCTTTTCCCCTCCTTGGTCAGATGGATCCTCTCTCTTTCTAGCATCCTTGATCCTCAAAGAGGTCCTATTGTCTTAAAAATAGATCTGTGCTGTAGGTACCAGCTACGGAACTGGAAAATTCAGAAATGGCTAGGTCTGAACTGGTTCCTGCTTTTAACTAAAGAACCACCAGGTAGTTCTTAATCTTTCTTTCAGACATGTAATTAGAAAAGCTCCTCCTTTTGAGGGTTCTCTCTATGTTGGGGAAAATAAATATACGCTCTTTCCGTGATAGTGTTGGTTCCACCCTTACAATTTTGAAGTGGTCTGCTTATGTCTATTAGTCTAGATAACAAATTATATCATCCAGATGTGATGTGACTACAGATAAGCATTTTGGACAAACAACATTTTAGGAACCTTGCAAATTGAAAAACCCTTTCTGATTTCTAGTGATAAAAATATTTATTTTTGAGTTTGGACAGATTAACAAGAGTGTCTCTGATATATCATCACCTGATGTATCATCAAGAAAATAACCTGCATTGCTTGAAATGTGTTTAACCAGACATGGTCAGTCTCCAGAAGCATGGCAGTAACTGGCTCCCTAGGCAATGGGAATGTGCAACCCTTTGGACCACAGACTGGGATTTCCAAACCTCACTTAGGACTTTTTTTTTTTTTTTTACAAAAAAAAGAAGTTAATGTCAGCACAAATATTTATAAAGATACAAGAAAGAGTATCCTGGACTAGACTGCAAGGACACTAAGGAGGAATGGGAGCATTGGGGAAACAGAGTGAGGTCAATTCCAGTTTCATAGCAACTGAGAACCAGCAGATTTACAGACAGGGGCTTGGCTACAGGAGGGAGGCCTGGGGTCACAGATGATAAAAGTTATCACTGTTGGCATTAAATATGATGTGTAACACAAGGACAGTCCTGAAGCCCCAGAAACAGCCCCATTTACTTTTCCAGGAGGAGTTTGGCCTTTGAAGTAGGGTCTTAAATGTAACTTCTCTTTAACGGCCTCATCAGGGATGAAGAGTTATCTCGTATGAGAAGTGATTTACTAATCTGAAATGTGAAAAGCCAGTTTCTGCAGAGGTTCCCAGAATGAACAAAACAATGCAGGAGAAAGACATCTGGAAGTGCTAATATTTAAAGAGTATAATGTATACAGTAAATAGGAATATTGAAATGAGAGGATGACCAGAAAGGAAGATAAAAGCAGGCCTGATATGGCATCAGTTTATGGAGTTTTAATTTAGCCTGTGTCTGTCAAACAAGGAAGAAAGAAATTTTCTAATTATCTTCAATGCCCACTCCAAATAAAAGATAGGTTGAGAGCCTTGTATTTTATTTTTACTAAGGTTAGTGTAATTCATTGTTGTTGTAGACCTTCAGGCCTATTGAAAATAAAACAGACAAAAAGAGAAAAGAAAATTCCTGGAAAAAAAATCAGCTTTTTTGTTATTTAGTTAAGGGAAATGAGGAGGCAGGATGAACCTTCAGGAGTGTAATGGGTTTGCGTTGCAAGGTTTTGGTAGCAGGGGGGCTGCAGAGGTGGTTTCTGTGAGAAGCTGCTAGAAGATTCCCTTATGCCTGATAGAACTAGTATCATCCAGCTCTAAGACAGACTGACTGCTGGCTGAGACTGAGCCCATCAGTGACAATGTCTCAGGGTTAATACAGTTAAGAACAGAAAAAAAAAAAACCCACCTCTAGAAAAAAAAAAAGCAGCCAAACCCCATAAACAAACAAAAATGCAACACAAAACAAAACAAAAACCTGCAGACATCCAGGTCAGTGATGGAGGGGGAGGAGGTGCTCCAGGTTCTGAAGCAGAGATTTCCCTGCAGCCTGTGGAGGGTGATGGGGGAGCACATATCTACCTGCAGCCCATGGAGGACCCTACACCAAAGCCGGTGGAGATACCCCACACTGGAGCAGTTCATAAAGAACCACAGCCTATGGGAAGGGCTCATGTTGGAGAAGTCCATCGAGGACTGTCTCCTGTGGGAGGGACCCCAAGCTGGAGCAGAAGAAGAGTGTGAGGAGTCCTCCTGAAGAGGAAGGAATGGCAGAGAATGTATGATGAACCAACCCCAATCCCCATTCCCTGTCCTCCTGTGCTGCTCAGGGTGAGGAGGGAGAGAAATCAGGACTGAAGTGAAGCTCGGGACAAAGTAAGGGGGAAAGTGTTTAAGATTTGGGTTTATTTCTCATTAATTTGATTGGTAATAAGTTGAATTGGTTTTACCCTTTGTGGTAATTGCTGAACAATCTCTCCCTGTCCCTATGTGGACACATGAGCCTTTTGTTACACTTTCTCTCCCCTGTCCAGCTGAGGAGGGGCGTGATAGAGTGCTTTGGGGAGCACCTGCCCTCCAGCCATTGCCAACCCACCACAAGGAGATGAGTGCCAAAATAGGAGGCAGCATGGGAGAAGGCACTAAAAAAATTCACCATATCCTGAAACCACAAAAATCCCACTTCAGAATAAGAATGCCTGGCTGAGAATTCAAAAAACGAACAGAGCAGAGGAGTAGAGGACTGAAGTGCAACTAAGCCCTCTACCTGTGGTACTTCTCAACTTACAAAACCTGGAATACATTCAGTATAGTATCACCATCTTGGTTAACAGAAATGAGACTAAGCAAGCCTGAAGAACAGAGACACTATACTGAAATCATGTGTTTGACTAGAAAGCATCACAGATACCATCAAACATGGGTTGTCCCCTCTTGACATTCCATCAAGGTCAGATCTGTGGGAAAGATATTTTGTAACACCATCTGGTGTGTTCGAAAAAGATAAGAGCTTTTAGGTACACAAACTCTTCCTCAGATCTGAAGAAGCAGCACACTTCAGGCTAAAGACACAATGAGCACAACACCTGTGAGTTTAAATTAAATATGTTAATTAAATAGTTAGAAGAAGTTGGTACCTACAGAGCAGAGGGAGGCTGTCAGCAGAAGTGGAAGACTAAGGCAAAGGTGAGTGGGGAAAAGTGTATACTATTTCCAGAAGGCAGAGACCATAACAGTAGACTGCAGCAAAAATTAGTGTGGAGAAGCCCAGAGTTGCTAACATTTGGTTGAAGTAAGTTGTGTAATGGGAAGAATAACTTGTTGTGACTCAACTGTGACCAGCAGGACACCCAGTGTTTCAATGGCCCCACAGCTCATACCTCCAAGCAGTTCTAACACCAACAGAAAGTATTAGAACACTTTAAAGTGATGACCAGTACCTTACAGCCAAATGGCTTTTATGAATGAATTAGGAAAACCAAAATATTTTTAGTAGATTTTCTTGTTGTTAGGAACATTTTTTGGAGCTATGTAGATCGTAGTCAGAAGGGTGACTGAAGATGATTGCAAATCACAGAATCACAGATTGTAGGGGTTGGAAGGGACCTCAAGAGATCATTGTGGGAGAATAGTTCTTGTCCAATGGTCCAAATCTGGGAAAATGCAGGAATCGGAGACGCGCTAGGGAAAGAAAGCCCACCAATATGGTTAATTGCAATCAATCCGTTTATTGTCAGTACAGCAGTGACTAATATACCAAGCAACTACATTCACGTGCTTACAGCTGTGTTGCTATTGGTGCTTTACTACTAGCCATGCATCCCACCGACCCAATTAATTCGTTAAACACGAAGTGTCCACGTGGGTATATCCTGCCACAGATGTCCTTCAGGTTTCTTGTTTCGGCACCCGGGAGTTGTTTTATTCCACATTCTTCACATTCTTCTTCCTCCTTATCTACTGCCGCTTGATAAACAGAAACCTTGTTTATGGCACTAACATCCACTTACTTTACCATCTCAGCAAAGGCTGGATTGCTCACATGTCTGTTACCAGCTAGAAATCCTTCCACAGATCATCAAGTCCAAACCCCCTGCCAAAGCAGGTTCCCTACAGCAGGTCACACAGGTGGGTGTCCAGACGGGTCTTGAATATCTCCAGAGGAGACTCCACAACCCCTCTGGGCAGCCTTTTCCAGTGCCCCATCACTCTCACCATGAAGAAGTTATTTTGCATATCAGTGCAGAACTTCCTGTGGTCCAATTTGTGACTATTTCCTCTTGTCCTGTCCCCACAGACCATTGAGAAGAGGTTGGCCATCTCCCTTTGTCTCCCACTCTTCAGATATTGATTACAAACATTGATGAGATCCCCTCTCAGTCTTCTCTTCTCCAGCCCCAGCTCACTCAGCCTTTCCTCATAGGAGAGATGCTCCAGGCCCTTAATCATTTTTGTGGCCTCCGCTGTACTCTCTCCAGGAGAACCCTGTCTTTTTTTGTACTGGGGAGCTCAGAACCAGTAGAGGAGTAAGACCCTCCTCACTTACATTTACTTCTAATACTTTAATGTGGAGGTAGACCAAAGTGGGCTAGGAGGGCTGTTTTCAGGCAACACATGGGCTGAAGTTTGAGTGCACCCAACCCTCCACCAGTTACAAATAAAGGCCAAAGCTAGACAGCAATTGTATCCACATCCACATGGGAGGTGATGGTAGGGCAGCAGCTATGCCTTCTGCTATGAAAGTCTGTCAGTGAGTACTGGGAACTGTGGGCCCATCTCCTGTGGTCTTACAAGGAAGTATTGAACTGTCCATGCTCTACTACGTAACTTTGAAACCTAACTCATAAATTATATAAAAATGATCAAGTTTAGCCTATTTGCAATATAAGTTACACGAATAGCAGCAAGGAAAGCCACAGCATTGCTACATTACCAGGGAGCAAGAAGAAGACACTATGAAAGAGAAGATTTGGGAGGGATGAGTCTGAGATTGAATCACCTGAATCTAGGTGCTGACCTGAGCTCCCATTACAGCCAAGGCAGAGATAGGCCTGGGTTCAGTTGCTTACATGTGGGAGTGTAGCATCGTTTGAGAAGAGTTGGGTTTTCTGACTGGCCTCTAGCAGGGAAGAAGTTCCCATTGATCCTGTAAGACATCTGTGTGAGGCTGACAGATGTCTTAATCACAGAATCACAGAATGCATTAAGTTGGAAGGAACCTTTAAAGGCCATCTATTCCAACCCCCCTGCGGTGAGCAGAGACATCTTCACTAGATTAGGTTGCTCAGAGCCCCGTCAAGCCTGACCTTGAATGTCTCCAGGGATTGAGCCTTCCACCACCTCTCTGGGCAATGTGTGCCAGTGTCTCACCACACTCATAGTGCAGAACTTCCTAATGTCTAATCTAAGCCTACTCTACTCTAGTTTGAAACCATTACCTCTTGTCCTGCTGCTACATGACCCTACAAACAGCCCCTCCCCAGCTTTCCTGTAGGCCCTTCAGGTACTGGAAGGCCACTATAAGGTCTCCCTTGAGCTTTCTCTTCTCCAGACTGAACAAGCCCAACTCTCTCAGCCTGTCTTCATAGGAGAGGTGATCCAGCCCTCTGATCATCCTCAAAGCCCTGCTTTGGGCCCACTCCAAGAGGTCTGTGTCCTTGTACAGAGGGCTCCAGAGCTGGACGCATGCCCTAATACCCTAGGGCATTGGATTCAGCAAGGTATGCTTATACTTAAGTAACGGCATAGAGTTCTGCTAATCATCAGAACAATGGGAGTCCGGACCAAGGTTCATCTCACCCCCTGGAGCAGATGTTGAATGGCTGGTTGGCTCTCTGGGCTCTACCAGCTGTACTGACTTGCTATCAGGAGAGACTGGACACCTGGCACATACAAAGGTGCCTACAGTTACATGTCTTAATTAGAGCTGCTCTGCATAGTCAAGGCAAGATCCCACTGCCTAAGCAGCTCAGGCTGATCCAGAAGGGCACAAATAATTTTTCTCAAAGCTTCCCTTCACTGGGATAAAGCTATTCCACCCTTTTTCCATGGCTGAAAGGAGTTACTTGCATCAAATCAACATCCAAGCTTATGGGGCTGGTTACTCAATCCAGCTCCGTTGTGTCTGACTACATGGGTAATTCTCATCCCTTACCTTCATTCTGTATTCCCTCGGCAGGCAGCACGGACATTTCTGGGGTTAGGTTTTAAAAAATTAAAAAGTAAAGAAGAAATTTAATATTTGTGAAAGCCCCTATAAACTTGAAATCAAGTTAGATATGGTATTAATCCAATTTTGCCGAGTCAATAGTATTACATTTGCTTTATAGAGTGCAAGCACTCACCTGCTGTACATGAATACAATGAAGAAGACCAGGACAAGCATTATCAAGCTGGCGAGCGCTTTCACATTCGCTGAAAAACAATTACACTTTGTCATCTACACCTCCTCAGCATTATTTCTTCCTCCTCCTTTAAGCAATGGTGGCAGCAGGTTGCCTGGAGTGGCATCAGACAGTGTGCAGTTAATGTCAGAATTAACATTAGGTATCACAGGAACAGCTTGTCTCTACCAACGTGTTCCACACTTCACAAGTTGGAGAAACTCATGGGGTTCTGCTGAACAGATACTAATAGTTCAAACCCTTAGGTGAGAATTACTTTTAGTATTTCTTACATGAAGAGTCAGATCTCTACCTCTGACTTGCAGCAGAGGAATTATCTTAATCAGAAAAATAAGAAGTGATTGATTCCTTTAAGATATGAGTAGAAACACACCCTTGGAAATCTCCTGCTTTCAGCTCTGTAAGAGCTGAAAGGTTTTTCATTTTTCCTGCAATCTGCAAGATAATTCTACCTTTCAGACCCCGAGCAAAGCCAGACTTTGAAAATTGGCTTTTCTCAATGAAGAAAAAATAATGAAAAGTTTATGCTAGAAGGCAGGCTGCCAAATAAAAATGTATCATTAGAAATAGCAATAATATTGTTATCTTAATTGCCATGATATTTAAAAAAATATTTTAAAAGGCTGGAGGTTGACTGCTGGCAAAATCTCAAAGGCACCTTGGAACACATTTTATTTACCACAAAGGTAATTAAGTACCTGAATGTCTTTGTACTGGCATTTCAGTAAAATACGAAACGTTTCAATGTTCTACTTACACAGACAAGGCAAAGGGTCATGGGGTTCCCACCACAAACATGGTCCGAGCAAAGATATTAGCTCCAAAATTATAAGCAAACTGAGATCTGAGCAGTGTTGTCTTATTTTCTTGAAGAGGCCTTTAAGATCATCGTGTCCAACCACAGCCTAACCCTGCCTAGTCCACCTCTAGATCATGTCCTGCAGCACATCATCTATTCGCCTTTTAAATGCCTCCAGGGATGGTGACTCCCCCACTTCCCTGGGCAGCCTGTTCCAATGCCTGACAACTCCTTTAGTAAAGAAATTCTTCCTGATATCTAACCTAAATGTCCCCTGGTGCAGTTTGTAACCATTTCCTCTCATCCTATCGCTTGTTACCCATGAGAAGAGACCAGCCCCCACATCTCTACGCCCTCCTTGCAGGTAGTTGTAGAGAGTGATAAGGTCTCCCCGCAGCCCCCATTTCTTCAGACTAAAAAGCCCCAGTTCCCTCAGCCACTCCTCACAGGACTTGTGCTCCAGACCCTTCACCAGCTTCGTTGCCCTTCTTTGGACACGGTCCAGCACCTCAACATCCCTCCTGTAGCGAGGGGCCCAGAACTGAACACTTCAGCTTTCACTGAAAGTAGTTGTGTTGTCTCTGTAATCACTGAAAGTGAAATCTATAATGCATATCTAGAATAAATTAAAGTTTGAGGCAAACAAATAAAGGTAGAATTGTCTATCCATGGCAATGCAGTCTTCAAGTCATAATACACTTCAGTGGAAGACTTGCTGATATGATGCTGAATAGTCCAGCAGAACACAAGACAGACTGAATACAATAGAAATTTTGAGATTCAATTTGTAAACTGTATTAGAAGATTTTAGGATTTCTAGTCTGTGTAATAGAATGTAAATTTTTACTCCCATTTTTGACAGGAAGGAAGATAATTAATATGTACTACTGAAGAAGATTAAAGAAAAGTACCGATTCTGTGACTGACCATTTTCAATATATTTACAAGTAGTTCAACGTTTTCATCAAGAAATCTTCTTATAAAGTGGAAATGGGATTGTAAAATGATTACAACTAGGAAGAAAAAAAAACCAAAAACCCCAAGATGGGGAGAAAGCTATATGCTGGCACATCCAGGGGCTCACACTAGACACTGCATACTACAGAAAAGAATATGCTCAACCCACATGAGAGGAGACCTCCCAGATGCAGAGCTAATATTAATCAAATAGAAGCATTAACAAGTCAAAATTTTAAAAGGATTTTGTCTCAGCAGAAGCCCCTTGGCAGCTTTGGAGGCATCTGTGGTCCAGATCAGCAGGCAAGAGCCACATACCTGCCTCCTCTTAACCACTAAGAAAGCCCATTCCTCATTTCAGAAGCCAGTGGTAGCACAGTTCTCAAAGAAAGCACAACCCTTATGTCAACTGTTTCCATTGGCCCTGTCTCATATGGCATTTAAGAACAGATATCAATATATACTACAGAAGCACAGGCATGGTAGTGCACTACCATCTCAGAGTATTTTTGTGCTGGAGAGCACAATGTGGTTGGGTACAGCAGCACTTCCCCCAATGCTCAGGGTGAAGCACATGGAGGGAGTACCATGTTCTCCTAGCTGAGGCACACTTCTGCTATACCACCGCCTTAGAGATCTGCCCAGCCTCCCTTTAATCCAGCTGGTTTGAGTAATGTTCCTTCAGCAACATCAGCAATTCAAGCCCACTGGGTTCTCTGGTTAGTTTTCATTCCTTGAGGGTTTTCTAGACCAAATTGATCAAAGCCCTGAACAACTGAGTCCAAACTCAGAGCTGGCCCTGCTCTGAGTAGACGGCTGAACTAGAGACTTTCCAAGAACCCTTGCAGCCGGAATGATTTTATTTGTGTACCTATCAAAGCTCATGTTACTTTAGCCAATCATACCAACAGCGCTCAGGTGGAGATGATGAGGTAGTCAAGTTCAGGCTTGCTCCTCTGTGCTAGTCACATCTCTAATTCCCATATAGGACTGTAAACTCTGAAATTAGTAACTGTGATAAACCTGATCAAAGGCCCACTTAACACCTCTTGAGAAAAAGGAAAAACAAAAATGAAAAAAGCATATGGCAACCCAGTCTAAGTGTGTGATCTATTTGGTGTGGTCTTAAAGGCAAATCAAAGCAAGAAAACTAACTAAAAGAAGAAAAAATTAGGGATTAGAAGACCAGCCTGCTTGACATCCATCTTTCCCACAGACAGTGGGAAATTTTCTGAAGGTCTGACAGGATTTATATCCTTAAACCTCATTGAAAAGAAACAGGACCCGTGGCCTGGAAAGACTTTACACTCTTTTTAATATGACTTCAGCTTTTTTGTCCCTCACTTCTAACACTGGAAGGTTGTTCGAAGTCCTCATTCAAACTCAGAATATGATGCTGCAGCTATCCTTGATTGATGCTAACTGTAGGAAGTGATTAGGGACCTCTCTAGGGAAAAACAACAGCTATGGTGACAGAAGCCATCACACAAAACCACAGACCTGCCAAGTGCTCAGGAACAACAAAAGAATTTTCCACTGAAAATTGACTATGAACATGCAAAAGGGTGGATCTGGCAAGATATGGTGTCTGCAAACCTGAGAAGTATCTGGAGGCTGTACTAGGTTTGGCTGGTATAGAGTTATTTTCTTCAGAGTAGCTATAATTGGTCAATGTTGGATTTGTGATTAGAACAGTGCTGATAGCACAGGGATGCTTTTGTTACTGCTGGGCAGTGTTTGCACAGAGCCAAGGCCTCTTCTACTTCTCACCCACCTCACCAGCAGATGGGCTGGGGATGCACAAGGAGTTGGGATGGGGCACAGCCATCCAGTTGGCTGACCCCAACTGACCAAAGGGATATTCTGTACCATATGATGTCATGCTTGGCATATAAAGCTGAGGGAAGAAGAAGGAAGGGTGGGGGAGGAACACACACAGTGTTCAGAGAGACAGAGTTTGTGTTCCCAAGTCACTGGCCCCAGTCTGGTCCCACACAGAGTCACAAGCACCCCCAGCAAACCTGCTCTGGTGTGGGCCCCTGTCTCTCTCTGTGCCTCTTCTCTCTCTCCGTGGGCTGCAGGTGCTGCCAGGGGCTTGCTCCAATGTAGATCACAGATTCTTCCATATTCCTCCACCTGCTCCATGGTGGGCTCCTGCCCAGCCCAGATGTCTCTCCATAGCCTACAAGTGGTGTCTCTTCATCCTCCATGGGCTCTGGGGGACACTCTCTTCACCATGGTATTCTCCACAGGCCGCCGGGAATCTTCTCTCAGCGCCTCCTTGTCGTCGTCCTCCTCCTCCTCTTCACTGATCTTGGTGTCTGCAGTTTCTCACATCTTCTCACTCCCTTCTCTGGGGCAAAATGCGGCTGTTTGTGTTTTTCTCTCTCTAAAATGTGATTCCCAGAGTCTCTGTGACCGGCGCTGATTGGCCCGGCCGGCCTTGTCAGTAACGGGGTTTGGGAGTTTGGCCTTGGAGCCCAGCTGGGATTTGCCTTGTTGGACCCTTAAGAAACCTTCTAGCTGCATCTTAAAGAAGCCACATTGCAAACCCACCACACCGCCCTGCCCTGCCCGGCTCGGCACGATCCCGGAGGCAGCTGCCAGCAGGAGGAGCCCCTCCACCGCTGATGGCGGCCTGCGGATGGCGGCCCGCACGTTCTCCCTCACCAGAGGAAAAGCCAGCCCAGGCCCAAGCCCCTCGGCACGCCGCAGGCTTTGCTCTCCTCTCACGGCGGGGCAGGGTCCCAGCAGGCAGACGCGCGGGATCCTCAGCCAGGCGTACTGAAGATGCTCCGGGCTGAGGGAAGGGGATGGGCCTCCCTGGAGTTCGGAGATTCTTCTGCCTTTAACTTGAAGGCACCCGTACGGGTTTCCCGGGAGCAATGCTGCTCTGCCGCTCCTGACTGCTCTGAGTACTCACTTGCCTCACCTCAAGGGCAGAAAGCCCTGTCAGCAGCAGCTCGCTCCCATCCCCTGGGAACCACATCACACTTCCTAAGACAATTCTTTATTTTACTTTTCCCCTGTAAGCTGCCCTTAATTTACCGGGCTGCTTCTCTCTCCACTGCTGCTCCTGTGTGCCACACATTCACAGAATCACAGAACATTAGGAGTTAGAAGGGACCTCAAAAAAATCATCTAGTCCAACCCCCCTGCCGGAGCAGGATCACCTAGATTAAATCACACAGGAATGTGTCCATTGGTCTTGAATGTCTCCAGTGAAGGAGACTCCACAACCTCTTTGGGCAGCCTGTCCCAGTGCTCTGTCACCCTCACAGTGAAAAAGTTCCTCCTTATATTCAGATGGAACTTCCCATGTTCTAGCTTGGACCCATTGCCCCTTGTCCTATCACTATCCAACACTGAGAAGAGCATGGCTCCATCTTTCTGACACTCATTAATGACATTAATGAGGTCACTCCTCAGTCTGCTCCAGGCTCCCCCAGCCTTTCCTCATAAGGAAGATGTTCCACTCCATCATCTTGGTGGCCCTGTACTGGACTCTTTCAAGCAGTTCTTACATGGGTTAGTGGACATCCATGCACATGCTTGGAGTCATCTCAGAACCAGAAGTGTTCGCAGAGCCATAGGTAAATTATGCTTTAGAGGATGCATGTATCCAAGAGCAAATTTGGTTCTGGTTAGAGAGCTCATCCAGGCTCAGTGCTCGCAGGGGTTAGTACAAAACCCACCTCTCACCATCTGCTCCAGACACAACCTGATGTTGGGATAAGTATAATCTGTGCTCCTACATCATGGCTGTGCACATCTTCTATTAAGATTGTGTTTGTTCCAGACATAACATAATATTTATGACAAGCTCCTCTATATCTAGCTTTCTTTTTCTACAAACTTGCCGATGCTGACAAATGCATCACGTGGGGATTATTCATCAGATCACACAATCTCCTTACAATACAAAGCCTCATATCATCAACAAAGGCAAATTAGAGATTGGGGAGGTGTTCTGTGAACCTTATTTGCCCATCATGCTTCTAAACCTAGTAAGTTGCACCAGAATTCAGAAACACCCAGCCTTTGCCAGAACTCTTTCCTAAAGTTCTGCTTTTCTGACGAGTACAGGATTGAACTGAACCACTGCACTTCTGAATCCTGTTTACTGCTTTCCCACAGCCCAGAGTAGCAGCAAAGACTTGTTTATAATACATACAATTTCGTGATGAAGTGCTGCAATATTGGCTGTTTACACTGCAGAATTGTCTCTCATCAAACATGCTTTTTATTGCTAGCTCTAAAGGCAGGTTGTGTCTTCCGCGGTGGCCTCACATACGAAAGTACAGCATTTACTCTTCATACTCAAAGTATGGAAATCCAAAGTAATTATTTTCCTCCAAAGCTGTCTGCTTTCTATACTGCAACTTTTGAAATAACAATTTACCCCATCTATTGCTGTTTCAAAGGTGAACATTCTTACTTGCTGAATATTCTTGGTTTCTTATTATACTTATATTTATTTTTAATATACTTATGTTTACTTATTTTCTGCATATTCTTACTTTCAGTCATCCTCCAAAGCCTGGCAGGAAATGGAGTTCACAGGGTTGTCAGTCATCATGCTCAAGGTATGCTTTAATACGTTCCCTTTTCATTTCCGTGTCAGCTTAATATGGACAGTCATGTTGGTTTCATATACATTTAGTCAAATTAGTTTAAAATATTTTCCTTTAAACAGCCTGAGGAACAGCCTTTGCCAAGCCACTGAGACAAATACATTGCCCAGGACCACATGAGCCAGGACAAAACCCATGAGCTCTGTGCAGTCAAGCTCTGGTGATCAAAGAACGGTTGGAGAGCAACAGGCCCTGAGCCATGAGCAGGAGGGACAGAGCGCCATGAGATGAGCGGATGCATGTCTGCGACAAGTTTATGGAGTTGGGTTTTGGTGAGCAAGGTCGTTTTTACTGTACTCACCTCTGCTCAAGTTACAGAAGTAACTGCAGAAGTATCTGCAAGCCAGTGGCTTTCCCTCAGTCAGCATTCCTCAACTATTTTTTTAAGGTTCTTTTCCAGCAACACCGATCTAAAGTTGTTGGGTAGCTGTTTTAAAAACAGCCCTTGGCAACTAAACAAGCAAAGCGTTACTGGCTGTGTAAAGGGGTTTTTACCCTTTGGTAAAAATGGCAAACACCCCCGTGACACATCACTCCAATCTTCAAAAAGGGCAAGAAGGAGGACCCAGGTAATTACAGGCCGGTCAGTCTCACTTCTGTTCCTGGAAAGGTGATGGAACCGCTTGTTCTGGATGCCACCTCCAAGCAATTGGAAGAAGAGAAGGTTATGAGGAGTAGTCAGCATGGATTCACCAAGGGGAAATCATGATCAATCAACCTTGTCGCCTTCTACAATGTCATCACCAGCTGGGTGGATGGGGGAAGAGCAGTGGATGTCATCTACCTTGACTTCAGGAAGGCTTTTGATACTGTCTCCCACGACATCCTGATAACAAAGCTGAGAAAGTGTGGGATAGATGAGTGGATGGTGAGGTGGGTTGAGAACTGGCTGATGAGCCAGGCCCAGAGGGTGGTGATCAGTGGAGCAGAGTGTGGCTGAAGACCTGTGACTAGTGGCATTCCCTAGGGGTCGGTGTTGGGTCCAGTCTTGTTGAACATCTTCATTGACGACTTTGATGAGAGAATAGTGTCCACCCTCAGCAAGTATCTGATGATACCAAGCTGGGAGGAGTGGTGGACACGCAGAAATGCTGCGCTGCCATTCAACGAGACCTGGACAGGCTGCAGAGCTGGGCAGTGAGGAACCAGATGAGGGCCAATAAAAGCAGGTGTAGGGTCTGGCACCTGGGAAGGAACAACTGCAGGTATCAGCACAGGCAGGGGTATGACTTGCTGGAGAGGAGCTCTGCAGAGAAGGACCTGGGGGACCTGGTGGATGACAGGTTGGCCATGAGCCAGCAGTGTGCCTTGGTGGCCGAGAAGGCCAATAGGATCCTGGGGTGCATTAAGAGGAGTGTAGCCAGCAGGTCGAAGGAGGTGACCCTCCTCCTCTACTCTGCCCTGGTCAGGCCTCACCTGGAGTCCTGACTCCAGTTCTGGGATCCCCGGTACAAAACAGACAGGGATCTCCTGGAGAGAGTCCAGTGGAGGCCACAAAGATGATGATGGGCCTGGAGCATCTCTCCTGTGAGAAAAGGCTGAGTGAGCTGGGGCTGTTCAGCCTGGAGAAGACTGACAGGGGATCTCATCAGTGTTTATAAATATCTGTGGGGAGACAAAGGGATGGCCAACCTCTTTTCAGTGGCCTGTGGGGACAGGACAAGGGCAATGGTCACAAGTTGGACCACAGGAACTTCTGCACCAATGTGAGGAAGAACTTCTTCATGGTGAGGGTGATGGAGCACTGGAACAGGCTGCCCAGGGGGGTTGTAGAGTCTGCTTCTCTGGAGATATTCAGGACCCACCTGGACCCCCACCTGTGTGACCTGCTCTAGGGGCTAGCATTTTTTGTTCCCATCAGAATAACAGACCCCCCCCTCACAGCCACCGTGGTGGGCACCTGCCTCCCTAACCTGTCTCAGTCCTGCCCCACACCCCACGGTTGCAGGCAGAGTTGTCAGTCTCAGGCAAGCAGTGTTCCTTACAGTGATGCTTAATGCTTTAATGGTTATGTAAGATTTCAAGGATTCAGGATCTGGAAAGCTTTCCAGAACCCAATGGACCCATTCGCTCCTGAGTGTTACTGAACACGCTGGGTTTATGTGCCCGAGGACTGCAGGGTGGCCAAGAAGGTGGTGCCTCAAGGGAAGTGCACATTATAGCACAACAGTGAGGAAAATCCATGAGAAACAACCCCCTGGAAGTCCAGGTGAGAGGAAGAGGACAAGGTTCTCCAGACCCTGAAGCAGGCTTCCCTGCAGCCTGTGGACATCATAGGGAAGTGAGTTGCTGCCCCACAGCCTGTAGAGATACAGGTATCACTGAGGCAGATACCTACACTACAGCATGGGGAGGAGCCTACGCAAGAGCAGGTGCTCTTAAGGGAGCTGCACTGGAGTGGGCTTGTGTCAGGAATGGTGGCCCATGAGGAACCCACGCTGGAGCAGGTTTATTCTGAAGGGCTGTAGCCTAGGGAGAGGACCCAACACTGAACAGGAAAGAGTAGGAAGGAGCAGCAGTGAGGAACTGTTTTGGACAGACCACAACACCCATCCCCCTGTGTGACTTACGGAGGCAGTAGAGGCATCGGGAATTAAATTAAACCTGGAGATAGATGTGGGGGAAGGTGGTTTCAGTTTTGCTCTGGCCTTCACCCCACAACTCTATTTTTAATTGCCAAGGAATCTTTTCCCCAAAGTAATCTCTTTTGCCCATGACGGTAATTGATAAAAGCATCTTCATCCCAACCCACAAACTTCCTCTCCCCTACACCTGTTGAGAAGGCGATAAAAGCATGGTCAGCCAAGGTCAACCCACTACAAAACACTCAGAAATACACCCCCCCAACCCCCCCAAACATTTCTGAATGTGAAAAGGAAATGAGGATCTCAAATTATGGGGAAAACCTGCCTTTACAATGACGAACCAAGAGGAAATTTGCATAATATAGGATTACTCCTGTTCTTGTTAAATTTACCTCCTGAGACAACAAAAAAATTATTAAAAGTTATTAATCCCATCAAATAGCTTGTCCAAAGACTGAAGTCATCTTTTCAAACAAACAACTCCCAAAGCTTTTCCATCACCCATCCCATCATCCTGCATGCAGCCATACCCATCATGTTCCTACCATAAAAATCAGGACCCCTATGGTGGCTCCAGCCAAGTGAACTCTATGATGCACACTTACCACAAATTCCAGGTCTGTTCAGATAAACCACTCATGTGGGCAAATATTTATGCAGCAATTTGTTTTTCTCATTGGTCCCTTCTGCCAAGTGACAGAACAAGGGGGAATGGCCTCAAACTGTGCCAGGGCAGGTTCAGATAGGATGTCAGGAAGAAATTCTTCACTGATGGAGTTGTCGGGATGTGAAACAGGCTGCCCAGAGAGGTGGTTGAGTCACCATCCCTGGGTGTATTTAACAGACAGGTAGATGAGGTGCTCAGGGACATGGTTTAGAAGAGGACAGGTACGGTTGGACTTGATGATCTTAATGGTCTTTTCCAACCTAGTCACTCTGTGATTCCGTTTCTCACTTTCTGCCATTACCTCCTGTCTTTGAGCTCCTGCCTCTCTTATGTTCCCCTAGCAGGTCAGGCTGCCCAAGTAAAAGCTGCTCAGTGTGAGACAGCCAACATTCTCCTCCTCCTCACCTCTCTAAACAACCAACCCTTGCTTCATTCTGTTTCTCAGACATCTATTTTTTATTACAAAAGACTACGAAAAGGCTCTTTCTGCACAGCGTACCAACCATTAAATTAGGTTCCCTACATGAAAGGCAAAAAAAGGGGCAATTTTGCTTCTTAATCTCCTAGCCCACATGTTAGATGAAACGTAACACTTCAAAGGGTAGGGGAGAAAAATCACGGTTTAATTACAACAACGTAGCATGAACACTTTAGTAGTCGCTATTATTGTGACTTCTAAACTAAACTTGAGTCCTCCACAGATGCTGTAAACAGACACTCCTAGTTCCCTAAATGATTGGCATGAAGAAGGTTTATACAAAGGCGGTCAGTTGTTTAATCTTTAGGATGTCATGACACGGTGAGACAAACACACGTTACACGTCAGTAAGTACAGAGAAGTGTTATGCTACATTTCGGACAGTTCAGAACTGAAAGTGCTTCACATCTATAGGATAAGAAATGGCTTCATCTCCTCATCCCTAAACGATGAGAGCAAAGAAATAACCCTTTAATAGGTCAAATAAACAGTGCCCCATTTATCCATGCTTATATAAAGTTTCCAACAATTCAGAAGGTCCGCGGTGAAATTTACAATCTATGTACAGTATAACAAATCATCAAAGAAAAAGCTCAGCTATTCCTTGGTTCCCAAAAGCCCAAAGCTCACTCTCTTCACTAGAGACAAAAGCTACCTACAATATTAGGTGGGTGGTGGGGTTTTTTTTCCTATTTTTTTAAAGTCATCATCCCAACCCACCTTGAATAAAAATCAGTCCGTAAGTCCTGGATGCATTTAACAACCGCTTAACCCCAGTGTTTAAGGCATGTTCATTAGATGTCAGTACAGGGGTACTGTCAGAAATTATAACAATCACAGGTACTAAGAGTCAGCAAATTTACAAAGCCACGCCACTCATCACAATAGAATGCAAAACAGTTACGATGGAAGTTGTTCCTGAGTTAAAGTTCACCAAATACTTCTAAGAATCACGTTTTCCTTTTGTACTTCTTCCTCTGGAATGTCCTTTCACACATGCTTAATTGAAAATTAAGATTCACTCTGAAAAACAGCCTGAACATCAGAAAGTAAAAAATGTTAGCATAATTCTAATTACACTGGCATCCCCAACTCTAATTTTAGCCAGGACATTGCAGGGTTTAGTTTCACTTAGCTTTCAGGAAGCGGATTTTCAAAATCTGAAAATAATTAGAAGTGCGAGTCCACGTCTTTGTGCAACTGCTAAATTTTGGTATTAAAAAAAATTATCATAAAATTTCAAGTTCTGTAAATACATGTAACTGATATTGTAGACTCTTTCAATTTTCTTATCCTGTCTGTTCCTTTAGAATTAAAGGAAGATGTTTTCAATTTGCAGGAACATGAGTTACCTACAAATAAATTCAACTTTTTAATCGACCAACTTGTCTGTTCAGATTCTTAAGTATCCATTCCCACAGAACTGCTCCTGAGTCATGTAATCATCAACGTTCTTTCCTATTTTTTAAAAAAAGTTGTTCTTGGCTGGGAAAAGTGGATAGCTTTAAAAATGGTTTTCAATAGATTCAAAATGTGTGTGACAATTCCTACCACCTTAACCATCCTGGCTCCAGCTCAGTGAAGTTCATATAAACATTCTCTCAAGTCCGAGCATTAACTTTAACAGGAGCTGAAGTGCACTAGAAAAAACAGGATGACCAAAGGCGCGACTCGGGTCTGTGCTATACCTGCCCTTCTGACTGTCAACTGAAGTAAAACCCCTTGGAAAATGTCACTGCCTAGAGCTGGACCCAAAGTCTGCCCAAATGGGGGAAGCCCTTACAGTGAGCTCTAACGGGATTCGTGTTTAAGTGCTCCAACTGAAGTCCACTGCTTGCAGTGACATAGTGTCTCCTGTTTCAGATACAAGAGAGGATCGCAGCAATCGCACCTACCAGACTAGGGAATAAATCTTCATTTCTGCATTTTCAAATCTGTCAGCAGTGCAAAATATGAATTACAGCACGATTAAAAAAAAAAAAATATCTCATTTCCAGATTTGTTTCCATTAAAATCCTAGTAGGACCGAAACCAGCAACATGCTGAGAAAACAGAGTGGGAAGGGAACAAATCTTCTTCCACAGCCTGGGAACTGCAAACAGTCTGACATAGTGGTATAAAACGAAAACTCCGAACGAAGTTTAGCCTAGCCCCTGTGCCTTATGCACAAAGGTTAGCTAGAATTCAATTGTTGTGACCATAAAATATAAATAGCGACAATTTATTAACAAATTTCCGGATTAGATTGGTATTTGTTGTCAGTTTTGCTTTAACAAACTGTATGATCTATTAAATTATCAGTCAGCTGTATGTTTAAGCACAATAATAGAAAATGTAGTACATAAACACCTAAAAATCACAGTCATAAAAAGCAGGCAAGTACATCAGTCTCTTTTTGGTGGCTAAAGCACAACGGATTAGTCTGCCAAACAAGTGTACGTGAACATAAATCTTGGGAATTCCTTTTGTTAAAAATGGTTTCTACTGTCAATAAACCATCTTCTGCATCTTAACACTGTTCTTTAAGAATTGTAAATGGTTTTAAAAATGTATGCACAGGCATAAATAACAGCAAAGGATTTAAATACAGTGGTCAATGGGAAAAAATAGGGTTTTAAATCTGCATGTGTGATGAGTGGGTAATTATGGAACAAATCCGTAATCACCCATGAAGAACTCTGACCTTTCTTAGGTAAGACAGTACTGCCGTCATTTCTAACACTTGTGACCATTGTAATAACAACAAGAGGAAAAAATAACATATCGGCCCTGATACATCAATCACATATGCATTCAAAATTACAGGTATTTACAAGAAAAATATATATTTAATTAAAAAGCCACTGAAAAACATGGACTTTTAGTCAGGTGCTGCACTTTTCTGCAAAATGAGGTAATTTAGATGCAAACAAATTAAGTTTAGTAGAGTTCAGGATCCACGGTCTCCACACAGAATGCTTCAATAAATGGCTTGACTGTTTCTCTATGTTCAGAGCAAGAAATCACTAGATCCAGTTAAATCCTGTTTTGTGGTGCTCTTGATGCAACACTGACTAATGTCGGAAGGCGTCCCAGCTCAGTTTTACAACTGGTCTTTCAATAGAAAGAAAGGCAGGGGGAGAGAGGAGAAAAACAAATTACGTTATAAGTTGGTTTCATCCCAAGATGGATCATTCATGTTCTTTAGAACTTTTCTAACAAGCTTCTCCAACTCCTTGCGAGCTCTTTGTTCTTCTTCTAACGACTTCTTCATCTTTTTGTTATCCTGTTTAAGAGAGACGGAAATAGTACTGGTTTGTTGGGGTTTTTTAACAGATCTTTTCTGACCACACATCCACCGTCAGTTACTAGTTCTGAAGGCTCTTCTCTGACTGCTATTCGCTGTCGAAAAGCAGAGCCTTCTGCTACAATTTCACAAGTTACCCACAGTTACTTCACACAACGCAACAAACCCCACTGGAGAACCAAGCTTTTTCCTATTTATGCTTACGGGTCCTTCCTAATGCAAGTGACCAACAGATGGTCAACAATCCTGAATTTTTCTGCTCAAATCTGATCAATGAAGAGTAGAATCTATTTGTTGTTAATGGAGAAGGGAAACGGAGCAATGAGTAGAATAAATATCCCCTCCAAGAGCCACCCGTGATAACTAGTTTCTCAATCTCATCAAAGCTTTTTAAAACTTAATGCAAATTAGCTTGCTTCATTAAGAAAGTGAATAGTTGAAAGGAGTATCCTGAAAACCACCGTGTTCTCCGTGAAGTGTTTTGTGACCAAATTTTAAGCCACACAGATAAACTACCAACAGGCTGAGAAGAGTCTGAATGCACCACTGTGCATGTACATTAACGAGCGAGTCCATTCTCAATATGTGGTGCTATCAGGTAACAATAAATATCATGAAAAACAGGATGGTAAGGCTGTTGCTGACCAAACCACAGCAATGCTTACATCATTTAACCCTGTACAGGCCAAGGTGATGCTGGAAACAGTAGGGAAGCAACCAGAAGATAAAGGTTACATTATATTAAGGTCCCAAGACAGCATGTTCATGAGTGTTTAACAAGCACAGGTCTGCAGCCTGGGGCTCCTACTGGACACCCATCAGCTGTTAGTTTACAGATATTTCTAGAAACAGGGTGGGATCAACAGCTGCTGAGAAACTCCAGTCAGGTTGACTGGGGCTTTGGGCAACTTGGGCTAGTGGAGGGTGTCCCTACCCATGGCAGAGGGTTGGAACTAGATGGGCTTTGGAGTCCCTTCCAACCCAAACCAGTCTGTGGTTCTATGAAACGTAATTCTTTTAAGTACAGATTTAGTTCTCCATTTATTTATTTATTGCCAATTCAGGACTGTACAATCCAGGTGTAGTGGCTATGGAGCAATGGCTATGAATGACCTATGGGAGCTGCTATAGGATGCATCCCACTCTGCGTGATGCGGCCTGCCCACCAACAGGCAGTCTGGCAGTCAGGCAGTCTACACCAATCAGCATACAACATTGTCCTGGAGAGCTGCTGCCACTTTGGACCAGCTCAGAGATTACTCATGACACTTCACCGGTTAGTAAGATCCCAGCAGACCAGTAAATGCTTCTAAGTTGAGATTCGTGATATACAAGAAAAGGAACTCTGGTGTTAGTAGGTCTTGGCCTTGTAAGATATAAGTGAAAGGTGTGACTTTTTGTTCAGGGTCACACAGATCTGCAGGGCCTCAGTGAGGCAGCACACTTAGCCGTAGTACAGAAGCAGACAGGAGACGGGAGTATTAGTGGATTATCACTGCTGCCTGTATTAATCCAACTGTATTTCTCAAGACACTGTCAAATTTGCATAAAGTACGGGACACACAGGTTGTGTTGCTGAAAACAGCAAAAGAAAATCAAGTATTTGAGATGCCAGTTGTCCTAATCTGAAGGAACATGCATCGCGTTCATCCTTAAAATTACTGTGTATGCTTACAGATGAGCAAAGAATTTAAATTCACATTTTATAGCCCAAAACCTACAGTGATTTGCATACAAATCTATCTTACATTAACACAGGAGATCTTATCTGATTTCCCGAGTCATAGGTCTGTTAAGGTCAGTAAGAAAATTCACAGGCTGGAAAGAAAGGACAGTTCAACATTTTTCCACCTACACATTAAGCAGTGCCTACCTGCAGCAGCATTAATACGGTGTAAATAGGCTGCGTCACAAGACGAAAATGTGTTTAAACAACTCCTTCTGGATACTTAAAACACTGTCTGTGACTTCCACACCAACTACTTGCGTAACTCCCCCACGTGACAAAGCAGCATCCCCCAGTGACAAAGCAGCACCCCCCAAGATAAGCTGAAGCCCCCATTAAACAAAGGCCAAGAGACGCTGAAATGGCCTCATTTCCAGAGGCACAAGAGGCTTTAAGAGCTGATGGGTAAGAGGTGTTCAGGTTACTGAAAAACTGTTAATAAAGGCCTGAATAGATCCAGACCTCTATACTACTAAAATTACACATTCCAAGAGCAGATTCTGTTTGTCAGTTTCTCTAAGTTTCTATAAGCTTATTTTGCTGGTGATACAGCAGAAATGAATTTGCTTAACGCTTCCAGCATTTCACGAGTTGCAGCATCCAAAAACTAAATGAAACATAGCATAGTAAGTCACCTCAGAGACAGGATACTTAATGGCCTTCTCAAAGGCTGGAGCTCCAAGGACAAATGACAAGTACAAAGGAGGGTGCTTTTAGTCAGAACGGTGTATTTTACTTCTAAAAGTGGATCTCTGGCTTTTAACTCTAGTCCAAATTCAAGTTAATTCCTGTCAAAGTGCATCAACTTACAAGCAATATTGATTCTTATAGCAAGCCTTCCATCTTTCCATTCTCCATGTTGCCATAAATGTAGCAAGTTACCCACCTGTCTTAACTCCTGTACTTCATCCTTTAATGCATATACTGTGTCAACAAGACTTCTAAAATGAAAAAAAATTATGTTACAATGGTTTTCAGAAATACGTTTCTAAACCTATTGTCACACAAAGCTGTTCAATTAAATGCATCAGAAAACCCCAAACCCCAAAGCTAATAGCTGTGTTAAAAAAAATAAATTGTCTTGTATCCTGATTTATATTCTGAAACAAGGACCTGTTACGGGTTTCTGTGACGGTGCACAGCCCTCAGTGCATGTACGGACCCATACTGGGTTCTCCATTACAGCTTTCTGTAGCAGAGCCGTATTTCATTTCCAACATACGCCTTCCCAAACCCCCAGAATGATGGCACACCCTAACCAGAAAGATGACACCAATTCAGTAGTGATGTCCCACAGCACTAGGAGAAACTATTTACAAATGAAATATGTCATGAAAGGAAGAAGCTGCAGAGCATATACAAAGAGGTCAGACTACAGGAATGTAAATGATAGTCAACAGCACTCTAAGAACTGGCAGCATACTCCAAACAGCTCTGTTCCCTACTACCAGAAGTATACCATACACACATTACTATAGTGGGAGACAAGAGGAGGAAGAACGGTGCAAATTTTACTGTTTTATCTCATTGTTCATTAAATATTCTCTTACTTCTCTTCTATAACAGTCTGACCATTACTTTTAGTTTCTTCTACAATAATTTTTTCCTCTTCTGGAAGCAGGACTTGAGGAGCTGATTCTTTACGAGAACCTGTTGTAAAAATAAATTATATAATCAGGACCTTACAAATACTGCTGGGCCATTTTAAAGATTACTTATTTCATTCATTGCATGATACACCCGTGTGACCAAGGTATATCACTTCCCATTTCCCCCTTCCCGTCACACACTCCCATAACTAACACGTTTTTACATTTGAAACCACAGCCTTACAACAACAAAAAAATGGCCTGACATTCCTATCCTGTCGGGGACGTAACTCCCATATCATCCATGTGGACACTGCACCGTTCAACAAACGGTGCACTGATCAATTATTGGCAAAGGCCATACAAATTCACCATCTCTGACTTGAAAGATAGATGTGTTTAAGTAACAAGAATTTAAGTCTCAAGGACAGATACTGGTCTCACACTGATACAAATGCAAGAAATAACTCCACTCAAAACCAATTACTCTGTGAGTAAGGTACAGAACAGTGGTATCAAATGACAGAGCGATGGAAGAAAAACATTAGATCTCCTTTCCCCGGAAAACTGTACATGACACAATTTTCTGCATGTACACACACATACATATACACAGACACACACTTTCAGAGAGCCTTTTAGTCCTCTAATAAATTCCTACCAAAATAAATACATACTTTGTATGTAATGATTTTAAAAGCACTTAATAGTTTGACAAGAAAAACTCAAAACTTTCCAACATCTTGAAAGAAGTTGCCACAATCATTAGTTTTATAACATCAAGATAATATACAGGGATTCTAAAAAAGCAGCTCTGAAAAGAAAATTCTACAGCTCAGAGATATGCATCCATCCATTAGGTATGTATTTTAGAAATGTTATTTAATTAGGCTGCAACAAATTACAAGCTTTTTTTTTAAAAAAAAAAGCGAAGATCTGCAAATAAATTGCTAAGTATTTGTTCAGAATTCAAACACTGCAGATAAGGCATTAAAGTTCTCGCATATTTTAACAAACAAGATACACTTGCCTACCAATGCATTGTCATGAACTTCCATTAACCAGGAACGTCTTAATTCTAGCACGGTTTGAACCAATAGCTAGGTACTACAGGGTGCATGCCTGTCAGGAGAAATTGGTTAGCTCTTGCTGAACAGCTGTTTTGGGATAACAGTCCTTTTCTGTTACGGTTCATGATAAAATACATCATCTAAACACACACACACACAAAAGAAAGAAATCAAGCTCATAAAAAACCACTAACTTCCCAAACAGCTGCAGTCTTGAGTTCTGAGCAATGAGACTGTAGGGATTGCAGTTTAGCAGCAGTACGTGTAAAGCCATTTAAACTATTTTAGTAAACAGTGACAAATATCCTCTAACAAAGGAAACAGTTTCCTTAAACTGACAGTAAAGATCTAATGTATCAGTGTGTGATGGTCAAAATTTTATGAAGTAACTACAAATTAAAGAACAGAATCTCATCCATGAAAGCTGTTAAGTTCTTTGTCTTACAGAGTGAAGAACTCTTTTAAGGGTTAATACCTGTCCAACTCGCACTTATTTTCCAGGGAAGGAACAACCTATAAAACCAAGCACACCCAAGCTCTGTATGGAGCTCAAGGACGTTTCCCTGCTGGGGCTGTCAATCTCTTAATTGTAAAAAGTCATCTTGCATTCGAGTTAACTGGTTACTGCTCTGCTTCATTAGCCCAAGAGGTATCACAGAACACCAAGCTAAATGTTATTTTAGGAATTAGTTTGCAGCAGCTGGCAACCTAGCACTGCATTTTGGGTCTGTACCAACGTGAAGCCCCTCAGCTCAGCACACGCTGAGGGAGAAGTGGACCCAAGGGAGAGAAGCACCACATGTTTCTCGCCTGTGGTTCTCTCCAACCAAATGGAGCAGCTCTTTATCTCTGTATAGAGCCACATCTAATTGTCTTTGCCTGGTCAGAGTAACAAGGGTCCTTTGAAAGCAGAAACAGGATGCAGTAGACAGCTATAAAAAAAATTATGTCCAAGCTGTACAGTTGTATACACATGCATGCAGAACACATCTGCACCAGCCTATCTTGATATACGTACAGCATAGCACAGTAAACAACACTGCTGAGACACAGAATGCAGTTTCATTAGAAGCAAAATGTTCACCAACATGACAAGCACAAGATCATCACACAGTACACATACATGATGCAAAACTGTTGCCACAAACACTGACCTTCCCGTGCCACAAAACATTAACTACCATTGCATTCAGACATCACAAGTTGCACTCCTGCCTTCAATGCATCAACACCCTCAGTCACCATAGAACTGTAGGGGTTGGAAGGGACCTCCAGAGATCAGAGTCCAACCCCCCTGCCAAAGCAGGTTCCCTAGAGCAGGTCACACAGGTGGGTGTCCAGATGGGTCTTGAATATCTCCAGAAAAGGAGACTCCACAAACCCCCTGGGCAGCCTGTGCCAGTGCTCTGTCATCTTTACCATGAAGTTCTTAGAAGGCCATACAACCTTTTTATTTGTATCCCAGAACCCTCACTGCTCTTATGGTTTGTACTTAGGCAAAAAAACCCACCCTGCGTTCTCCTTTATCTTGGTTTGGCAGGGAGGTTTTGTCTGTTGCGAGTTACTCTTTTCCCTAAACCCCACGAGCAGCACCTGCTGAGTACTGAAGGTACACACACAGAAAACGTCTACCCCACAACAAAGGACCCTGACATCAAATGAGTATTGCACAAGTAACATCAAACTTTGTGTCAAGTTCTGAAGGCAAAACGAAGCTACTTCACTGTCCTGCTTTTCTGCACCGTTTATGCCAGGAGCTTTTCCTTTTCTGAGACGCATTTTCTGGCAATTGCAGTTATACATCTGGATGGAGCTTCAAGCAGAGCCACCTCATTACTGGCATTCTGCAACATTCCCTAAATTGCACCTTGTGCTTCCCACCAGGTTCTTTATGTCTTTTCTCCACGTGACCATTTCTTTCCAAAAAAGTTCACAAGCTACAGCTTTAGGACGTGATAAGAGGGTCTTGTTATAGAACAGCAAATATTTCACAGAGCTGTGCTAAAAGGACAGCCTAGGACATTCCTGCATCCTAGATAATCCTAAACATCTCTTTTAAGAGGAATTCCACACTTTCAGTTAGTAGCACAGAAGAATGAAAAGTTACTTCAGCCTGCCACTTCTCAATCCTCAGCATCTGAGTTTCATGCTGAATGTGAGACACCATCAGCTTCGTTCCAAGTCAAACAGACCAAGAGACAAGGTTTAGACTGACCTCCAACAACTCTGGCCTTAAATCACCTTGAAAAAATACAACCAATCATACCATTTCAAAAAAGAAAAAAAAAAAAAAGATAAAGATGGAGGGGTTTCATTTTGGGTTTGTTTCCTCTTTTTTGGAAGGGTATTAGTGGAAGTAAACTGAATGAGAGAGGAATGGATTTGTGGCAAACCCAGGCAATCCCTTCAAGATTAGCAAACAAATGTTAAGGGTAAATTGCCATAACTCCTAAATCCAGGGTCTGGGAAGAATGCTGGTATGAGTCTGTTGTATATTTAAGGGCAAACAAGCGAGCACTGTGATCAAGATTCAAATAAGTCTCCACCAATTAAGTTCCATCAATAAAATGAAGGTATTCACTTAATGCTTGTGTCAGCCAGCCCTACAGTGGAAAATTAAGGATTAAAATGCTTTTTTTGCCAATACTGTACCCTAAATTATAGGTTTAGCAAATTTTGCCTCCAGAGCAAAACAAACTGTAGTAAAACCCACCTGGCACTCAGACCAGGGCTACAGACCTTTGCAACACCCACTACGTAACGCGGTGCAACGCCTGAAATACAAGAACAGGCTGGTGCTTAACAGCCCCCTGCTTCTAGTTTTCAGTGTCTGATCCCCCTCCCCCTTCCAGCTCCATCCACTGGTCAAACCAGCAAGCAGTTATGAGCATTTCTGGAAAAAACGGAAAGCAGAAACCTGTTTGGTTATTGATGTGGCTGAAAGACTTCATGACAGAAGGTCACATTAAACTGGTCTGAAACCAGTCCTGGTTTACACTGGTCACTCCTAGCACTGCAGAATGGTCTTAAGACCAAAATGGGAAGAAACGAGACTGCAGATTGAATGCCACAGAGGCCCTCAGAGATGTCAGCTTGCAAACGTAACCACACAGCCTCAGCCTTTTATTCATTCCTCTCCAAAAGGTGGGTGATGGCTTAAAAAAAAACAAAAAAAAAACCAAAAACAACAAAACCAGCTGATATGGTGCCATGTTGGTTCCTGTCAGAAGCCAGGCTTCAGAAGAAGCTGTACCAGTGGTCAGTCCAGTCCTTTGTTCTGAATCATTTAGCAGACATTTGACTTAGCAGATCATTTGAAGGGAGTTCAGGTGTTTTGCATAGATCTTAACAAATCAGGAAGGAGGGAAGGAATAGAAGAAAGGGGATGAAATTTAGATACCTCTTCACTTACAACAGATATAGTCTCTGCCTATGTTCAAAGACCTTGTCATTCCAGGAACCATTTAAGGCAACAATAAAATCGAGGTGGGTATTCACATCACCAACTTAAAAGCCTCAGTTAAAAGCCTGCTCTCCCCAGTCAATCTAGCCGGACATCTGGAGAAGGCTTGACCCACATACTTTCACAGCGATACTCTACACTGTTTGCCTTCTTCCAGTGACTATGGGCATCCTCATTTAAGCTATGGAACTTACATCCATGGTGATGGTGGTTAGTTAAAAAGAAAATAAAAAAAGCACAGCATAATTTGAGGCCATCATCAATGACTCTGTTGCACAGCTTTTAAGTATTGCTATTTTCTCTTTTACATACCTTTATTGCGATTAGGAGAGGTAAGAAGGGAGCAAGGTGCAACAGTAGTCAATAATTAGAAACAATACTTGTAAATATGCAATTTTTGGTTTTACCGTCTTTTCTAGGCTCTTTCTTCAAAAGCTATGAAGCTCTTTGAAAAAAAACTTGAGCAAATGATTTCAAAGGCAGAAGTCTGACTCGCCACCGGCAAAACAAGTATGTGCATACACAACTGACTGAATCTACCACATGCACCAGTATGTACAGGTATGCACATTTGCTGGAGAAGCAATCATTAGGCAAAAAGGAAAAATAAGATGTCATTTAAAACATTTTGTGTTTCATTGCATTAATTATATCTAGGATGTTGAATTGGATGAGCAGACCTTCCAAATTAAACTTTTCTCAATAATTTTTTGATGAAATTCGAATATGAAGAATCCTACAAGAGGTGCTCCCAGATTATATGTGTATTGAGGTTAAAGCGCTGGGGAAAAAAAAAATTTAAAAAGTCCTTCATGCTACAGAACTGCTAAAGTAAAAAGCAAGCCCTTTGGTATTTTCTACAGATAACAAATCAGAATCCAAACATCAAGCTAAACATCACTTCACTGTATAAAAGACATTGTGGGGTTTTTTTTAAATTCTTGGACATAACAAAAAAGGTTCAGGCATGAAGTGTTTTTGCTTTAAAAAAACCTCAAACTAATAGTGACACACAAATAGAAAAAAAAACCACGATTCAGGTGACAGATCTACACAGTATACAGTATAAAGATTTGATGAGTAAAAAAAAATAAAGAGGACTGAAACACATCCAACTCTATGTGTGTTAGTCACATAAGAACAGACAGAAGAGTTTGACAGACAGATAGCAGCACCTGAAGTGGGGTATTTCCAAGACAAAATTTGGAAAGAACTATGCTGGTAAGTTTCCTACATTTCACTAGCCAATACAAAAACATCCAAACAGAGGGCTAAAACTACAGCTGACAGACACAGCAAAAAACATGTGATGACCTTTTTACAGAAATAGGCAACAACTTCCGTTTGTTCTGATGCAAACATTTTCATGTGTATGTTAGGTTACTGCATTATTTCAATTCTCTCAAATATGAGAGAATTGAAGTAGAAACACTTCTGTTAAGTAGAAACACTTAAGATAACTTAACTTGTTTTGAAGAGAAAAACGTTGTAATACTAACTTCTGAAAATATTTATGGTTATAGAAACAAATCTATTCATAAACACAACCTACATAAGTGTCATTTAGATTGTTCCAATAATTCAGCCTGTGTTTTACTGAGAATGCGCTAATTAAAAAAATGCAAAAAAGAAGAAAATAAAATTAATTTAGGGGAGAAGGACGCAAGAAAACAACATTCTATAGATGGTGACATCTCTGAATAGTTATTTAAAAAAAAAAATACAGAAGAATACATACTTCACATTACATTGCATTTCCTGCAGTCATCAACTACATTTAACAAAGATTACACACTTCTGTCAAAAAACCTATTTCATTTCAGTGTTTGATTCCTCCAGGAAGAAGAAAGGCAGAGAAAGGAGGCATGGGGAGAAGAGGAAGTTAAGTTACAAGTTATGCTGTCCTTTCCCCCTGTGTAATAATTAAATATTAAAGTCACAGTCTAGCAAATGCAAAATTTATTTCAACTGTACATAACAGATGTCCTTTTTATATAAAACAGAACACTTAATCAATATATGCAACCACAAACAATATGCATACTGTACAGTACAATGCAACATTCAGATATACATCCATTTTGTGTTTTCAAAAGGCAGTAACCTACTAAAGATGGCTTCTCCCATTCACAAATGAAGTGCACAATATATATTATTTCTTTCTATGATTTACGTCACTATATATACATTAATGTGTTTTGGCAAGATTATGCAAAACACCCAATTAATATTGGTTGGTTTTAATTTATGGCAAATACTATTTTATGGAAACACTGCGTAAGCCGTGTGAAGAGAGGCTGACAATGGCTTGGACCTACCTTCTAATTCAGACTCTCCATCCTTCCAGTGTATTTGTAACTGTACACATATCTTACAGAATTGCATAAACAGAAGGTACTATTATTACCATGACTAAAGTTCCACAAAAATAGAAACACTGAACCTTTGAACTGAATACCACCATTGCCACATTTGCTTTGTTTTTTTAAGCATGTTGTATTAATACTCTTGATCAGTTCACAATAGCTTATGGCCTGTAACACTGAAGACACAGAATGATTTTAAATGTGCGGTGACGTTAATATGAGAGATTGTAATTATGATAGTTGTCAATGACTTAAATGCTACAGTAATTAACGGTGGTAAACTGTCAAAGCTTTGGTGCATAGAAAGTCAATAAAATCTTCGGATCCGGATAACAAAACATTCTGTGTGATAAGGAAAGTTCAAGTGCAACAACTTATTTCAAACTCATATTTACACTATATAACTTGAAACAGACATAAAGGAATAGTTTATCCAATGCAGAAAACATTATTCAACTAGAACACCACAGCTTAAAGAACAGGAAAGAAACCCAAACAATCCATACTTTCCATATACATTAAAAGAAAAACAAAAAACTGACTGAAAGAGGGGAGTGAAGTGGGTTACAAATGCGCCGTGGAATGGTATGGAGCACACGTACATATCTCTTTTCTCTAGAGCAACACTCCTCCACTTTGAAAAAAGTTCAACATACAGAAGTTCCTGGTCATTATGTTAATATAGGACTAGTAGTAAATAAAACATAACCCTGAAACCTCTCCACGGTAAGCACTGCTGCTTTCACTAGTCACGTTATTGAACACCAACAACAGTGAGAGAGGATAAAGCAGGTGATCAAACACAAATCTGCATATGTGAACCACTTTGAAATAGCTTCTCTGTGCTGACCACATCCTGGAATAATGCATGTCTAGCAATTACTGTCTGATCATTTAACCTGCAGAAAGGCAATGATTATCTGTTCAACAGGGGGGGGTCGAGCTGCCGGTCGGCAGTTAATCACGGCATGATTATTCTGAACTTGCTCACAGAGTAGCATCTGAATACTGAATAACACTCTTACTTGAAAAGGGGTCTGGGGACCCTGGTGAAAATATGAACTGTTTCTGTCCTTTTACCACACGCTCCCTCCTTAATGCTAACGAAGATTTAGAAAATGTGCCACTTTGGCTCGGATGCCAATTGTGTTATCCACAAGACAGAACACACGCGCTTCACCCCAGCAGTGCCTCAGGTGCAGGTTCGAGACCTTCAGCTGTGCACAGTGTGTCACAGTTCTCCGAAAAGCCAATGTGACTGGTAAGTGAAGAGCTGCTGTTGAAAACAAACCTGCTCATGAAAGAAGTTACAAGACACAGTAAAATCCGTCACGGACATGCTCCAAACAGTACGACCCAAAAGCCAAGCATTCTATTATTCAGAACTTCAAACAAGCCAATGTGGCTGCAGGTGTACCTAGAGTTTCACATGCTGAACACTCCAGCCTCCATCAGGGGAACCACTTTCATCTTGTCTTTTCAAGAGGAATGGTCAATTGAGAGTTGACAGCTGTGTACCTTAACAGGCAAGTAAACATCTAGACCCTGCTTTCTGCCACGTTACTGCATACAGTAAAGTGACAGTATGACCATAGGAAACATAAGGTTATCAAAACACTGCATGTAATGAGCATGGGCTGCTGGGTTTTCATGACAACTGCCAGACTCGGGATGGGGAGAGCAGTGCAGTCCTCTGAATAAACGTCTAAGCAATGAGGAAAAGACAGCAATATAAAAACAGAAGTTCACATGGATTAGCAAATGCTCTTCCAAACAAATGGGCCAGCCACATGAATATCTGAACGATTTTACAGCTCTCTGACTGCTTGTATTTAAGTTGCATGTTTCTTACACTACCAGCTTTGTACTTTCTTAGTGACATGTAGAAAATCCAACCACTACTGCTAAGGTATTTCATATTGCTGGCACTTAGCTCGCAAACCAGTACGGTTTCATTACAAAATACAAAAAGTGCTGTATCCAAAATAAAAAAAGAAATAAGAAAAAGACCTGTTGCTAGACTGACCACGTCAAAAGGAAAAAAAACCTCCCAAACCATTCAGAGCTACAAATTAACATCTGTCAGTTAAAAAAAAACTCTCAAGAAATATCATCCTTAACAGGATATACACTTTTTAGAGTGACTTATTTGTACGTGTATTGAATTGGCAATAGAGCCTTCCACCAGGTATAACTGAAGTTTCAGAAGCTCCCTCAGAAGTTGTTAAAATATCACATTAAAGAGACAAGGAACAGCAAGGAAACATCTAAGAAAAGCAGGCTGTGATACAACAAGCATTTGTTAAGAAAAAGCTCAGAAGTGCATTAGTTCTGGTGAGAGATATATGAGCAACAGCTCTTACGAGATGTAGACCCCATTCTGTAACTATGGGCTGTCCATATACTGTCATAGTCAGAGTCTTCTGAGAGGTCTGAAGGCTCCAAACGAGAAAGACTACTGCGACGACCCAAGGAGTCTAGACTTGATTGGTCATCATCAGCCAAGACGTGATTATGCATCAGGTCAGTGCCTTGCCATGCTAAGGATGTACAGGTGAAATGAAATGGTGGATGTGGATAGGCAGAGGTGGGATGAGGAGGAGAACGTAAGGAATAGCCACAACCAAACACATGAAATAAAAGCAAAAAGGTGATGGGAAGAGAAGGAAAAGAGAAAATATTGTTAAAAAGGCACCAAAGTTGTTTTGTTGTTTTTTTTTAACTTTTCTTTTAAATTTGTTTGGGGTGTAAGTATAAATTACACTCAGCATGTAATAACATTTGAACTATTACAATACAATTTTTGAAGCGGTTTTTAAGCTTCTTGGCAGCCTCAGTTGACAATTTTGAGTAACCAAAATCTTGTTTGAAAGTACATATTTTGGAAGAGGGAGTTAGGTTCTTTTGAAGTATGGAGTCAGTTCTGGTCTGGGGGGGATTTGACTGGGGACAGAGCAATAAACACAGTAAGCCAGCGTGATCCAGTGCTGATGTGAAAAGCAACAGCTCCTTCCCCACCAAACATCTGTACCTCCACATCCTTTCCCTCCTTTGCAATGACACAGTCATTTGCACGGCTGCTTGGTGAACCAGGCCAGGGAACAGTTTCAGATGAAAACTAACTCCATAACAGATTATTTTTCAAGCAGGTAATTTCCCCACCAGCTCACAACACAGCCACAGAAGTGCTTGTGTCACCACTGTAAAGAGGAAATGCAGGGGGAAAAAGCGAAGGTTCTCATGCAGAGCAGGGCTGCTGACTTTCTAAATCAGCTGCAACATCCTGCACCCAGTCAAGGGCACTGTCAAACTGCACCTATTCTGTGCCTGTACCCCTCATTATTTGCTTAACCACGCAGTAACTTAACATACAGAAAAAACAGGGCCAAGAAGCTAACAGCAACAGTCTAGTCCATTCCAACTCCTTGCATGTCTCTATCTAAATCTATCTTCCCAATTAAATACTTTAAGATGTCTAGGGTAGTTGCAGTTGGTCAAACATCACTGAAAAAATAAACTCTGTATATAAGAAGCAGTAGAAAGTGAAACTGCTTTTTTTTTTTTTTTTTGCATGTCTCCCCAAATTCAACCTCACATCATCTCCACCCAAACAACTGAAAGAAGTTGCTCTGCTGCCTTTAATGCCACCCTCTGACAGTTTCCACTGGCCAAAAGCAGCACCCCCTGGACTTTGGATTAAGATGCAGGTAGGGGAATTGCCAAACGAGTGCTGGGAGGGACAGGCAGAATATTAACACAGGGGTAAGAAAGAAATATGTAAAACAAAAGGGCATACTTCACAAATGACAGGCAACTCTTTCATTCTGTTCTTTTACACTGGCTACCACTCCCACAGAAGCGATTCCAACATGTTTGGGTTTCCCCCTCGCCCCATTTCTAATCCCAGTCTACAAATGGATCTTCTGAAACCTTAAGTCTTAGGCAACAACACTGTTCTTTCCAAACAAAGCAGCCGTGTGCTTAATCAATTAAAAAAAAATAATTCTTGCTGCAATTAAGAGCAAATAAAAGCTGCTGACTTCAGATGTATGCAATGATACCCACAGCACTATGTATATTTCTTAAATATACATAGAAAGGGAAAAATAGGCAAAAAAAAGCAAAAAAAAATCATATCCATTTTATACCAGCACACACACAGACACTACTGTGCAAGTGCAAATGTTTTCCCAACCATTTCTTGTCACGTTATCCTTGGAAATAATCAAAAGATCACAGTCAACACATTTAAACAGCAGCCATCTCATTTAATTTTGTTTGGAACAACAGTATATCTTCAGAATTTTGAACACATTAATTTCCTTTTATCCAATTAAACACACTACTGCAATGACTGTAGGGCTGTAGATTAGTATTAATAAAAATTATGTAATAGGAGCTGATTTTATCACCTTGGAGACCTACAGTTCTTCATGAAAGAAAAATTAAAAATGAAGGGGTTTGCTGTTACTGTTTTCTGCAGTCTAAATAGGAAGGCCACATTCCCATTTTGTAGTACATATGAACACAAAGTGGCTGGAATTTTTTTCCAGGTGGAGCACATATTAGTGAAAAGCCACGAAGCGCATTTGTATTTCGAGACCTCCCAACTAACAGCGTAAAGTGCGTTCGCTTGGAAGCAAAACAGGCACAGAGTGCTGTGGGTAGCACTAACAGTGGCGTTCATACTGTGAATGTAAAGAGCTTCGGCGGACGAGGAGTAAGTTACGATGTCCGCTCCTCTGGCTCCTGACAACAGCCAAACCAGTCGGGTACTTCAGGAGTGTTATACTGTGTTCCAAGGATCCCCGAGCCCAGTCGGTATTCAGCAGTGCAAAAAAACTGTGCAAATCAGAACAAACGCAACAGCATTTTCTCCTTCCTCGTGTAAATGGAACACATGCTGGTGGGCTCCCCTGCTTTGCACAACGTTTTACTTACAATACAGAGGAACTCCACATGGCAACCTTGATTTGAATATAATGAAGTAGGACCCCAGAGGCACGTTACAGGTTTTCAATAAGCTAGATATTGATCTGAGAAACTAAAAATGGCTTTAAGCAACACATAGATCTGAGAACAATTTCTCCAAAAATTATGAGATGGGATTAAAACTTGTAATTAATGCTGGAAACTACTAGTGGCAATAAAAGAAAAGAATTGTTTATAGGTCTAGGTTACTTTTCCATAGTGGAAATATTTGCTGAATGGAGAACAAGACAAAAATACACTCCTCCAAAAAAAACTGTGACTACTTTTTCATTCCTACTTACCAGCTTCTTGAAATTTATCAAAAAGCATAATGATCAACAGTCATATTAGGTTCAGACACCTCTTGTTCATTGGTGAAGGTTTTGTGCGATTTTAAGCCATAGAAAGCAGTAGGTTGGGTTTTTTAAATTATTGTTGTGTGAGGTTTTTGGTTTGTTATTAAACACTGAAAGAATTAATAGTCTCTAACCATAGTTCTTGGCATCTCGGTACTGATATTAAGCCAGAATCAGGTTGTTATTTCTTCCAGGAACAGCTTGCTACTTGCAAAGGCCTCAGATCACACACCTATCTCTTTTGCAAACTATCTAATTTGTGCTTTAGTTAGCCATTTCAGTACTTTCTAACTTACTTGAATTTAGTGTTTGACGTGTTTTGGCACTTGTGCAATATGCTTCAATGACTTTAAGAATTTGAGCATCTTCTTCTAAAGCAGCTGTACCTACAATCAATGGGAAAAAGAGTTTTAAACATGGTTCTGTTCAGTAACAAAGGTCTCTGTAGATCACTACATTTCAGCTAAGTCCAAAGTTCAACCTAATTAACCCTTTAAAAAGCATCTTAACCATCCCATTTTGAAAATCACACTACCATGAGCAAAAGTATGTTAAAAAAGACAAAATACTATTTTGAAATGCTTGAAGTAAAACACCCAGACCCCAAAAAACAAATCCCAACAAATTTTCTGAGCATACAAAGGTGTACAGAACATGTTCTAAAGAGTGATCACTGGTTCTAAACCAAGCAGACAGTAAACTGAAGAACATGCATACACCAGTTATTGCACGTGTTTCATTATTTAATCAAAGAAATTAAGAATATTGATTCACATAGTTTTTCAAAACCTCTGGACTTTGTGTGTATATATATAAAATCAGATTTATTCCTTTCAATAGCACATTAGTGAAAATTAAACTCAGAATTAAAAGCATAATAAATACAATTTCAGACCAGCATGCATTAGCAAAGATGTCACTATTGCATCAGTGTATATCTGAGAAGGGAAATAATTAAAACTTCAGACATTAGCGTAGAAAAAGCTCTACTAAAAAAAAATCCTAACTCTTCAAATTTGACATGGTGAAGTTTTTCTAAAGGCAGAGCTCCACAGCAAATCTTCTCCTTGGAGAATTCAATAAAAATGCCATTAAGTTGTATACTTGCAGCAGAGTAAAATTCCAATCAAACTGAAATCTAGAGGTACCTCAACCATGAGTTTAGATGGATACAAGAGTCTATGTGTAGGGCAAGATGATTTGCTGTTTTAAAAGCATTTTTACTGGTTTACTCCTTGAAGAAAAAATCAGGCTTTAAGATTTTCTGCTGCATGAATCTGAACTGCTTTCAATATCAAAGTGCGGCAATATTCTTTGTCAGCCAATGGATCCTATTACGTTTTGACACATGACATATTACCAGAAGCTTCTAATTACTGACAAGACAGGGAAAGATGAATACCAAGAATCAGTACATATTTCTGTAACACTGACTTAAAGCCACCAAGAATCCCATTTATTGGAAGTTAACTCCTACCTACAAAATACCAAAAGGTATAATCAGGAGTAAAACATTGCACCTGTAAGCTACAGACACCCTCCTTCCCCCTCAAAAAACTCATCTCCTCTCACTAAATGTCCATCAATAATTCTTAAATCTGCAAGTCAATAGCTTTACCACTGTCTTTGCAACTACTGAACTCTCCATCCCCTGACATCTGAAATGATGCTGTATTGCAGTACTTAAAGTTTTCCTAGACAGATACCTTCCTGTAAGGATAAAACATCCTAAACTGAGACCTCCACTTGTGCATCCACGAACACAGGATTGTGCTAGTCGCTACCTTAACCTCTGCCATACAAAACTGATAGCACTCAGGAGGACCTTGCTTTAGACAAGCCATTAGCGCCCTGAGGAAAAGGTCTTTTCCCTCCAACCCTATGCAAACCAGTGAGAGACAATGTTCTTGATAACGCACTTCATGCACTGAATGCTCAAGGCACAGTCTCTGTCTCAAAAAGGCCATGAAGAAAGGGCAGACAGAAGCAAAAGCTGCAGTAAAAGAATCTGGTTTTCAGCTTAAATATCCTGTCTTTTACTGATACAGGTAATTGGATTAATCATTCACAATGATTGACCGATGATCAATTTAAGAATATAGCTAAGTATCCTGCAAGAGCTGGACAGTATCTTCAAATTGTTTTCAGTATTAAAAGACAAATTTAGCGAACTACATTACTGACTTCGAGTGACTGCATAGCTCCATAGTCAACCTCACTCCCCTCCACAGCAGATAGAAATAGGCACTTCACAAGCATACATCCAATGTAGCCAATAGTAAGGCAACTAGGAAGCAACTAATGCCATGGTGGCACAAGCCTTGACTAAAAGAAAACATAATCTGGTGCTACTTCTCCCCTGACTTGCTTACACTGTACAATCTAACTTTCACAGGACTTAAACAGATGTTAATTCCAGCCTTTATATTATGCAGATATTTTTTCAATTCTCTTACTTTTTCTCAGTGCAAACTCTTCATCTGATGGCTTCCGTTCTGGCTTGCGTTTGGGAAGCAGCTTTTTCATGGTTTTAGGACTTTTACTGAGATCCTGTCAGGGAAAAGAAAAATAAGAGTAGAGCTTATCTACAGTATTTCAAAAGCTTAAGTTAGAAGTTGCACACAGAAGTTACTAACTAAAACTAAATTACTAATAAATTAGTTCGCTAATATTTTCTCGCACATCTGATTTACCTGAGCTGGCTGATTCATCTCTACCCTTCCTCCAACTATACACAAAGTCAGATATTTTATCAGGTCTAGTGACAGAAATATATATACAGAAAAGCTGCTGCAAAAGCATGCAGGCTGTTTGGGAGACAGAGCAAAGGGAAGAGGCAGGCATACATTAACACATGTTTTCTTTCCCCTAACTTTTGAAGGGAAGACCCATTTCACTTGTCTACTTGAAGCAGGTAAAAAAGGACCTGACAGGAAGCTTGCCAGCTAGTATACTCTTTAAAGCTAGAATCTGTGAATGTTAGGTCTGTTCTTACAAAGCTGTGAATGTTAGGTCTGTTCTTACNGTAATTTTTGGGTTTTTTTTTAAAAAGCTTTAAAAAAAAAAAAAAAAAAAAAGCAACAAATATAGCATTTCTGCCCAAAATGTGATCATACTATTTTACAGGAACAATACTAGGTTACAGGACCAAAAAGGAGTACACTTGTCTACCCTCTTACCTTAAGGATATAAGACATCCTCTATAAAAATACAGAACAAGAAAGTAAAAAGATGAATAAGCAGGACAGACAAAAGGAAATGAAGCTCAGTTTTGAGCAACACTGTATGCTGAATGCTTTAAAGATGATAGAAATTTTACTACACTGGAGAATTTGGTGCCATGAAAACATGAAAGGATTTAACTGAAATGACAGAAAAAGCATATAGTAGGGCAAAACCAGAAGAAGCTCTTGTAGCAACTAAGCTTAAATACTAAAGTTCCAATTGCAGATCACCAATCATTTTTTCCCTGTCATTTAGGGGAATTTATAAAAACAACAACAAAAAAGTGTCACACACTGACAAACACAACAAAAAACCCAACACAGCCAGGCCACACCAGAGAACAGTGTTTATGCTACAGTTTCTAAGCAACTGCAGTTTACATTTTGACAGAATAAAAATCTATTTTGCAGACATCTCATGCTTGCAGAATGAAATGTTCTTAGGCATAACTGCATGATTCTGTCTGGACCCTGTTGGCTCACACTAAATTAGTGTCACATGAGAACACATGACAAAGATACCGAAACAGGAGACATCACCAGCCACAGATCATCCAACATTCTCCTCCTTACCTACAGGCTTCCAATACAAATACATTTTCTTACTATTCACAAAACCACACAACATGTATTGGTGAGATCAAATTAACCTACCACTACGATCTTTTTGTGGTTAAAACCACCACATTTTATTTCTGTCAGAACAGATTCCTGTTTTGTATAAGGTACTAATTAAAAAATAAAACAGTATCTTAAAATCCAAGTGCTTTTTTTACCATTAACCATCACATCCTTTTGAGCACAAACACATTACCTACATTTCGACAGTTACATTTTTTAAAAATATATGCTATTTTTAGATAGTAACAGTGGTTAATACTGAGGAACCAACAGTCAATTATACCACCAAAGCTGTTTAGAATTATTTGATATAGCATTTTGAAGCACCATAGGATCATTTATCCTAGAGGATTTGCAGCATGCTTAGCAAATAATTTACTTTGCAACAAGCCTGGATGATCACTGTTAACAAAGGAATTTCTCGTTTGAAAATAGTTAAAAAACTTAAATTAGTAAAGATTGGAAGTAAGTGGAAGTACTTGGGGGAGGCTGGGGAAGCCTCTCCTAACAAGCCTTAGTATTTCCTCAGCTGCAAGACTAAATCCCCATTTGAAACACTGTCTGTTAAATCATCTTTTTCATAAAAATATTCACAAAGCTGTAAAATAACTGTGTGTAAAAAAGAAAGAAAGTTGAACTTCCCATTGTAGCTGCCAAATCCTATTTCTTAGCTGTTACATCTATCTCACCTCTTTATAACAAAGAGCTGCTGAAGGCCGTAATGGAGGTGCAGGCCGTAAGCAGCTCAGACTCCAAGGCTTGGGGGTTTTTGGAGGTTCCAGAGGTCCCCAGTTTATAGTGGTATGTGGAGTCCCATGATGCGACGGATGAGGGAGCGTGTGGTACGCGGGAGTCAGTGGTATTGGCTTGCTGTCTGAATGCTTGCTGGAAGGTGTTACTGGATGGGAAGGAAGCTGTCAAAGGCAATGGGAAGAGAAAGAAAACATATTATTGGAGTAAAGACATAATATCATCGAAGATCAGCAAAATAATTTCACTTCATAGTTTCAGCATATTACAGCTGGCCTTCGAAAATTTTCACACTAAATTATTATATGAAGAAATGGAACTTAAATAAGTTGTTATTGTCATTTGCAAACAGAGCAGGCACTAAATAAAGAACAACTGTGAGCAGTGCTGCTCCCACTTCTCTCACTGCTAAGGACAGAGCTAAATTTAGATCCATTCATATCAAACAAACCCAAAAGGTATTTAATGAAGTTGCTCCTCCACAGCCTGTCAAGTACATCACCTATTAAAACTTACTGCTCTACAGATACTTAAAAGATGGTGATGTATTACTTCAAAATAGAAAAAAGTAACAATAGTTAATTTTCTTTTACTCCATTAAACTATTACACCAAGATGTAAGCTTTTTATTCCTTGTTGACACAATTAAAACCAGAATGATCTTTTGACTCATTAAACTACTGTCAAAATATTCAGTTCTTAATGGCTAAAAAAAAGCTTTACATGGTGGTATATTTCCCATATAAACTAATACCGCATGCACAGCTCATTCATTTTATTTCAGAAGCTATTCCTTACCGTGTGAGATGGCACGGAGTGAGGTTTAATGGTGGGATTCCCAACAGTTGTGACTTTGGTTTGCTTCTGCAGATGATCCACCCATTCATGTAAATCTTGTTGATTGTTGCAAGACACTAGTATCCTTTCAATCATATTACCTAGTTGACAGAAAACAGAAGATGTAGGGAGCCACAGAAAAAACAACATCATTGTGACATGATTATAAAGAGACTGATTTCCTCAAAGATTATATCCCTTAAATACTAAGCAAAAAATTTAACCTGTATTTTCAGTATAACAGCACCTCATTTTTCCTAGCTCTAACAGACATTTCCTCTATGTATTTTGTTTCCTTGTGCCAATCACAGCAGTTCTGGGGGTTTTTCCCCACTTCTAATAATTAAGTGCAACCTCTAGTGACCAGAAATAGATTTAGGAGACAGGCTCATCTACTAGCCTTACACTTCTCCATCTTCACAAGGAAAGCCATCAAAGAGCCTAAAATGTGTTCTGAGTTTGTAAGCTACAACATAAAAAAAGTAACAAAATACAGTTCATTGATCTTTTCTCACAAAAAGGCATAAAATTGGTCTGAATCTAATATTTAAGGTCAGGCAAGTCCTGTGGAAAAGCAATCTTAACTAAAGATTAATTTAATTTCTGCAGTTACCTCCTTTTTATATCATCTTCTGAGGTCAGTTTCATAGCTACTACCTCAGAAAAACCTGCACCACCAACAGGTTTTTCCCCTTGTGTCTCACAGCACAGATGTGTGATACCACCTGCCACTTGAGAGAGTCAGAACTGCTTTACGCTTACTTAAAAGCTTGGAGGCAGAACTAATCCAAGAAATGAATGAAGGCTCCACCATGTGGACCCTGCTACCACTGCCCTTCAAATTGCCCAAGGAAATAAGGTACATGACAGAGAGAAATTACAGGAGTAACCATGATCGCAGCCATCATTAGTAGAGACACTAAACGTCTCTGAGGAAAAAGGTGGACCATTTCTAGAAGAAAGTTCTGGCTTAAAGCTCTTCCAGAGTCTCTGGAAATCTTTTTCTTCCAAAGAGTAGCATAATTCACACTGCTTCATTATAAAGGACCTTCTCCGAGACTACTGTATCAATTCATTAAAATACAGAAACTGGAGGATGAATCCCAGAAAAAGACAGTTTGTTCCTTGCTTAAGATGAGCAGTAGAAAACAGCTTTCGGTGAGGTTATGAGCCTTACAAACTCTGTATAAACACAGGATGAGTGAGGCAGGAAGGGACTTCTGCAGGTCTTCTACCTCCTGCCCCTCCTTAAGCACACACCCCTATAGCTGGTTGTCCAAGACTGTAGCTACAGAGCTGCTGAGAATCTCCAAGGATGGAGATCTCTCCATGAAAACTGCACCTGTGTTTGGGCACTCTCACATGAAAAGTATTTTCCTTCCATTCATACAGAACATTTGAAGTTTGAAACAGGAAGCAATAAAAAAATAATAATATGGTCAATACCTGATATTTCAAATGAATTTTTATGGTTTTCACTGTCTTCTAGCTTTGTGATAGTCATTCCCGTCATTGGCAGTTTTCCCTAAAAAAAAAAAAAAATTTTTTTAAAATCCACCAAACAACCCCCAAAACAACAGTAAGTAACACTTAAGTTACATCAAAAAGACATAAAAACATTACTGAGGAAAGTATCACAAAATCACGGGCTGGTTTGGGTCGGGAGGGACCCCAAATCTCATCTAGTTCCAACCCCCTGCCGTGGGCAGGGACACCCTCCACTAGCCCAGGCTGCCCAAAGGCCCAGCCAACCTGGCCCTGAACACTGCCAGGGAGGAGGCAGCCACAGCTTCTCTGGGCAGCCTGTGACAGGGCCTCATCCCCCTCACAGGGAAGAATTTCTTCCTAATATCTCTTTTCCTGTCACTACGTGCCCCTGTAAACAGTCCCCCTATGGCTTTCTTGTAAGCCCCATTCAGATACCAGAAACTTAAAGCTCCAAACAACAACATACACAGCAAATTGTTAGTGTTTCAGAAGAACATTTAAGTTTTGCAGAAGGTAATTTCTCATTTTAAAACCAGTCAAGCTGGGAAAAAAGAAAGAACAGTCGGTTTAGGGTAACTTTCTGAAACACAGAAGAATAAATAAGACTGAATATTAACAGTTTGAAATGGTTTACCAAAAATGCAACTTTATTATTAAAGTTCTTTAAGACAGATCCTGTGTTCTTCTGCACAGAAACACTATTCAGCACAGGCTGGCAAAAGCGCAAATACCATGTACTGTGAAATTTTGGCTCTAATGAAGGGGGGAAAAAAACAAACCCCAAACTTTTTTTTTTTCCTTTCCTAATGACTGCAGCATGGACAAAGGCTTCTCAGAAGCTTGGAAACTAAAAATCAATTGATATTCTGTATGCACAGAGCACGCTCAAACCCAAGATGGCAAAGAGAAAGGAAGAGGTTTTCTTTCCAACAGCTTCTCCGATGACGGAAACATGGCGGCATCATGCACTAAAACACAGCCTAAAAATCTCTTCTGTTTTTCTGTGTTTGTTGGTTCATGACTAACAGCCTACAGCCATGATGAGAGAGAGGTACAACAACTGCTGACATAGATGAAAAGGGAATATGGGGACACACCAAGCAAAAGACTGGTGACAGTGAACAAGGATCACCTGAGCAACACGGGGAGAAAAAGTACAGTCAGCACAGCTCAGAGAAAATGGAACCAAACTCATGAATCATTTACATTCCCTTTCTTCTGAGGAAATTGTGAAGCCATCTGGTGAGGTATGGTATGTGCCTCTTGTGACTTCAGTTTATTACTGCTGGTTCTCCCTGCTAGCTCATGCAGTGGATAGTGACACCATCAACCACAAAATCTGAAGCCTGTTAATAACTGTACAGAAATACAGGGAGGATGTAATGTAGGGATGCTGCTTTCAGTGGCATCATTCCCCTGGGAATGACTGAGGTTAGACAGCAAACACTAAGAAAGGGCTGTGGCCATACTGTGCAGAAGCTGAAGCATTATCTCAGTTCAGCTTCATCCAGAGGGGAGCCCTGTCTGTGAGCCCTGAGACTACCTCTACATTGCACCTCAAATATCAGTGAAGATAGAAAACTAGAAGGTTCATTTCAAAGAGCACTGTTCCAACTCAAGGGTAGAACACTCGTGTCTATGTGCCTAAAGAAACAGATGGCAGCGCAGCCTAGCTCACACAGATGCAAACTTAGGAGTGCTGTGTCATCATGGGAAAACTCAAGGAGTAGGCAGAAGGGCACCAACAAACCTGCCTGCATGACAGCACCCTTTACCTCTGTGGATGTGAAAAGCTGCCACTTCCTCTCATTAGCTACTACTAACGAGGTTAAGGAAACCTTGCTGATAGTCCCAGCTACAGAAATCACACCTAGGCTTCTAGCCCAGAATTTTATAAAACAGATGACCAGATCTTATTCCAGAAATTACCTGTTATTTTTATAAATGCAGTTTAATAATCTTTCCAAGTTTTCTAAGAAATGCCATTTACAAGAAAGCCATCCCCCCGTCCCCCACCTCCAAACACATTTACACACATATGCAACAGCAGTACGGTACCTGATAGATAAATCCACTCATTCTCGGGCTGGCAGACAACATTAGCAAAATGTTAGGGAAGAGAAGAAGATACCTTTCATTCTTTTCCTTATTAAAAAAAAAAAGGAAAAATAAAATTAAAAAGTAAATACATTGTAAGCCCCTTCCCCCCTTCTTTTTCTGTTTTATATTGCTAAAAGCTACCATCATTGTTACAGCTCTGTAATTACTCAACACACATTTGCTCATGGTGAAACTAACACTCTCCAGAATAAAAAAAAAAAAGTCAGAATGATTTTCTATTTGAAAAGTGCTAGTAAGATGTCAATTCTTCCTGGAGAGTACAGCCTAGTGTTTTAAACCAGGAATTTTACAGTCTATGTGAAAAACCTTGTTTAATGTAACAACTGTTTTGCTGATTTCAGCAACACTAAAATGACACATTGAGTATATTTCTTAACATAACTTAGATGGATTAATCTATTATCACAATAACATCAGCAGTGTAATTTCTCAAGTTGCAGAGATCAGGTTTTTACATGATGTTGCATTATGCCCCAAAGTAGAAAAAGAGATGATAAAAGAAAAATATGGTTATATTTGCAAGAAAACCACTCATTACTTTGTTCTGGTTTTAATTTTACAAAAGCACAACTGCTTATGCAGTTGTGCTTTTGTATTTTATTTTGGAAGTATTTTTACACAAGAGAAAGTTTACTCAATCTACTGCTATGGACAAACAATTGAAGTGAGAAGCATTAAGAAATAATGTTTTAATTAATGACAAAACAAAACCATTTACATTGATAAAACCAACACCCCAGTTACAAGCAGCTCTGCAAAACAACAACTCACCGAGTTTTGACATTTCTAGTTTTCAGCAAACCTTTACAAATGTCAGTAAAAAAGAAAAAAGGACAAAACCAAACCAGATTGCTTTTGCACAAATGAAGCTGTTCTATAGCTAGTCAAAAAGCTGTAATGCTCTGCAAGAACTTCTAAAGTCGGTTCCATTTGACATTTTAGCTCATGGTGAGAATTGGGGGGGCGGTGATTTGTGTTGTTTTTAAGACAAGGAGAGACATGTCTGCAGAAGATGCACTATCAGCTCCACTGAATCTTATTGAACACGTTACAAAATATCAGAGAGAAAAATATTAGGTGGTGAACTTTGAAATATTCAGTTGCATAAGCATGTTTCTCTTTCTTCATATTTATGGACAACTTTGTTTTAAGGACAACTTTGTTCTAGGAGAGGAAGCTGACTGAATGAGGTTGCATTTCAAAAGTGCCCCCCAAGTTCAAAGCTTCATTGATTATACAAGTGGATAACTTACACAGATTACTGGCATATTTTCACTGAAACATTTCCCTTCCGTTAGCACTTGCTTTTAAGATTATAACATTATTTCTGGTAGAGCAATCTTTTCCTTGTTGATTTTGTAGGTAAAGAAGCAAAAGTCACCCCCAATATTGTTTGCAGTGTCACCTTTGACCTTCTAATGTCTATCCTTACTTGATTTCCCCAAAACCACCTAGTTCTCAAGCTTGTATTCCAAAATTTACTATTTGAGCCAAGTGCTCAAAACAGCAAGGAAAAAGGTGCCTCAGACACCTCAATACAAAAATTCAAAGTCTTGTTACTTATAAACATTGTAATAACTGCTATGCAAAATGATCCCGTAACATACCTACACATGGAAATCTTGTGTAATTATGCACTTTAAAAACAGTCCTGTAAAATCATCTTACCATGTTTAACTGTTATATTTTAGTAAATTTTACTGATAGAACCATGCGTCCTGGAGGAAATTTACTTCACATTTTGTAATAGAAGCCTTGAATCAGCAGAGAAAGTTTTTAGTCTAGATTAGTATGTAGGAAACAATGTTTATTTCTGCTGCATAATGATAATTATTTCTATTCCAAATGGAAAGACAGATTGACAGTAAAGATGAGAAGGACATTACCTCACTTCCTGCACACTGAATCATGACCTGGGACATGTAAATCACATTGCCGAGTGTTTTAATATCCTCTCCCTCCCAACAACGGATAGCTTCTGTCAGTATTTGTAGCTCAAGTTCTTTCCGCTTCCGTACCTCTTGACATTGTGCCTAACAAAGATAGGGAAAAATACCGTCTCAGTTAACTCTATCCATTTGGAGTAGGTTAAAGGTAGAAATACAAGCACGGTTGTATTTGCTGTTTGTGCTTGTAGCACATAGAAGACAGCACCTGACACAAAGTATTTCTTAGATGATCTTTACCAGTATTTCTTACAAAGTTAGTTTTACTAACTTCGGTATTATTACTTTTCATACAATCATAAAACATGGAGTTGGAAAGGATCCATAAGGATCATCAAGTCCAACTCCTTTTCATTTCAATACACTGACTTCAATTACTCTTTCAAATTCATAGTCATGGCTCCATTCCTCAAATTTCTCCTTCTTTGGCAGTCTTGTGTTCTTCCAACCAAAAATGACTAGTCTGGGCAGCAGACAGAGCTGTCACAAATACATACGACTGCATAACAAAGCGTCTTTTTTCTGCAAAAAGAGCCACATCAATTGTGTAAACTGAGTGTGTATAACATTGTGCTCCTTTTTTTCTTCAACATCTCCAACCTGCTCTACCAGCTGCATTCACACTCATTTGAATTTTTCCTCAACAAGATTGTTCCCTCTTGTTCGTAAAGGACCCAACAGAATGGGGTCCACAAACCTCTGTTGAACACAGATACCACTATATTTCTGCTTTAAAACATAAAAAAATGGGAAGTGGCAGGTTATCACCAGCACACTCCTATCAGGAAATGCAAAACTAAGTTTATTGTAGTTCTGATTGCATTATTTACAGCCTTATTGCTACTGGCTCTTTTAAAGACCTTAACAGCTCATCTGTTCAAATCAGGCTTCTTACTTCAGTTATTGCTAGAAGTTTTATATCTTCTGAACCTTGCTAGCATCGTCCTCTTCCACACTCTCTCCCCTAGGACCAATACCATTCCTCTAAAAGGAATGTACTTTAGAAAGATCTCAGAAGATACACTTGACTGTTGTAAAGAAGCCCTTCTTCAGGATAGCAGTTAGGCTAGCCCTAGCAAAAAGGGAGATGAAGCACTAGCAGGAGGGCAGACCAAGAGGTGCAAAAGGCTTGCGTGGCTCTTGCATCAAGTCTATTTGCTATAACTTCCCAGTAAATTACCACCCCTTAGCTCTGCCCTCCAACAGCTCCAACTTCCAGACATTGAGAAATATCTTGTACACATTTACAAAAAAAACGTACTTTTTAAAGCAGTAGAGGGAACAAAATTAGAAAATATTCTGCTTAAAACATATAATCTCATTTTTATCACTCTTACAGAAAGATTTTTGAAGGCAGTCATGGATTTTTGAATATCTGGACGATCCGGATGATAATCCTAAAATCAACACAGAAAACATTTATAAAAACTTTTGCTCAAGTACAATGAATAAAAAAACATTTAGAGGCTCAACTAAAAACACATAACTTCATAAAAGAGAAGTTACAGACTTCTGCTCTCTTTTCAGAGTCTTCTATCAAACACTGGTGACTTGTAAAAACGAAGAGTCACTTAAACGTGAGCTGTAAGTAACAATTTATGCTTAAAAGAGCGCAAAGGAAGTTTTAGAGGTCCTAGAGGATAACAAATTTTGCAATCCTAATAGGAAAGTATTTATTTTAAAGAGTTTTACTTGGAACATGAGCTTTTTCACAAACTAGATTCCTTACTAATACATTCTGTTGCCACTGACTGGCAAACCAAATTGTGTGACAAGACAAAGACCCATATGCTTTCTATTTCTCTCCCTCCTTCACACTAAAAAAATCCAACCTCCAGAACGCAAAGGCAGAAACAACAGCTCCTCACACACCTTCCCATATTGGAAAGAGCATTTTTTAAACTGCATTCAGAAGTCAAAGAGACTATTTTGGTGATGTCTGACATGCTGAAGGGTTGTAAGATGAGAAGCAGCACTCCTAGAAGATAAAGTAGTCTAAAGACATTGAATGTGTCTCCTGCACACAAGTCAAATATCCTGCAAGGCAGTTCTAGGAGTGAAGATTAGTTTCTCTGCCTAGTTTTACTTTAAGTGTGCAGTTTTTACAGGAAGCTTTACTGCACTGTGTTTTAAACCATTGCAGCCCATATTTTAAAAGGCTGGTGGAAGAGCAAACAAACGCAATTTTGGGTCCCATCATGTTTGACATGTACCTTTAAAATAATTGTTGTCAAATCATCATTAAGCTGGAACATAAATGCTGATAAGATATACCTCCATGTGCCTTTCAAGTTCTTTGAGTAACGTGGGGTATTTATCCAGACGCATAAAAGGTTTGCTGAGGCCTGTGGTCAGTACAAGGATCCCAGGGCTGTTGGCACCTTTCATCTCCATGAATTCTCCTAGCTCCTCACTGTATACAAAGATATTTAAGCAAATTAAGATCAAATTAACAAGACAATTAAAATGACATTAGATGCTTTACTTCGTTCTTTCATCCACAATTAATTTTGCCAATAAAACAAGAAGCCAAATAAATCAAAAAGGTTTTCAAGTACAACTTAAAAGCTGCTATCAGTTTCTGCATTAAATAAAACACAGAAACAAAGACATTTGCAGATTTGTAGTCCATCCAGGGAACAACAGATACAGGATCAAACCCATGATTCTAAGCAATTGATGCTCAAAGACATCTCCTAAATACTACTTATCCAAGCAAGGGCTACAGAATTAAGCCACTGGTGCTATATTTTATTACTCAGCTCTTTATTCTAATAAAATGGCATCTGACCTTAGAGGCAGTTTACACAGGTAATACATAAGCATAAATAAGGCAGTGGCTTCTTATTTAATCAAGCTTTGCTATTTTTTAAAGTGTCAGGCAACATTGGGAAGACATAGAATATTTCACAACCTTTTTTCCTCCAACACTTGCATGTTTAATGACCTCATCTCACACATCCAGGTTACTGCAAAATGACCAGCTAACAGCCATCCAAATGCTAGCCAAATGTAGAAATAATCACTGTGCAATCTATTCTCAAACAACTCAAGCTTTCATGGAGGGTGTATTTGCACAACATGTTTGCTCTGACAGCAAAGCTGCTGAAAGAAATCCATGCTCTACAAATACTATGAACTACTACTTCCCCATCCAGATGGCTTTTTCTATTTCAATCATTTCCAAGAACTTTCCCAGCCCCTCAACTTTTTACAGTAACTCAGTTAAAAATGCAGCACATACAGGGAATTTCAATTCACTCTGCTATCAAGGAAACTTAAAAAAGCTACATCTAATGCTTCCTTATAAAGGGAGTCTTCTGACACCTCCAGAGAACCATGGTGGAAGACAAGCTTTTTGAGAATTTAAATGACCAGGAACAAAACAAGCTCTCTCCATGGGGAAAGGAAGGTATAGCAGCACCTGGGTTAATTTCCAGGCTTCAGAAAATAGAAGATACAGAAGAACATAGGATTCAGAAGAAAAAATATAAATAAAGGAAATTCAGAGAGAAAATCTTTTTATTAATAACATCATCTTACATTCAAGCTGCATCAGTCTGGACATCTGCAGGTCATGTCACATGGGAACCTATCCAGGTGGGTTTTGAAAGTCTCCAAAGATGGAGGCTCCACAACCTCTTTGGGCAGCTGCTTCCAGGGCTCTGTCATTCTCACAAAAAAGAAACTTTTCCTCATGTTGAGGCAGAACTTCCTATGTTTCAGTTTATATTCATTGTCCTTTGTTCTACTGAATAAATGAATTTAAAAAAACACAACCAAAAACTCAACAAAAACCCACAACAGAAACACTATGTGACAGCCATGTAAATTCTACTTTAAGATACCCTGAAAGTCCTTGCTTGCTACTGATTATCAGTATGCCCCATTTGCATCCCCTTCAGGGTTACTGGCATAGCCTCATTTTTCAAATAAACCCTTTAGCCAACTACCAGATTCAGTATTTTTATAAAAAAGCATGAAACGGTGTTAAAACCTCAAATGGAGGAGCACTTGTACGTTACAGCCACTTTAACAAAAAGGGAAGGGCAAGGATCTCCAAACCTAAGGCACAGTGTTTCCATGCAGAAGTGAAAGCAAGCCTTGATCTGCTCAATTTCCCTAGGAAAAAACAAAAAACCCAAACCTGACAGGACACTGCCACAATACACATGCTCATTTATCGCAAGTCACACTATACAGAAGCACTGCTTGGATTAAGACAAAACAGACCTCCCTGCCTATGCCTCTCCACCCCCAAGACACCTTTCCATTTCAGGACAACTGAGACTTGGCTTATTAATGTCATTCATCCAAACAGACAAAGACAGCAGAGTAAGAACACAAAGCAAAGCTTCCCATCTCCTCTAAGTACTTTACCCATCATCCCACCCAGACCCCTCTCCTCCAGCTGCTAAAGCTTCCCTGAGTTCACAGAAGAAAAGGTACTTTTCCATACAGTTTACTCCAGTGTTTACTTGTCTTCAGATTAGTTAATTTGTATTTACTTACACTACCTTGCTTAAATACATCCAGCACCATTTATGAATGGTCATGTTCAGTACAACCTTACACACCACCTCTTCTAGAGCACTTCACGCCTACCCTACCTACTCCTGGGCACCCCACAGTGCATGTACATGTGCCATTTCTGCTGTGCTCAACTGCAGAAATTGGGAGAGAGGATTTCCCAGCACTTTAAAGATGCAAAGAGAAGGGCAGGGCTCCCTTCAGAATGCCCACAGCTCCATCAGACAAACCATGGTATATGTCTCTTAACCGACAGACAAACCATGGTATATGTCTCTTAACCGACATGTAGTAACAACTCCAGGCCTCCTGAAATCAGCTTGAGACATCATCAGGTTGCAGCCAAAATTAAAGATTCCCTCAGCTAAAGGGAGAAGCTGTTTCCAACATGGTGCTGGGGCAGACAAATGAGGGTACAGCACCCAGTGTCCACAAAAAGTGTTACTAAGGCTCACCTATGAAAGTCCATCTCTCTCAAGGCACCCAGTGAGTTCAAACTTCAATTCACTGTGTATATGACACTGATGGTGCCTACGCTACTGCTTATTTTTGTTTCATCATCAGTCTCCCTCATAAGCACCCCCACAGGTCTCAGCATTAAAGCAAGAGTACCTATGGGTACCTGATACTTATCTTCAAGTAAACATTTAAACTCACTCTTTGCCTTTTGTTTACTCCCAGCAGATACATGGCCCCTGCTGCCCAGCTTCATCAACTATTCCCTTCACACCTTTTATCTGCTCTTCTTCCCCAATTCAGGCAGCACAATCCATACGTACGTCTCCACAGCATCTCGTTTCTCCCCAACACACCAGTACGCACTGACTGCAAATACCACTGGCTGCCACTCAATTTAGCTGTGCTCTGAACAGCGGTGATTTTTGCCTTTAGATAGAAAAGACAAAAAAATCCTCATTCCTAATTTCTTCAGACATCTCTGTGCTGCTGGGTGGAGACAAATGCATTGTACAAACAGTATTTGCTGAGCTATCCAGTAATACAGTGATTTTCTTTTTTTTTTCTACCTCCTCTACAGTAGGAGGAACATTTTTTACCACTTCACCCACATTCACATTTCTCATTTTCATTATTGCAGTTCTTCCTGACTTTGGCATTATGAAACAGATGTGCCAGAAAACAGCGAAAAACCCACAGCAGCCTGAATTACAATTGACTACTTGGAAACCTGAAATAAAAACCTGGTATCACCTTGTTTTCACTGTCTACTCTATAACTCATTAGACACACAGACATTACATGCAATAAACACACTGTGGTTACTCAATGCTGCAGGAGTTTCCAAGCTACTCACTGCTCTTCCATATAAGACATTGGTTGCTTATCACCTCTTTTTTATTTGATCACAGTACAGGAACCTACAGAGCAAGTTTAAACCTCGGCTCACATGAAATGTACACAAAGTCCTGAAAAACACGCTTAGCAATGGCATCATCAGGAAGCCTTTTACACGGAACACTGTTAATAGGTGTAATTAAAACTGAATGATGTAGTTTTCCTCCCAATATTCCTATAAGGACAATGTTTTCTTTCATGTGCTTGCCACAGACAAGTTCTGACATGCCATCTTGCTCCAGTATGAACGCACACACACTCTTTTCATACAACACCACCCCAAATTTTGTCTGAGCATCACACAGACCCCGTTGGCAGCCTACTCACGCTAAACCAACCCTGCTTCCTCTGCCCCTTCACGGACACAAAATATCTGGCAAAATGGATGTTTCTTCAGCTTGGAGCTTAAAGTACGTGTCCTTCATTTATTCACAAACAACAAGTACAACACAGAACATAGCGAAGCGGTTTACTTTAAATAAAAGATGTGTGGGTTAAAATACTGTCTGAACATGACAACAGCTCACAACTTTTTTTTAATTACTACCAGCTTAGAAGTCAGTGTTAGCCTAAGAGCACAGCTGCTTTGCCAAAGACAATGGCTCTTTCATGTCACAATCACAATTGATGCCTGCAAGTGCCACTCTCTCCTAAGCAGCATACGCTGAATAAAACTCTGGCCCAAAGCTAAGCAGTATGTTTTTTTTTTAAAAAAAAGGTATAACTTAGCTGAACAGGAAAAACTTCTGAACAGCGAAATCATCAACTTAGTCACAACTGCCTACATAGTTTTTCAAAAGGAGGCAGCTGAGATGTGAATTCACCACTTGTGCCATTTTAGAGAATAGAATGCAGAGAAGCATACAAAAAGGTTGTGCTTTGTTTATCCTGAAGTCTCAAGCTGCTGAAGAATTCTCCTCACTCCAGACTAGAGTCAGTTCACAGCTTGAGATATTTTAAAGGTCACCATGAAAAGTGCCTTTAAGCCCCACTAATATATTCAAATCTTTCTCAGTGCAGCTGCCTCCAAAGCTGCAAATCAGACTAGGGAGAAGGAAGAAAACAGGTTTAAACGTGCTTCCAGTAACAGAAGCGGGGGGAGAAGCCATTTAAACTCGAGGAAAGCACACCCAGAAACTAAACCATATACGTTTAAAATCACGACTTACACTTCTGAAGTAGGTCTCTGTTTGTAATAGATGGAGCAGGAGCTATCACTACTGAGGGGTCTGAGGACTGCACACAGGCACCGCATTTCAAGAGCGTTGTGGCACAGTTTGGCTCCGCAAACCCTCAACTGCAGCTTTTAATTTCCCAGTGCTAAACTTCCCCGTCCAGCTCCTCTCCCAGGGACTGTTGTTTGGCGTATGACATCAGCCTGCACACTTGCAGGCTCAGGGATGCACCAAAGTGGGGGAGGCACAAAGGGTTTTCTGACTCAAGCTGATCTGTATTCCACGCTCCAATTACTCGGAGCAATTGTGATGTTTCAGATGAACAAATTTTATCCAGACTCCTAAAGCTGTGATGCAAGTGTAGAATATGCTTGGGACACGTTATCTAAGAGAACAATCTAGAAAAATTCACGTTTGAACAAAGTTCTGTGAATAGCTGTTTTTTCAACATTTGCCACTTTGCAAAGTTGTTAAAAAAAAAAAAAGCAGGCACATAGTATTAATTTTTGGCTGCCTTATCAAATTACGTTTTCTTTTAGAAACATTTTGTTCCATTTTTATTTTAAAATACACACAGCATCATTTAAAGTTAAAAAAGCTGAAGAACCTCCCCCCCAACCAATAATTACATACTTAATGCTGACTACATTAGGTCTACGCTCTATTTTTTCCAGAAGAGTTTTAGGTCCACTTATCAGTGGTACCTGTTAATAGGGGGAAAAAAAAAACTAACCTCAAACCTCTTATGTTATCCACCCTTCAAGAAAGTTCTACACTTAAAAAACTTTCCTCTTGTCATTTTGGATGTAGCCCACAAATCCCAATCCTGGTTTCTGTCTCCTGTACCCTGACCCTTTCTAGAGGGTTCCCCCACACCCCGACCGTGCACTGAACTTTGTGGTTCAGAGAGCAGCTCTTCATGAGGGACAATCTCATGTTCCTGGGACTCCTTACTCCACTGCAATTATCTATTTCTGTACTTTATATCTAACTGTTTGGGTTTTTTTTAATTTATTTGAGGGAAATTCATTCTTTCATGCCTTAGGTTGCTCATCTTGTTTCTTCTCTTACTGGAAGGCAAGTATATGCCTACAATCAGAAGCACACAGTAATCAACCATACTTTGACTAAACACTATGTCCTCTGGGCAGCTCTGCTATCACCAAGTACCAAAATCCTCTCCAAAAAATTTTTGAACACCTACCCTTGTACTTTAACTGGGATTCTCAAGAACTAAGGGGTATTAGAAGGTGAAACCTCACACAATACAGCCAGGGGCCTGATTTGTACAGAATAGAGAAAATAAAATGGGAATCACATACAGCAGCACCATAGCCACAATGAGAGAAGGGAACAAGGAGAACAAGCTGAGAGATAGTAGTAGAAACATGCAAAACACTCATCTCTGCAAGATATGTACTCTGCTGTACCTGATGAGCTCCATTCTAGCCAGTGCCTTAAGACACAGTGACAGACCCAAGGAAAAATTGATTTCACTTTTTAAAATTCTTGATTCATTACAGAGAATTTTAACTCTGGAAAAAAATACATAATGGCTCTGAAACAATTCCCCACACAAAAATTGCCTTCCAAATTTCATGAATGCATGAAACAAGAGAAATTATTTTGAGTATCAACTGCACACCTGGGTAAGACTTAAGAGTGCCCCAATCGGAACCAAGAAGAGAATCCGATCACCAACCTACTAGAACAACTTTGTTGCTATTTTGATTTTCAGAGGCAAATACAACCTCTGAAACATGCAGATCTGGAACCTAAACTCCTGTATGGGCTATATGAGGTTTTACTCCAGTTTCTGGATATTCACATGCACTCAGGTCTTCAATGATATTCACTTCAATTGTATGACTAATAAGAATTAAGGAAATGAAAGATGTTTGCTGCTTTGAAGATCTGAATATGAAACATCTTACCCATTAATATCACAAAACCCCTTCACCACTAATTGCACATAAGCCTCCATGTTGCTGCTACATATGATCAAGGGCAAATGACAAGCTGAAGAGGAAACACAGGCTGGCATTCATACTGAGTGGTATTGAAAAAAAAAAAAGACACATTCCAACTGAATGCCCCTTCTAAATCTCCAGTCCCATCCCAACTGCTGCTATTTAGAATCAACTTCACAAAAATGCTATTCAAAAAAAAAAAAAAGCTTTTGACTACAAGTCCAAAAACGTTCTGAGTAACTTATCATGGTTTTATGTGCATACACACACAGTCTCAGATGTTGATGACATTTTAAGGTATTACACGACCACTTGAGGATCATGCTTGATACTTCAGAAATGACATAAAAACCACACATGTAATACACATCCACACACACATCCAAGCCAGATGACTGCTTACAATATTGACATTACAGTGATCCAATTGGTAAAGGACACAATAGTTAATGCTTCAAAACAACAGCCAATTTCCTTCAAGTTTTTTTTTTCTTCAGCAACGGTAAAAACACAGTAACAAAACTAGTATATATTGAAGAATTAAAAAGCAACAAAAGGGAAGTGAAATTTTTGAAGTGTCGCCTAAAGCAATTAACTAGGAGATCTTGTTGGTTTCAGTTTTGTTGGTTTCCACCAAAAGCAACTGAACTTAACGAACCAAAGAAAACACTAATTCTGTGATATAAAAATCTGACTTATGAAGACCTGCTAGGGTTTTTTGCAGAAAAGCTTTAACTCATAATCAGAGTTAATACCTGTGTGTTCAGTTTATGAAATGTAGAGAGTTCACAGTGAGAAATAATCTGCTCTAGGCAGTAAGAATTTATGTTCCAAATCAAACCACTCCAGACAGCTCCTTTGTCCTAAAACATTACTGAATAGCACAGCTGTTACAAACACGACATTCAAATCCAAGAATTCATCAAAAATCTACATCCCTGACATTTTTGCTAGTATTCAAACACACATAATGCTTCTGGACCGTCTGCTAAAAGTATGCTGCAAAAAACAGTCAACAAATCACCGTTCCTTAAGTCTCTGACATACTGGAAAAATCCCAGTTCAATATTAATCCCATATTCACTGCAGTGTAGTTGCTTCATTAGTATTATGATCATGACTATCCTCAAACCTCACAGTAAATTTTACATTAAGGTTTACTAGTTTACCTTTTACACAACAAAAACATCTCAACTAAATAGACAAGGAAATAGTTCTGAGTATTTTCATTTTCTTCCTGCCTTCAATCAGTTTGTTATTCCTGGAAAAAAAGTCTTTTTTTCATCCCTACCTTCAAGTCAACGCAATTAAAAGCTTTCTAGCATTCTGACAGGAAAAGATTTGGAGCTACTTAAAGGTACCTTCACAGCAGCTGTCTCAAGCAGACTTTTTCATCAAGCCACTTGGTACCTTGCAATGGGTTAAACCCAGCTGGAAGCCAGATGCCTCCCCAAAGCTGCTATACCACTCCCCTAAACTGGACAGGGGAGAGGAGACAGAAAGAAAGGCTCATAGGTCAGTACAGGGGCAGAGATTATTCACTAATTATCATGGGCAAAGCAGACTCAGCTTGGGGAAAATCCATTTCACTTATCACCAATCAAATTAATGAGAAATAAAACCAAGTCTTAAAACACATCCCTTACACCTTCCTTCTTTCCAGGCTCAACTTCAGTCACAATTTCTCTCTCCTCCCCCTCAGTGTCACAATTGGACACTGAATGGGAGTTGTAGTCAGTTCACTGCACATTGTCTCTGCCATTCCTTCCTCCTTGGTGGAGGAATCTTCTCACTCTTCCCCTTCTCCAGCCTGGGGTCTCATGGCAGACAGTCCTACAGGAACTTCTCGAACATGAGTTCTTCCATGTGCTGTAGTTTTCCACCAACTGCTCCAGCATGGATCCCCTATGGGTCACAAGTCCCCCCAGCAAACATGCTCCAGCCTGGGCTACTCTCTCCATAGGCTGCAGGTCCCGCTCTGAGCTTGCTCCAGCACAGTCTTCCCACAGGGTCACAGACTCCTTCAGGTGTCTCCACCTGCTGTGGCATGCGGTCCTCCATGGGCTGTGGAGGAATCTCTGCTCCAGTGTCTGGATCACCTCCTGCCCTGTCTTCAATGACCTGGATGTCTGCAGAGTTGTTCCTCTCACATATCACATCATTATCACAGAAGTGCTGCCACTGTGACTGATGGGCTTGGCCTTGGCAGGCAGCAGGTCCATCTTGGAGCCAGCTGGCATTGGCTCTGTCGGACATGGGGGCATCTTCTAGCAGCTTCTCACAGAAGCCACACCAGTAGTACCCCTTCCCCCCCCAGTAAAACCTTACAAACAAACCCAACATATCTACAGCAATGGTAGTGAATAATGAAGGACTTAGAATAAAAACAGGAGTAATTAAAAGAAAGAAAAGAACACCCCCCCCATCATTCCCTTCAGTTGACTCATGCCTGGTAACACAATAGCATTAAACAAAAGCCATTTATCACAACTCACCTCCCCCTGAGCTACCTCTTAGAAAGAACACAATTGCTTTGAACCTACCCTTGAATCCAAATGTAAGTTTCATACAGCATTGAAATAATTAACTCCAAGAGGATTTAATATCAAACGGACCAGAAACTGAGTTCTTAGGACAATCTATGCCCAGAGCGACACAGAGGAGAAGAAATGCTGCTCTTCTCTATCTGTAAAACAACTTCCCCTCCTCACACTTCTATCATGGTTTCTCAGATAGGCTATTCCTTCTGTTTTCTAAGAATCCTGAAAAGTTAGAATAATACTTTACAAATATCTCAAAATCTTTAAAATAAAAAAGCAGATTATCACTTTGCTGTCACTCCCCAACTTCCATCCATGGATTAAATTCCAGACTTTTGTATGGAAAGAGCGTACACAGACAAACATCTAATTATTAAAATTATTAAAATCTCCATAGGTGTGGATCACCTAAATATCTTACCATTTACAGAAAGTGGTACTGGAAGCACACCATTTGAAGGAAAACAAGTACTAAGGGGTTTCATCACAGGGTTTTAAACATACTATGTCTTGTTTAATTTTAATTCATCGTTGCTTCTGGAAAAATAAACAACAAACCCTCTTTCTGCCTAAACCACAATGTGAATTTGTGGCTTAATATTTCAAATGGGGTTGGAACGTAGCTGCATGTCTTACATAAGTGATAACTCAGAGTATCTGTAGCTAGAAGGGTTTTTTATTTATCCTATTATGAGTGAACCTCTCGAGTAAGCCATATACTGTTGCTGTTAAAACAAAAATGTGAGTTCTTGGAAGATGCTAATGCTATAGAAAACAACTCATTTATGTTTCATTTTGTTTAGGAAAGGCTAAGAGTATTAAAGTACTTTAGTCCAGCACAGTAAGATCACAAAGAAGAAAAAAAAAACCAAACTAACAGCTGCTTCATCATGGCTCATCAGGAGGAGACAAAGGACAGGTCTGTGAAAGCAGATGTCTAGAATCAATTCTGGCTCTCTTCCCTCAAGGTGATACAGGGCATCTTCTACGCAAATCCAAGGTCAGTCCCAAAGCTGAGCAACCGCCATCACGTTAACTCAGCATTCTACCTCTTGCACGCTGGAAATAGTCTAAGCTTGAAAAGCTCACTCTCATATTACTCAGAAGTAAAGAGTATAACATTATAAAGTGCATATAAATATACAGGCTTTTACATGGCTAACTTAAAATTCACCAACTGTCTACTTGTAATCATGTTGATTATGCTGTAATTCCAAAACCTTGCTTTGATGGACACTTTCTAAACAAAGATGACAATCAGTACACTTTGTTTTACATACTCAGGAGTCCAGCATGTGTTCTTTAAATGAGAAAAATACTCTCAAACAGTCAATAGCACACTGCCAAAAGTGACAAGCTGGTCCCGATCATGTGGAACAGCTTTGTGTTGCAGGGTTTTTTGTCTTCTTTTAAAAAATAATTTTTTTTTTAAACAAGCCCTACCATACCAAATGCTTGTCAAAAGAGATATCACAGCTTTGCAACATGAGTATTTGATGCACTTTTTTCTATCACACTTAAAAGACAACGAAGTAAACATACCTGTGTTCTGTGAGAACATTTACTGCTGATGGGTGGTTGGCACAGTACGTAAGGTATAAGCTTTTCATTTGTGGCATCAAATTTAGAAAACATCCTCCAACCCTCTGCTGAGCTTCAGGCAACCTAAAAACAGAGTAATAAAGACAAAATTACTTTAGCACCAACCAGACCCAGAAATAACTTAAAGCTTGGAAAAGCAGCATACACTGTGGAGGAGTGGGCAGTGTTAAGGGTTTTTTTGTTTGTTTGATTTTTTAAATACAGATAGATTTCTACAGTCTTACTGCCCCAAAACCAACGCTTTTCTCTTCCTTCTTTACAGCTTCAACCCTGTAACTGCCAGGCCTGATTATGCCACCACAGTATAGGCAAGATATGGTACATGCATTATTGCTGAATGACCTAAGATGGTCATTCAGCAAAACTTCTTTAAGAACTAGTGGCATTTAGCATGTTTTTTAGGAATTTGATTTTCAGTCAACACACCTAACTCTTCAGTTTACTATCTGCTTATATATGCCATGCCAAATCTTAAAAGCAGAATTTCAGCACTTGGGATTCTTTCCCTCTACCTTACACCAGCAGAGACTGTTAAGCTCAAAATATTCATCTAAGTACCATAATAAACTCTGGTAACACAAATAGAAGCCAGTTACAGTGCAACAAGAAGCTGGTTTTACACAATTATAATTCATCTTGCTTACTAAAGACCATAAAACACTTTTATATTAGTTTGTAACCAGGGCAAGAGTGCTGCTTTACCACCATCAGTCCAGAAATACTTCCTACAACTCGTACTTTCTTTCACCTTTCCTGCTTGAAAGTACATTTGCTAAGCAGTGAAGGAAAATGTCTGTTCACAATTCTGTTCAGAAGAGCTTATTTTGTCTAGCATAAAATGCTGCTTAAACAGCAGCAGCCTCAATGACTTTAGGGAAAAAAAAAGAAATACTCAGCAAAAGAATCAGCATTTAAAAGAAAGAAAAAAAAGCTCAGGTTCACCAAGACTGTATGAAAGTAATCCATTCTCATCAGATTTGTCAGAGGAATATGCACATACTTATTCACATAAATAAGGGGGACAGGGTATGAAAATAGATAACATGAATATACACTGAATGTTTTTTTTAAAAGGTTTTAGCAGAAGCTGTGATTTTTAAGTGCAGCAAGAAAATATCTGAGTATAAATAGTCAAAGTTGGCTGTGTGGGACCAGCTTAGAACTGGTATAGTCAGCAGAAAGTAACAAGTCTGACTCCTGATTTTCCAACTGTGTAAGTGAGGTGGGGGGACATTGCAAACCTTCCAGTCTTATTCTTAGCATCTCTTTAAGCAACATACTTCATATGCAAATAAAAGCATACTCACATAATTTAACCCTATTTGAGTTAAATACAAACTGACTGGAAAATATATATACTCTTAACTAGACGTGCTCCCTTACTACACTCTATCACCATTCTCAGAAACACTCAAAAATCTCGATACTAGACTGCCTCCTATGTGGGTGTTGGACTAACAAGTGAACGATAATGTACGGGTGCTGGAAGGGATGAAAGCATTTTATTTTCTATAGAACTCCCACTTGAAGGGTCAAGCCTCTTCAGCAGTCGGTTATGTGGCCAATAGCCAACTGCATAACTCACACTGAAGTTCACCAGAAAACAGGACACTAAGTTTTCGGCAGTCCTAAGCTACCAGCTTATCTCTGCTGCCTTGTCTAAATCTATCATACAACACATGCAAGGAGATCTAAATGTTTCAATTTCTCCATGTATTTCCTCTCCTTCCACCAAGACAGCATCTCCAAACAGAAAAATGCAATGTCTTTGCTTTGACCTGTTTACAAGATGACACCAACAGTGGATTTTGTGTTGTTTGCACCCATTTAACTACTATTAAAACCTGAATTCCACATTGCTCTAAAGCTAGAGGAGTCCTCAGGAAGTACCCAACAGACATTCTGTTAGCACAGTCAAAGGGTTTCACGATATCATTAGTTCCAACAAATTTCCTGGAAGAGTATGGGTTTATTTTAATTTTTATTTTTTTCCAAAAACCTCAAGGTTTTCTGTAATTGTCCCGAATATGTGCATACTCTAGACATCAATACTTTTGATAATCACTCTGGGAAAATGAGAGATGCTCTAGTGAACTCTAGTACCAAGAACTGTTTGGCTTTCCAGGACAGCCACTCCTCCATACAAAGTACGTCCCCATCCCACTCAAACTCAGCACTTTTGTCCCACTCCTTGCATTTGCTCATAGGAGTTAAAATTCAGAGTTCATCCCAAGACAATCCCAAGAAATATTCCCCCAAATTTCAAAACAAGAAGTCTGTCTCCTGCTAAGCTCTATAGACCCTCTGTACAGTGTGGGGAGACCTACCCAATATATAAAGTCAAAATTGACTGTACAGGAGTTCAAAACAAGATGCAGGGAAAGATGCTTCTTTGTCTGACAGCACCAATTCATTACAAACACTAAAAAAAAAAATTGACAGCTGAATCCCCAGTTAGCACATCATGCCAGACACACTCTGCTCACATTATCAGTGCTCCTTACATTAAAGGATATGGCATATATTTTATTGTCTGCATATTTTAAATTTTTTTTCCCCTTCTCTTTCAGGAGAAGTTCATATTCTGAAATTAATCAAGTGGCTGCCTTTGCAGGTATTCAGGGAAAAACCAGGAGCATTCCCCAGAATACCATGGGAATGCTATTTTTGCAGCCTTCCAAAGCAGCACTTCCTGCTCAGCAGCTGGTCTCCTTTAGTAAGTTTAAGCGTAAGCTAATAACACACTCTTCAAATAATAGATGCAGCAGAAGTCTCAAACTCTGACAAAATACTCAAGGCACGTAACTCAGCACTGAGCAGTAAGAGGTCCAAAAGCATTCACTGAAAATGGTTAAATTGTCTTTAAATACTGTAGTGCTGGGGCTGGGGGAGAGTAGATGATGGCTGTTGGCAGAAAGCAGACATCTGTTGTCTTCTCAGTCTGTTGTACTTTTAGCAGAACGAAAGACTGACATTACTCTTACATGTTGCACACACTGCAACTTTATACTGCACGTTCTTTGCTGAATTAAGATGATGAGCAGACTTTATGAGGGAGTAGCAACTTGTGCCCTTTGACTTTTCTAATTCATGCACCAGTTGCAAGCATTCTATTATTTTTAGAGGAACAATAAGTTATCTGTATCTCCTTTAATGGCTGCACAAGCATAATTAAAAGTCTATCAACACATTATGCAAAGTTTTTTTGTAATTAATGCAGTCAATAAAGAATATAGTTATTTCACAATGTATTCTGAAGTTGTCATCCCAATATTCTTCTCATATTTGACACTAATTAAAAAGGAATTACATAGAAATATTGATTTATATCTATATAAAAATGATAATAACTCCAGCCATAAATAGCCAAAGTCATGATTAAATTTAATTTACAGAACTAGGGCACTGTAACAAAGTCTCTACTGTTGTACACATGCTAGAGGCATCATCATACATCTAACAGATACCTGCTTGCTGGAGTTTCATCCAACAGCTAACAGTTCTGTTTCTCCAGACTTCAAACCAGGCTCCCACTGCATGATTATTGAAGAAAGAAAAATACCTTGTTGCCCCATCACGCTTAGTCTAAGGATTCTGATCGCAACCAGCAATGGAAACTGCACTGAAGCTAGACTGGCAGTCGAGGGAGAAAGACATTACAGAGCACTTATTATGTCCTGCATGTTCCAAAGAAATCTGCCTCAGTTTAGCTGTTAAGGGTTTTTACACGCCATTACAACGTTCTGGGAAAGGCTCTGGAAACAGCGATGAATCCAGACAAATTTAAACATAGACTGACAGAGGCAATTTTAAAAGGAAAGTAGATAACAAAGTGTAATCAGCATTGTATGGTTTCTTTTTGCACAGAAGAGATCAGGTGTCCCTAAATTGCATGACTGGTTACCATTAAGAGTGTCATGAAGTAATCTCTGTCTAAACAAAATATATGCACACCTGCAGAACCTAACACACACGAAAAAACTTCCAATTATCTGGGTTGTATTTTCTGCTCTTCTCCACCTCCTACCAGAGAAAGATGAACATCAGAATTTCCCACTCCTCTGGAAGGAGCAGGAGCACCAGTAAGTTTGCTATGTTCAGAGGAGATCAGTACAGAGAACGTCTTGAACGTAAAGCAGGCAGATGAGAAGACCCAGAACAAGTGAATGTCTGCAAAAATCAGGGCTAATTGTAATTAATGACTCCAAGGGATGCAGTTGGTGAAGAAACAAGATTAGGTGTTATCTCCTGAGGTTTCACAGGTAACAGAGCTACTGAAACACGGGGGGCACTCAGTTTTCTGAGATACTGCTTTGACAAATGGAGGCAGTACTCAATTTATTTGCAAGCCATCAGTCTAGTTTCCAATGCTCTCTTCAGGACCATCCCTCTCACTGCCTAACCCCTCAGCAGCCAATTTGCATGTTTGCTTCAGGAAGTCTGAAGACCCTGTGTTAATTCACTTACTCTATCAAATGAAATAAGGCTGTCAGGGTTAACTACAAGCAAGGGAAGATACTGGGATAAACCTTTAACAGACTTAATTGGTATCTGCACTCCATAGCTACTGTGACTGCAAGAGTAGGGGATATAAGAGAAAGAAAGGACAAAACCCATCTATAACTATTATGGGGTAGGGAGATAAGTCTGTGATACTTCTTAAGAGACAGCCAATGCTTTTGACTTGCTACAGAGGAGACTGTGTCACCAGTCAGTCTGTGTGTCATGTGTGTTCCCCCCGTACTGAAAAGGACGGCCATACACTGAGCTTCTATTCCCCAGTCAATGGAAGAATATTTTCTTCAGAGTAGGAGACTGATACAAAAATACCCAGAGCACCACTGATATAAAATACCAGAGCACTGGTTCCAACAGAGATTGTTGCAGTCACACCAGAGGTCACCTGACAGCCACCAACTTTCTTTGTCCAGAGACTCTGCTGCTGTGTGAACCACCACAGAACAGACCTTTGGCACTGGATCGCAGAGCTGGAGAGAGGCCTAGAGCACTGGACCACTTTCTGTCTTCAAGAGACCAAAGCACAGAGCACTCTTGCTGTTTTACTGCCAGATATGCCCCTTTCGTAACTGAAGACTTGGGCAGCATTGCTCTGCTTCCTCAGTTACAAACTTTTTCCATCCATCACAACAAAGTCAACTTGAAGCTGATCTGTCAAAATATGACTTTTGAAGTAGATCAGCCAGAAGTTTCTCACTCAGTGCTACTTAGCTTCATTTCATACGCCGATTTTGCTGGTAAATGAAGAGGAGAAATCACAAAGGTAGATATAACCCCCAAACAAATCTGTTCAATGGTACCCAGCATCCATGCAGGCACATAAAAAGCATTCCCAGGCCTGTGACAGATGGAGCAGCCACTAGAACACCACAGTGATACTGCAACTTAGGCCAAACCTTTAGCAATAGACCAGAAAAGCTTTGAGGCTGGGGCCAGGGTGGTACATGACTAAAACCCAACCACATCCAAAAAGCTACTTCTCTCAAAACACTCAGAGCATCCACCACATTATGTGTTTTGGAAAAAAAGAATTTAAAAAAATTGAACACAACATTTAGCAATGAGAGGCTTAAATAAGCCAAAAAGAGGTGCAGGCAAGAAGAAAAGCACCAGAAAGTTTCTGTCACTGAAGTACATGCCAAGATTTGTTAACAGAAAACTCAAATGACAAACTGACTCAAGAGGGGAGGGGAATTCAAAACACATTCAACACTCACGCCCAAGGAGGGGAATTTGTCTAGCAACGTAGGCTGGCAGCACTACAACTGGCAGGATGTCGGCATTTGGTCATTCTGGCAAATGACAGAGAAAACCAGCACACCGGATGCTGCAGTATGAAGTGCCTGAATGGTGGAACTATAAGCTCTCTGCCAAAAAATAAAATAAAATTATAAATCTATTTTCAGCCCAGGAGCTACTCTGAGTTTACAGAACAGGTTCACTAGCAAAGAAACCATGGCAAAATGACAAAAAGCAAGACAGCAGGGCAAGAATTCTTCTACATGGTGGAAATTATGATGGGTTAGATTGAAAACAGGAGGAAGCTGAACGCTCAGGTCAATATACTATGATGAAAATTAAACTGAAAATACAACTGGGTATGACCAGCATATTTATGAAATGAAAATAATACAAAACATTTGCAGTAACCCTTCAGTAACCCTGGGGCATCACCTCCTCTGTTCACCTATTAGCATACATTAAGTTCCTAATTTTTAACACAGCAACATTTCACTTTGCAGGAAGGAAAAAGAATCACATTAATGAGAAGGTGCTTTAATAGAGTTTACATCAAGGAAGGAGTTCTAAATAAGCTTTCTGAGCTTGAAACTACATTATGATGATATGTTAACTTACATAGCAAGTTAAAACAAAGCTTGTGTTACTATTAAATGCATATGCACTTCCACTCTTTTAAGACAACCTTAATCAGAAGTTTGGAAAGATGACAGTCTGTTCATGCAAGATATTTCCCTAACTTCTGATTCGCAGAAACGAAATCATGGTAACAAAAGAATGTTACCAGCACGGTAAGAGGAAAGGGAACATTTACGTATGTGGACACGCTGTTCTTCTTGGGGGTTCAGACACTTAACTCACCAAGTCTGACTTGTCAGAAAGCATATCCTCCTTCCTCAAACACAGCACGGAAGAAGGACCATTTCAAGAATGTTTCCATTCCACTGCTGAATGGTCATTTGAACGGCCCTCCTTTCCACCCACTCCAGTCTAAGTCGTCCAGAAGCGGAAGAGAGGGAGAGAAGCTGGGTGGCAGGAGGACTCAGGATCCAAACTCAGCTGCACACCCAGACATACCTTACTGCCTAGTGGAGATGCATCTTATGCTCTGTCACAACAAAGCTCTCTCTTCACACAGAGCAGCTCAGAGGACATGAAGAGGAAGAGGTCAGAACAAGACACACTGAGTTGATCTAAAGATCACTGATGCCCAAAGACGCATTTTCTCATCTGAGATATCCATTCCTTCTCACAGCCAAGTACTCCCAGAAGACCAAAATTTGTCTAAGCCTTCAGCAGCAACTCAAACAACTCATCAGAAAACAAGCAAATTTGAATTAGCAAGTCACCTTAGCTCACCAGACAAGAATAAGGAAAAAACTGAGGTTAGGAACAGGAACTCCACTTTCAGGGAAGTTTCAACACTAGAAAACTGTTAGGACAATATCAATGTGATATAGTCACCTTCTTTCTTACACACCCAAATGCTGAGGTAGAAGCTGAAAAATCCAGCCACCACTTCCACCTAACCTACAGAAAGAGGACAGGTGTCTTCATCCTCTTTCAGTGCTTCAGGCTTCCTATATGGTACAGTACAGACATAAAGACTGGGGTTTTTTAATACACATTGTTCTTTCAGCACATTCTGATGAGAACCCATTGTTTGGGACAGAAAAATATGAAACATAAGCACTCTCATACAGCAACCCTTATCCAAGTTACTTACCTACCTCCTCCACTGTTCCATCACTACATAATCTCCCTTCATTATTTCTCTTACGTTAAGATTTAAATTCCTGCCTCCAAAACAAAATACAACACTTCTCCACTAGTATGCAATTGCATTGTGGAAATTCATAAATTATTTCCAAACTACATCAAAATTCCTACCTCTGCAATTGTATCCTAAGGCCAACATCTATCTGCATGAGCAATCAATGCATTATCCAAACACCTATTATTGTACAGTTGTAGCAACTATCCTTAAAATGAGAGGAACCAAAGTTATCTCAAACAGATGAAAAAATGTAATAAAAAAACATATTTGTATCTGGTATGCATAGTACTTACTTGGTGCATTCTTCTAGAGACTGTACAAGCATTTGCTGGAAAGAACTTATTTCTTCTAGATTTCCCATTAAATATGAAGTATTTGCTGAGTTTAACCTGGAGCCAAGGTAAATAAAAGGTGTTTAGATTTGCAGTTACTGACTAATTGTCATTTAGTAAAACCTACAACCCTAAAAGAAAATGCTTAGTGATTCTTAGATGGAGGACCAGACTGTCTTAGTCAGCAAGCAAAGCGGATAAAAGCAAACCCTGATTCAAGGATCTCCCAGTCCACACAAAATACATATCAACATTGAACTCGAACCTTGGACTACAGAAGCCCTCCCCAATACACAAGACACCTTAAGCTTAATTTTAAAACACCAAAACAAACTCACATACTTTTCACTGGCCTGTAGTGGTCGCAGGTAGTTTGAAAGTATTGTTTGTAGCTCCTTAGCATATTCATTTTCTGTTTCTAATATGTTTTGTAGCACCTACAATAAAAAAAGCTGCTAATTGGTATTTTGTTTCAAGATATCAATACCTAAAGTTTACTTAGCACTAGAAACATTTAAATGAATGTTTTATGTTAAAATATTACATACCAGCAAGAAAGTGTGACATAATATATATTTATGAACAGAGCTGTCCTTTAGCCACATACATGAAACATAGTAAATGAGCAGTGATTTCACTGCACTAACAATTTTATTGCAAGATTTGAGAGCTATATAGTGTTCTTCCAAAGTCAGAATTGTTCCTCCTGTGTACTTCAAAACAGTCAGAGGTTGAGAAAGCACACTGGAAGTTGTAAGAGAAACAGTTAGTGTTCATTTCTCAGTCTCAATTACTGCACACAACAGGAAATCTTGCTGGCATAGTGTTTACTTATCCAGACAAGCTCTTCCATCTAGAAGGTCTGAATATCAAATTTATAAATATCAGGTAATTGTCAGCTTCGCTTAGCGGTATGTTTAGGTTACTGCGCTCTTTTTAAGTGGGGCTGCCCAACTATGAACCAAGAGAATGCAATAAACATACTCCACCATGAGAAAGTTACAACAGATTCCACTGTAAAGTCAAGAATTTATAAAACACAGCACACACTTGGGTTTGTGGTTTTTTTGCCCAATATAAATCAAACAACTGGAATACCCTCAACTATGTACAAGAGAGCATTTTACTGGGCCACCTCCAGGGAGTCTGCTTTAGGATATCCTCCAGTGTAGTCACATCAGGTTCTACTGTACTTCTAATATGCAAATCATTTTTTGCCTCCAAAATCTTAAGAGTTTAGTATGAGAATCATGAGAACTAAGTGTAGTTCAATGAACACATCTGAGCTTTGAAAACGTTTTGCTATTCATTGGTCATAATCCACACCACAAACCTTCTCAGTTTGCTACATGCCCTATTTGTCAGGCTTACAGTAATATCTCATTTCAGCATTTATAGTAACAACCGTAATTGAGTACATGATTCACTGTTGTAGTCAATACTCTTTCTTAGGAAATAAAAAAGCCATTCATTCCTAAATGCAAACCTGATGAAATAACTTTAAATAGTTCGGTATGTCAATGAAGAATTCACTGTTCTTTTCATTGGTGTCATTGACTCTGCTTATTCCTTGAATGCTTCTATTCATTTGGAGACAGAGACACAGACAGAGAGAGAGAGAGACACCACTTCTGAGTTCATTCTTTTGTTGGAAATCTGAATCCTTAACTGATGATTAAAATGTCTCCACTCTCTGCTAAGCACTACGAAAGAAGAATGTCACAGGGAAAGTTATAGCTACTAACTAGGAAACTACAGCGTGAAATAAAGCATGTACACCACACATTTTTTAAAAAGCTATTTTTTGATCACTTAGACCACTGAAAAAAGCTTTCAATTGATCATAGCACTAATTAAACCCCACATCCTTTTACACTTATATAAAACAAAGGCATTCAACTGTTAAAATGGAAACATAGGAGTACTCAGGATCCATAAGGTTCAGAACTAAATATAAGACCGATCTTTGCCAGTATGGCTCTTCCTGCAAAAGTGTTCCAGCCCAAAGACATTACAAAGCCATCAGCAGAGAAAGCGCCTGAAAGCCAAGGACAAAAACACAGCGTCCTGATGAAACACCAAACGACATTAAAAAAAAAACCAGTCAGAGATGAAAATTAACAAATTCGCTAGAGATTCTGAAAGGCTGCACCACTGCTCTGCTCTTTCAGAATATTTCCATTTGTTACAAACAGCTGTTTGGAAAGCCTGAAATAAAACTACTTTCATGTTGTACAGAACTCCCATTTCCTGTGCTGGTTTGGATTTTATTTGACAATATTCTTTGTAATCTGGGGAATAAGGGAAACAACTTGGTGGGAAGGGGGGAAGCACAGGGAAACTTATTAGAATCAGCAACCCGATAAATTACTGGAAAAAGGAAAATGCAATTGTAAATATGCTACAAAACATATGCAAAGTATTAGACACACTTATATTGCTTGATGTTAATCCAGTAGTTCAGTATTAACACAATCAAGAATTATTTTGCTTGCATAGCTCTAAAACAGAGTTCTGTGAACTCTGGCATACTCCCAGCTTGACTTACCTACCTCACGAAAAAGTGGTGACCATTAACCGCCTGGACTGTGCTTTGAAGCAATAAGTAGTCAGTTTTGCAACTCAGTATTTTGGCACCAGAGCACCCTTACACTCCTAAAATCCACATCTTGCCCGCACGCTCTAATAATCACCTTTCTTCCCTTTCCTGCTTTCTGTGCGTTCTGGCTGCTGCAAGACCCCATGAAGACCTCAAAGACCTTGTTTCCACAACTCCACCACAACATTTGCACAGATAAGACCAGGCACCAAAAGAGTAGCATTGAAGTAGCAGCTTCTGCAATCCGTAACGCTGATGAATGGCAGGCACAGACAAGTGAGCTCATACAGCACAAGCTCTCAATCACAGGGCATGGAAAATTCAAGCATGGTTAACGATTCTGTCATGCAAAACCCCAGCCAGTCTCCCTAAGGCAAAAGCTATTACCCAAAAAATGAATTTTAGGTGACCCACATGAGGTTGATCAACTTCCAAACTAGAGGGGGGAGAAAGGCAGATTTGGTCCAGCGATACTTGGGCGTGATCCTGTGCCATGTCAATGGCACATACACATTTTATCCGAACAGTATGGCAATCAACTGAAACGTCATGTACTTGAGTATAACGGTGATCAATGTCTAATTTTCTCGGATCATAAGAATCTGAGAGACGAACCCCTTAGAGGTCTAAGAGAGGGCCTCAGAGGGGCAACGTAAAGCATCACAAAAGTATACCATGACTCAAGGGTCCTTAAAAACATCTATGAAGTTCAGTAAACACAAACTCTTGACCCAACTTCAGAGCGTGGCCTCCAAAAGAAGTGCTTATTATTTAATGTCTCTCAAACATTAAAGTGAAAAATAAGGTAATTCAAATACTCATACTGTGGAAGAAGTTGCCCATTTCTTTACCAATGTTTAAAACAGCTCCTTAATCTCAGGGAAATTGTTCTGTAAGCAGAGGTAACAGAACTTTATTTTGGACAAAAATAAAAAGTTTAAATTCAATGGGTTAATGGATAAAAATAAAATTCAGAGTAACACCTGACCTGTCTTCAGGGATTAGCTTGCAATAACGTGCCTACTTCTTCAGTAACAGGTTACTAAATTACTTCTACACGAAAAATGCTTCACGAGTCTTGATCATGAGCCTACTTCATATTACACACTGCTGTAGACTTGTACCGTTTGATGGATGACAAGACCTTGTAGCACAAGTCATTCTCTACTAACCTGCATTGCTGAGCCTGAGCCAGGCACAATGTAGGCATAAAACAAACATGCTCTGGCCTTCTCAGCAACACCTACAGCAAGGTGTAGCTAATAAAGCACACAGACTGAGACTAAAAGGCATGTCATTTGTGTTATGAGCTTCAGAAGAAACTCTGTGAATCCATAAAAAATGAACACCTTTACAAGGGGGCGAAGAACAGAGGAAAGCAGTGAAAGCCACCTCCTCTTTACATTAAGAGCCTTCCCTTCAGCCTATCCCAACCTTTCTCTGAGAAATAGATCAGCAGAGCCTCTCCTACCACTTTCTGAAAGTTCTCTGAAATGCACTCAGATTTTGTCCTCAGTGTACCCATGGGTGCTGCCTGCACCTGCGCCAATCCTTCCATAGGAAAAACAGCAATAAATAATCATGAGGTTTACGGGATCTGGGCACATACCTTATGCAGGAGGTAGCCCCAACATAAAAATAGCTCACAGTCCCAGACTACCCGCCTCAAATCGTGCTGGGCTGTCAAGAGAGCCTTTAACACAGATTTGAATGTTGACCCTAACTCGGGTTACATCCTTTCAGCTATCAGTTGCCAAAGGTTTATTTGGAGCTGTTTTGTTTTAACCTTAGTATGGTCTCAATGTTGTTATCAATGCAGACTGATAAGAATTCCAGCACAGGGAAGTCCCACGTCTGCAGCTTCCGTACTAAGACGGAACAAAAACTCAGCTCAGGTTAACCTGTTTTCACTTCAGTGAATGGGTTTCTATTTGCCTTATTTACATTTCTATTTGCCTCTTTACATATTTAATAGTTATTATAAATCTTTTATATATTGACAGAAGCACTTTGTTTTTCTCAAAAAAAATTAAGGACAGCAGTAAAGTCTTAGTTCTCTGAAACAAAGTGCGTGACAGCGCAGCCCGTCATTCTTTAAACAGGAAGGATAAAATGGTGAGATTAAAATACGAAAGGGGTGGGGGGATCTCCCACACTATGGAAAAATGTGAAAACAGGACATTTATCCAATTTACTGTAGAGATTTAAGAAAAGCACTTTGGCCAGTGCTCTAATTTATGACATGTATTACTACAAACTGGTCATGGCCACACCTTCCCCCGGTCCCACTGTAGCATCATGAGTTAACAAATACCTAGCAGTCAAAACAGTGGAAGTCTTACTCTTCAGTACAGTGCACTACGCAAGTTGCACCTGAGCAAGATGAAAAATAACCTTGTTCCAAGAGCAGGTGTGATGGTCACCAGTTTCACTTTTTTTTATTAACCTACTTTAAAAAACAGCTGTGGCTGTTTCCTAAAGCATATGGTAGCAAGACTCCCCATGATTATGATAACAGGTTATCCAGGGAACAACAATAAGAGGTGGTATTTCAAAACTGTGTGACCTTCTATACCTCAGCTGCCTTAACTATGGTTTATACAAATTAAAAAATTTATTTCCTTCCTCTACCCCCCTCAGTGGAGTACACTATCAAGACCAAAAATGGCCTGTATTGCACCTATAAAGTAAAATATGCCACCATAAGATTCATTTTGGACACAGTCACACTGGAGTTTTAGTTTAGGTTAAATTTAACAGCTGTAGCTTTTAATATTAAATATTTAACGTTTTATTAATATTAATAATATTAATCTATATCAGGAAAATAGTAATTTAAGACTGTATAGATGGCATATATTTACTCCGACTCTTGTGCAAGAAACAAAACAATGACACAAACAAAAAACCCACCACCAAAATCAAGCAAAATCTTAAGGACTGGTGTTCAAGAGAGCTACAAATGTATTTTGATTAAACATTCAATACAGACACAGGTTAAACTTCTGTGAGAAGAGTCTTCTGCCTAGGGAAGGAACTAAACCCTCTCTTTGCTGCATTCATTTTGTTTTGCTTGTATCGAAAAATTTAGGTTTTAACATTAAAACAACAGAGAAGGTGTATTTGCTACTACGTACTACAACAACTTTGAAAACAACTATTAGAAATAATGGAGAGATTAGGTGAAAAACAAAAGTTAAAGCTATCCTGTATTTTGTTACAGGATGTACCGCAGCAAGATTACGACTTCCTGCAGTTCGAAAGAGGGTGGTGCCCGCACTTGTACTTTCCAGCATGACTAGTAGGTGTGGGGTACAGTCGCCACAGAATTGCAGCCATAGAATTTACCATCGAATTATGCTACCGACAGGGACGAGGCAAGCCTGGGGGTGGCAGCAAGAGGTTGCTCCATTATTTTCAGGTGGAGAACTATATACCAAACCCCTCTGCTCTTCCAGGTGGCTGGTGTTACACCCCAACTGCAACAGATGAAAGCATAAACTGATGCTTTACGATTCCTGCTAAAAATTGGCAAAGTGAGAAAAGTGAGAGCAGTGACAGCTGTTTCAAAGAAATGGGAAAGAGACCTTGTGTTCCGGGTTTATACCAGCAGGGAGCAGTGGTCAACAAAAACAGGGAGATACTTTTCGCTTCCCTATGTAACCACGGTCAGTGAATAAAGGATACTCAAAATGGTTACATACCACCTTTAAAGGCAGTTTGGTCCGTTTCTTGCACGGAGCCACTGAAGAAGTCTGAACGCTAGGTTAAGGATTCCCAGGCTGCGTTAACGGGTGGCTTTGGCCATACTCCTTTTGCTGTGAAATCTATCCACCAATGTAAGGGAGAGAGGTTCCCATAGGTAATAACCGAGTTGATTAACAGGTATGAGTACAAAGGAGGAAAATTAATTCAAAATATCCAATCTCTTGTTCAAAAGGACAAAAATATTCTTAAACATTTCAGCGCAGAAGAATTTCATTAATCCATAGAGATCAGAGAAGACTGCGTATTTGGGGGATGGCAGAGACAAGGAAAATTAATAACTAGCAAAGCAAATAAAATGAGCATAATATATTACAGAAATGCCTATTTCTCACTTACCTTAGACTATAATTTTGCATCGTACTTAAGAAGCCATACGTATGATATTCTATTAAACTAATAATGATCTCATCTGTATCAGCATTCAGTAAAACCCCTACCTAGTTTTGGCACCAAGGCTCTGACAAGACTGACAGTTTTTCTGTACTGAGAAGGACATTTAGTTAAAATGATGCTCTAGCGTATATAACTACTCACATGGATGAAAAAGGATCACTCACCACATTGTAATAACTTTTGTTAATTGCAGACGTATCAAAGCCTTTAGGTGGACTCTTCAGTGTACCCGATTTGGGGGAGACCGGTTTTTCTGAAATGCAAGGTATTTTTGTGTCAGTGGGGTGCAATTTCATAGCTCAACACTAGAGGTCAAAACAAACTGCTTTAAAATATTTATCATGAGATACACTGAAAATAGCACTTCCCTGAGAAACATACATGCTTTTGCTTGAAATTATTGACAAAGAATCTAAATAGTTTGTGTGTTTACAATGAATTATATGTTTGGCTAGCAAAGAACTCTAGGCGAGCAGAAAAAGTGTCCATTCTTTTTCCTGCAAAGTCTGTTAGTAAAAGTATTTTTTCCAAAATTATTTTTAGAAACAAAATATTGTCATAGACTGCAATGAAACAAAACCAGAACCCACCACATATAGCACTTGCAAATACTACATGTACTTCCAAACAAAAGTATTAAGTTCTAATATCAATTTAACGAGACTAGTAAAAGCAAGTGACTAAAGGCTGAAAATACCAGGTGTGGGAAATTACACTCAGTCTGATTGAAATAAATAACCAAAACACTATTCAAGCAGTGGAGTGACTTACCAGATACCTAACCTAGAAAACTGTTTTTAAACAAATTCTCTTTTACTGTTAATGAAGCAAAAAATTAAAATGCTTATGCACTTGCAAACAGATTCTATCATAATGCAGTTCTTCCTATGACCCTATCGTGACTCTACCCCTCAGTAATGGCTGGAAGAGCAACTTAAATCTGCAAGATCAAATCAGCAGTCCTGAAAATTATCTGGGCACCAACTCCCAGAATGAAGAGGTGCAGAAAACACACTCCTAAAGGAATAGCAGAAGGGTAGAAATGAAGGTGGGAGGGAAGGCTGCAAGTCAGCCACTAAGGAGCAAAGATGAATGGCGAGACAATCAAGCACATCATGCTGCCTGTTGGAGAACCAGCAAGATTTATAGCACCTCAGACTTCTGACACTTGACTTTGCACACAACTCTGAACACTTGTAAGACTGTATTTATCAGGACATTATGGTGGTGTTGGTGGTTAGTTGGGTATGGGGGGGCAGTTGGCAGGGGGGTAGGTTTGAGTGTTTTGTTTGGTTTTAAATAAGCAGGCTTGTCTAACATGCAAATTTCACGTAAACATTTGACTAATTTGTATACAAATAGTAAAACTGCAGATTGGAAAAAAAACCCCACACACAAAGAAAAACCCAAAAAAACAAAACCCCAAACACACAAAAAAAATCCCACCTATCATCAAAACACACCTGAAGTTTAATTTTTATTTTAAAACCAAGCTCCTGTTCCAAACACGTTTTAATAAACAGGCATGAATAATTTAACTTTGGTTTACCTGATACCTCAGGCCACTACAAATAAATTATGCAAGTCTCAAACACAGACCTGTCTTTCCAGAAGAAGCCTAGTCAGCCTATCTAAAGGCTAGCTACGGGAAATTCCCATGGACACCAACGCTGACCAGAGAAACACCACCATAAGCAGCAGAGTCCATGTACCACCACCAGCCTCTGCTGGGCTGCATCTGGGGTAATGTAGCGTTTCTTCAGGATGCTCAGCTGCAGCCTCATGGATGCTGCAGCCTCAGACAAGCTGACTACAGATGCAGGCCACCCATTTGTGTCCAGTGCCAGGAGCACCGTGCTGGCTGGCTAGACCTGAGGCTTTAGCCGGCAGCCCGTATGGAGCAGCTCACACCCCAAGAGCACGCATTTGGTATCTTTTGAGAGAATTTTCCCTGTATTACACCGGAACTCTCCTCAAAGAAGCTATTCCAAAAATAAAACATGGTTTTAGAACTGCCAAACACAGGCAAAACATTTCTCCTCGCTGTGTTCAGAGATGACAGTAAAATCCTTTCAGTTAATATCCCCCTCCTACTCACAGCCCCAAGTCAGCTATAAGCTGACAGACAGCACAAAACCCCTTAGCCCCAGCAGTTATTCAGCTGGGAACACTGATGCTCTCAGCCACCAGTCCAGCAGTATGTACGTGCTCTGCTATACAGCCAAGTAATTCCAAGTGACAGGACTCCTCCCATCCCCTTAAAACAAAACCACAAATCCAGGCAGACTTGACACTAAACACTCAATGTGAAAGAAGCACCTAAAGTCATGTTGAATGTACAGCTGCTATTTATATATTTATATATCATGGTACTCATTTATTAGACAACTGCAATTTGTTTCTTCACGGTGAATGATGAAAATGATGTAGTTTATGCAAATTTGGTAATTTGCTTTCATTCTCCGTGGAGGCTCAACTTAAGATATTTCACACAATTTACAGTGACTTTTCACTAAATGCCTAAAGGTTTATTAATCATCTCCCAATAAAGCCACAAAAGGAAAAAACAGAGTTATTTAAGGAAAAAGGTAAATACCTGCCACTGAATGTTATCATAATACAGATGTCTGACCCCTGCTAATCTGGAGAAAATTGGCTAATTATAGAAATCTTCCAGGTACTTTTCTGTCCCAAAGGGTGTAAAAAATACATCTCTCCCCCTGTGATTTTCTTCCCCTAAGCTGATGAAGCAAGTAGGAGAATTTTTGCTAAAATATTTAGTCATTTTTATTCGCAGCTGTTCAGCTGATTCAGTGATCTATCAGAGAGACACCCTCACATTTGGATTTAAAAACAGGACACACACACAAAAAAAAAAAAAAAAAGTCACACATTGAAATCATTTTGCCTGAACAGTCATCATCAACATTCAGCTTTTAAAACGCAAAGGCCATTTCTATTGTAGAAACACAGAATTAGACACAGCAAATCAGTCCAGCTGTCTATCACGTCTGGTATTCTGCCTCCAAGCACTGCTTTACTTCATAAGGAGGAACAAGAAACAGTCTTGTTACAATTAGCTTATTGCACAACACATTACACAGAAGAAAATCCTGATCTTGCACATAAGAAATCACTTTATTAGCATAAACAAAGATAAGTGTTATTTACTATCCCTCATGAGAGAACATTAGAGTACTTTTGCCAACATACAGCATAATTCACTGAAAATTTCAAGCAGGCATCATCCCCCCTCCCAGTCAATGTTTTCAGAACATATAAAGGCCTTACAGGTCCACAGGTCTATGGAGTCCATAGGTTTTGAAAACATTAGCAAAACCACAACACCTTGTCCACTCCCACATATAAATTCTGTTATATAATCAAAGCACTGGAAGACAACAACCTGAGCTAGACACCAAGTTTTCCCATATGGAAAATTCTTCCTGTCTCCCTACTCTCTCCTCCCCACAGTTGCAATCTTGTTACATTAACGCTGAAAACACTACAAAAATATGTGCAGCACAGGACCAAATCCAAGGCAAACAATCATCTGCTCAAGTACTGGAGGAGACGGTATCCAGCTGATGACTGGAACCAAGAGGTAAGTTAGCACTCTCTGTTTCTTTCCTGTTCAAAGCATTACATTCAAGTGCACCCAACTACACTTGACAATGCTAATGTCTACTGGCTAGCGATTAACCAGATCAAATTCACTGAACAGATCATCTCTGGGTGGAGAGAGGCTTCTCAACATTATTCTTCCAGCAAATAAGTATTCTTAGTAGAACCAAAACAACTTGGAATAGCTGCTTCTGTAACCTTTCCCTAAGGGTAAGATGCCACGAACGGCCTGAAATGAAGTTACCTGAGCCTTCACAAACAACCTAGTTAAGCGATTAAAAGGAGAATTTACCCAATTCTTCCCAACGCTCTGTTTCATTCTTCTTATTAATATGCAAGCATTTATTTTACTCACCTTCAAATTAATTGCATTCTCCAATTCCTTCCTATGACTCATCTCTCACATCGCCAGTTCACAGCACATTCACTTCCATGCATCTGTCTACTGTGTGCTACTCCACAAAGAACTTCCCCACTCTCCTCAAGCATTTCACTCCTTTGCAAGATCACCGCCTGGAGTTTCTACTAAGTGGCTACAGTGTGTGTAAATCTAGATGCAAAGATACCATGTGGGCCAGTTCATCTTACAGCTCAGGAGAAAAGATGCACCAGTTGGGACACCAAAAGCCATGCGGTTGCTGTTGGTGAAGTGCTACAAGTGAACTCTGTGACAAGACTAATGGATTTGAGCCCAACACCAGGAAGGTAGACCTAAACTTGCTCACAAGTTCTCAAGCTGGTTCAGGCATCAATGTAACTCCCCAACACTTCCACCAATACTTCCTCCCTAGTAGCATCTACTTGACTCAAACTATAGCTGGGAAGAGGAGATAATCTACTCTTCCATTAGAACTCTGCCTTTTCCCCACACTGCCATTTTTATATTTTTTCTTAAACATTTACCCAGAAGAGCTATTATTAACATAGTATCAGCCCCAGTGCAAATTACAAACACAACTACCAAGAGACAGGCTGCACCAGTAATGACACATTGATTTCCATGAAGAATTAGAATGAAGTTTATGACATACCAAATGTCCTTATTCAAAGCTATATTCCTTTCTGCATAATCTCATGCCATTTAAATGGATTACATTTAGGTAAAACCCAGCAAACAACTATGTGATTTTTTTTTTTTTTAAATCTAACATTTGACAGTAACTAAGCAAGCGTATCCCATTCTGGCTCAACCCCATTCTCTTTGTCACAGGGAAACTCTCACAGCTAAGTCTCTAAATCTCTCTGCTGTGTGAGACAGAAGCTGCAGTGTAACAGACAAGGCTCCACCTACATAATCACCTCTCCATGCTCTGTTTTATGTAATAAAAAACCTCAATAAGGCCATGTTGTCAAACATCTTAACAAGTTTACGCAGTATCATCTCTTACCCTCTGTCACGTGTAATGGTACGGCAGTCCTCTCATTTCAAAGTACTTCCTGACTAGTGATCAAAGGACATTAAAAAAAAGGCAAGATGTTACAGGGTTTAAAAAGGGAAAAGAAAACATGCACACAGGAAAGGAGGGAGGGCAAAACAAACCATCTTTATGATCCTTTTCAATCCTTAGGAGTGTAGTGTAGGCACATCCCTGAAAAGAAACTATTGACTATTTTTCTTCCATCAAATAGAACCACAGAACCTCCTGAGCAGGAAGGGACCCATCGAGTCCAACTCCTGGCTCCACACAGGGCCAGACAAGTCACAGCATGTCACTGAGTGCATCGTCCAGACGCTGCTTGAGCTCAGTCCAGCTCGGTGCTGTGACCACTTCCCTGGGGAGCCTGTTCCAGTGCCCGACCACCCTCTCAGTAAAGAACCTCTTCTGACATCCAACCTAAACTTCCCCTATCACAGCTTCATTCCCCCGGGTTCTATCAGTGGCCACCAAAGAGAGATCGGCACCTTCCCCTTCATTCTCCTGCATCAGGAAGCCATAGACTGTGATGAGGTGCCTCCTCAGTGTCCTCTTCTCCAGTCTGAACAAACTGAGGGACTTCAGCCTTTCCTCATAAGACTTCACTTCCAGACCCTTCACCGTCCTCGGTGACCTGCTCTGGACACTCTCCAATAGTTTTATGTCCCTCTTGTACTGTGGAACCCAAAACCACACACAGTGCTCAAGGTGAGGCAGCACCAGTGCAGCGTGGAGTGGGACAATCCCCTCCCTGGAATGGTTGACAATTCTGTGCTTGATGCACCCCAGGATAGGGGTGGGCCTCTTGGGGTCTCCTGCCTGGGCACAGTGCTGTCTCGTGTTTAATCTGTTGTTGACCACAACTCCAAATCTCTCTCAGCATGGCTGAGCTCCAGCATTTGATCTCCCCATCTGTATGAGTATCCAAGGCTGCCTCTTCCCAGGTGCAGAAATCTGGCACTTTGCCCTTATTGAACTTCATGTTGTTGGTGACTCTATGCTTTGTTTACAGTCAGACTTAATTTCAAACAAATTAAGGCAGAAGTTTAAGAACAGCCAGTGTTCTGAAGTCCCTCTACTACACAATGATCTCACATTATCTCATGTTTCTCAGCTTCTCCTTCAGGCTCTTTCTTCCTTTTCTTGATATCTAAGTTCAGAGCAACCATACAAGCCAAAATTACAAACACCCACTTATCCGACATTACAGTTATTTTAATTTAAAGAAATCTATTTATCTAAAATCTAATGTATATGAATTTTGTGATAATTAAAGCAAAAACACGCATAAAGAATTTTCCTTTATTCTGTTACCTAGTTCCCCAAATCCAGGTTATGGTAAACCAAAAGGATTTATTTAATCCAACCCAAAATTTCTCAGCAGCCCTCCAAATAACACATTATCAAAAATGATAACACTATATTGCATATACAGAATTTCTATCTAAATGCAGTATTTTCAGCCCCGTCTGAGAGAAGAAAGAAGGGTTGAGTCATATTGTTGATGTTAGAACATCTTATAGAGTATTTTGAAAGTTATTTAGTTGTCCAGGATGAACATTTTGTTCATAATGAAACCTTAATCAAGAGCAAGTATTTCAAGAGTTCTACCATGATCTTTTTTTAAAATCAATTCATTAGAACACTGATGGAATACACATTTTGAAACAGAGCTTATAAAATAGCAAGTTCCACTAACTCATTTTAAAATACATCATAAAAATTGCATTTTAATGTTCTAACCTCATGCTCAAAGCATGAAGGCACTTAAATTTCTGAATCAGGAAAATCTTAAAGTGAGGCATATATACTTCCCGGAAAGTCAACCCTCTCCCACCCTTCGCCCCCAAACAGACTGAAAGACTAGCAACTCAAGAAATCTTCACCAGCCTAAAGACTGGCAAAAATGGAGCACAGGGGAGTCACAAGAGACCACCAACCCACACGTACAGCTCAGATGAAACTTCTGAACACCCAATACGGCCATTCATACAACTGCAGAGATACGTGGTAAATGACACTCCATTCCTGATGCAGTGGGCACAGCAGAACAGAGGAACCCAACCTCAGGCAACGCACTTTGACACATAAGGGAGGCAAATTACTTAGAAGGCCTCTCTCTAGCATCTTCAACAATACCCACAAAGCAGAAATCAGTTAAAATAAAAATGTCCGTAACAAATTTCACAGAAACAGCTAGGGGAGGGTGTAGAAAGAGAGAGCAACAAAATGAGAACCGTGAATTTCAGATCAGAAGAATTCGGTAAACAAAAATATGGGTAAAACGAAAAGGATTCCTATTGAACAAAAGGCTGGAAAAGGCTCAGAAGAATAACAAGTCTTTTAAAAATTAGGGGTTTCTCAAAGGAAGAACAGCAGAAGGAGATGCAAACGGAAATGATCAAATATCAAAAATACTATAGCGACCTCAAAAGAAAAGGCAAAAGTAACTAGAGGTAGGTCACCAGTTGAAATACAGCTAATACAGACAGAATGGCAGTAGCAGCAAAATATTTCATAGCACACATACATCACCTGGAAAGTGAATCTGCAACTCAATAGGGAAGAGGAGTTATTAACAGACATCAAGAAGCTCTAAATACATCACGCTTTCTGCTAGCACCTGCCATCCTCATTATAAAAAGGTCAACTTCACACAATTCAAATGCACACCTACAAAGGCATGAAAGCAGGTTAGAACTAGTATTTTGATAAATTAAACAGTACCTGCCATGCTGATCTGGCAGTAAGAGAACTAGCTACATGCGTGGTTGAAACCACAGAGGACAAACAAAGCTCCATAAAGTACTGGAAAAGTCCAAACATAAGTAATTGTCTTTAAAAAGGAGGAGGAGAACGGAGAAAGATAAAGAGTTATGGGTCAATGTATTTAATTTTGCAATAGTCAGTGAATGCACAGACAACAAAAGCAATGAACACAACTTCCTGAGAAAAGCTAGAGCACATACACCTTTCCATAGAAGGGACTCTGCATATGTATGAGAGAGTTCTCCAAGAATGCAAGAAGTTTTGCATAAGCCAGAAGGGGCAAACCCTTGTAGCCCAAGGAACACACCTACACAGTGGAGGGGAAAAGAGCTTAGCAGAAAACTTTTCTGACCACAAGAAGTGAAATTTAAACCAGTGACTGGAAGCAGCTCATCTCAGTTTCCCCATAATCGAACAGCGTTCCGAGGACCGGCAAGAATCAAACTGCACTTGGTACTACCCTCAGCCCCACAGCTTGTTGTTGGCTGTCCTGTTTAGGAGAGTTACTGCACCCAAGTGAAGTACTCTTAAAAACAACCCCAAGAACCATCTTAACTTCAGTTGCTGGCAAGTTTTGGTCCTCCTATGTTCACTGTTAGAAACTACTTCCATTAATCCAGAGCCAAACTGCTGACCCAGGTTCCAGTCTTAGGAGTCAGAAGACAGCAAAACTGATATAACCCAAATGAGACCTCTGCAGCAATGTTTTAAAAGACTAATGATGGGACAAGACAGTCATCGTGGCTGAAAGACTGCTTCAACACTACAGACAAGAAAAAAGGCAGATTCAGGAATTGTTTTTCAGGATAAGCCACATCTGAATGATCTCTGAAAAACATTAAAGCTGAATCTTGAACGTTGATTGTGCCCAAGAGGGTCTAGTTGAGAACGATAAAAGTTACAGACCTAAGATTACAGCATTCTGCAAAAACAGACTAGAGATAGCAAATCAAGGAAGAAAGTAAGAGGATGCAACTGGAGGAGAAAGGCTATGTTTAGAAATGGAGTTTCACCCTCACAACTTCACTCTGGAATCACACACCTCTATGGCTGCCTAGAAAGAAGGGCCATGCCACTGATTTTGGCACGGATCACAATATTTTTACTGGAGCTGTGACAAAGGTAAAAGTGGTAAAGCCTCTAAGAACATCCCTGAGGAGTTTTATTCTAATAGATTTATCCCATCTGTGAAAGCAGGCAGAAACACAACCAAGATCATGTTTTAAACACAAAACAAACAAACAAAAAAAGAAAGATGTCACCACCCACATCAAGGTCTTGGTGGTTTAAAAAACAATGTTAGTTCTGACATTCACAGAAGGAACTTTCATGACATGAAGTTCAAAAGAAAACTTCTTTGGTATAGTGGCCTGTATAAAGAAAATTGGAATGCATATGAACAAAAGAGAAAGAAAAATGAGAAATACATTATCTTTCACAAACCTTTGGCTAGATTTCAGTGGAACAGTGGATTTTTCTTGCATTTGTTTGCTTCTAAGCAAATGACGTAAGTTTAGAGATTATTTTGTATAGTTTTTTTTATTAGTTTGGGGTGGGGGTGTGCGGTGGTGGTGTTAGTTTTGTTGTTGCTGTTGTTTGTAAAGACATTTGCAGGAAATCTCTCAGTATTTAAACCCAAAGCACCAATTCAAAATATTTCAACATCAAATCCAAGATCCAGCATCCTAGGAATTCAGACCCACAAAGTCTGAGCAGCCCATCTGCATCACACAGCGAAGGTAACAGAATGAGGGTGCTTCTGAACTAACAGAAAGCATGCAGAGAGGTCCTAGAGCACTCTACATAGCAAACTGGTGTGGGGGAGTAGGAGTTCCTGAGTGTTAAGTTTTGCTGTGAATGAAGTTCGGGAAATACAGTCAAGCTTAAACAAAAAGCATTACAATTTTAATTAAAACAGACAACTATAAACCTCTATCTAAAACCAGTATTTGTGCAAATACCTTCTCCTTCAACACTCACCATTTGATTTTACTTCTCGTACATAGTTACTTGGAAACCATCCTGTTTTGCCATTTAAAGTTCCTTCCCACCAGCCTCCTTCTTCCACTCTCGTAACATGAATAATATCTCCTTTTGAAAAAGAAAGTTCATCTTCATTTGTCTGTTGAAAATTAAATTTTGCTCTCACCACCAACTGATGGTTGCTGTTATCTGTCATGTCCTAGTAAGTAAGAATACAAAGAAAAAAAAAATCATGTTAGAGATTTAAACAATCACCCAGTGAACAAAACAGAAGTATTCATAAAATGGAAATGGCCTCTCCTCCACAAACAATACATTCCACGTGTTTTTGTCTAAACATCTGTAAGGCGTGATTTGTCATTTCCAGTATTTCTGCCATTTTAATGTATGGATTTATATCAGTCCAGGAAGTATACCCTCTTATTACACAGCCCCTTCAAATCAGAAAGATAAGAGACAAAATGAGAATAACTCTTAGTGTGTGTGTGTTGTTCCCCCCCCCCCAAACCAAAACCAATAATCACATTCTGGTTTCTATATATACTGAAAATTAAACCCTCCTTGGAAACTACAAAAATACAACAGTTTTACATTAGAGATTTTACTTTTTTTTTTCTTACAACTTTCCAGGCTGGAAGGAGGGTGGAACTGACTTGAGTTGAATTTAATGCTGAATATAAATAGTTTACAGCTTAAAACTTTAGGTTTTTTCCTGTAACAGATTGGAAGGTTCTGCACTTGAATTTGCAAGTCTCTGGCCTGCCAATGGAGAAAGACAGGGTTCTTGCACAAAGCCTATGGAAGAGTTAAACAATTTACCTTCAATAAGTACTGACAAATCATCTGCTTCAAGGTTAGCAAAGCTGCAAGCCTGCAGTTCTGTGTGTTTGTGTGTGTGTATATATATATATGTTCATCCCCCATCACAGATGTGAAGGCAGATTTTCTCTATTTTAACAACTGAATGTTAATAGACCCTTCTTAGAAGTCTTTCAAGATTGATGATATTCAAATTTGGTATTTTGGTCTTGGATGTCAATTTTGAACATCTGCATCACTTAAGCGTTTCATGAGTTATGACAAATTTTTATGCTTAAAAAAGTGAAATAATTGGATGGCTTTAAGTAATCCAAATACAATCCATTGCAATGGCACTAACAGGACATGACTGTAAATCATGGGCATCATAATATGTGAGGTTAATTCATATCCACACCTCCACGCTACTGTAACACAGCTCAATTTAACAATCATACTTTTAGTGGCCAAGAAAAAATGTGAGCAAATTCAACTTTCAAAGCATAAAGGAAGCCCCAAGATACTGTATAGTCACAATGTTCAACAATTAGATCGGCAAGAGAGGCACTTTTCAAACAAGTGCCCCTGCCTCAGTCCTCTACATCATGTGCTTTCACCTGCTAGGGCTGCCCAACAAGAGAAAGTTTTGCCTTAGTACATGGTAGAAAGCCATTACTAAGATAGGAGCAACACTGCAAAGCCACATCAACTACAGTCCCCTTAACACTGTCAGGATGGCTCTCTTGTAGAGGAAACAAAGTACAAATTTGGTGAGAATAGCTCCAAACTGATCCTCTAGAGCAGCAAAACCAAACTAAGAATTCCCCAGGTTTGGCCACTATAACTCCTCTTTTGTAACTTTCTGCAGAGCTGCTCCGATCAGTGAAGACTTAAAACATGGAGTGCTTCAGTATCCCAGCCAACAGCTAGTCCCACAAACAGCTGCACCAGCAAAATTGAGTAGGTGGTGAACAGCAGAGTGGGAGCTGGAATTAGTCGCCTAGGGCAAAAAACTTGCAAGGGTTCTGCTACCAGAGAACACATATCAAACCACACCTAAGAAAGCTTAAGCAGAGCACTATGTTTAAAGCTTCGCCTAACAATCACCAGATAGCCCAAAACAGCCTCCTTCAAGCATGGAAAAAGATGTGTAGAGCAGGGATCTGAACCATCCTAGCAAAGCTTTTAGTCACTGAAAGCATCTTTCATCATAGTTAGTTCCAATACAACACTCCATCCAAATTTCAGCTGTGCTGTAAAACAGCTGCCCATACCACTGTTACCTGAGGGCCAGTTGAAGGATTCACCTTGAAACACAACAGAAGACAGGAATAACTGTCAATACTACCAACACCTGGCTGAGGTTTGAATATCCCCCAGTCACCATCCCCAAACTTAGAGACATGGAGAAAATGAGGTACTTTTCCCCACCACCACCCCTTTGGGAAAGCAAGTCCTTATACTGAAAAGTAAGAAATCAATCCATGAAGATGCCGGATATGCAGACAACATGGAGTGGTTAAGTGACAAAAGAATAGTTAGATGTTCACAGCATGTATTTTGGAGCATCATTAAAAAAAAAGCTGTAAAATTAGATTGTCACAGGTTTGAAGTACAGAGATATGAGAAGAAACACTTTGCTACGTTATTGCTTATAAATCTTATAAGCAATTAAAAAAAACTTTAAAAAAACCTTATAAATCTAATCAAAGGGAAAATAAAGGCACCGCAGCATCATTAGCTTCTTCTAGAACTTACCAAACTCCGATACTGTCCCTGAAAGAGCTTTGAAGTTCTACTATGTAAAGACTGGGATCCCAAAGAATCGAAAGATTTTATTCGATGAGATGAGGGACGTGCGCATACAGAGTCACTGCCCAGCCCTATGTCTGTGGGACGGGGGGGAAAAATAGAGTAAATATTAGAATTTGACAAATCTGTATACAATTTATGCTTATTTCAGTAAAACTAATGTGCCTAAAGCAGATTAGATGTATCTGTAGCTGCTCAGTGACTCAGGATTTTTAAAAAGGCATCGCAGTAATAAGCGATCTGAAATCCTCAGACACTATGAGTTTCTTCCCCACACAGACAGGAAAACAATTTGAGCTGTTCAGGAAGAGGAGGGTTAGGGGTCTATTTTTCTATTAGTACTCACTACCAGTCTATTTAAAGGTAATTAACCAGCATCATTTTAGCTACTGACCAAGAATTTCAAATACATAAAACTTGCTTGAAGCAAAGCCAGCCACATCTGTTTCTTAGCTCTCCCCCCCACCCCACCATCTCCTCCTTAATTAAAACATTCCTTCCACAGTCTTTTTTTCCTACGTTCCTTTGTCTGATCCCACTTTTGCCATGTAAGCTATTTCTTCTTCTTCAGAGGGCGGGCGAGGGATAGGAGGCATAGAAAGGAAGAAAGCTTCTTGCTTCAAAGAACAACACATACACACACCTCCCAAACCTCTCCCCTTCCATTTGTCTCTCCTCTGAGAGGAGCACCTGTTTGAGATGTTCATGGCAGAGAAGGGCAGCTTTAGGTACTGCATGGGTGTCACTGGAGTCCCTGCGGACTGGGTGGCAGGCTCATCCCACCCCCTAACCAAGAGTGAGGTGGCTGGGGCTGTGTTGGCAGACACTGGGAAGCTCCCTGCCCAGGGTGCTGGTCCACCTGTGAGTGGGGTGTCCTTGTGCAAATTAGCAGACCAGTGCCAGACAGGGGCCAGGTCACACCAGAAGCAGCTGTGAGAGCTGGGGCTGGGGACCTCCTCCCATAACACTGCTGGGGGCCTCATCCCAGCATTACTGTGGGATAGGGACTGCTCCCAGCTGCAGCAGCTCCCCCAGCCCTCACCGGGAGGGGAATGCTCCCAGGGCCCTTGAACAGGTGACATGCCACAGCAGAAGAAGCATTGCTTCTTTTCACAAGTACACCAAGAAATGTCTTTCCCTCATGTTTTCTCACTCACAAGGAAATCACTCAATGAGCACCTGAGCTTCAAGAAACCCCAAAACCAATGCAGTATTTTCTGTCCCAAACTCAGACAGTTTCACCAGACTACACAAGCATCCCTACCGCTCTCCTGGTTTTTATGTCTCTGTTACTCTTTCCTGAGTTTGCTTTGCCTCCAACACACTATCTCCACCAGAGATACACGCAGACAGCTAGTCTCTCTGATGCTTTTAGAGTAAAGCAGACATCAATTATTCAACCCTGGTTATTTTCTGGTCAAAGGGAAATACACACAGAGGTACAGTTCCATGAGGAGATTGGCAAACAAAGTAAAATGTGCTGTTCCACATCAAACCTGAAGGGGAGAATTCAATTAACCTTAACTAGCAAGCCTTGCAACTTCATCACAGCAGCCAAGATGCAGGAAGAGGGAAAGGGTTTAGAAGGACTGTGAGCAGTAAAGTGCTGACAAAGGACACTCCAGGTCTACAGTGAGCACAGAACACCTTCCCACCTGGACAAGCTCTTGTGCAACCTGCTCTAGGTGATCCTGCTCAGGCAGGGGCGTTGGAATAGATGACCTTTCTAGGTCCTTTCCAACCCCTAACATTCTGTGATTCATCAAGGTGCACTGTTTTAAATGACTCTGTCATCCTTCAAACTCATTATCCTACAAAAAGAAAAAAAGCCCTATAAATATACACTCCTTAGACAAGTAGTGCAACACTATTCATTGTATTATTTGTGTTAAGCTGCATGTCATTACATATTGAATTGTAAGAGATATCACACTTTGCAAGTCTGATTTCATGTAATCACAGAATGTAGGGGTTGGAAGGGACCATAAAAGAACATCAGGTCCAACACCCTGCCAAAGCAGGTTCCCTAGAGCAGGTTCCCTAGAGCAGGTCACACAGGTGGGCATCCAGACAGGTCTTGAATATATCCAGAGAAGGAGACTCCACAACCCCCCTGGGCAGCCTCTTCCAACCCTCCCTCACCCTCACCGTGAAGAAGTTCTTCCTCACATTGGTGCAGAACTTCCTGTGGTCCAACTTGTGACCATTGCCCCTTGCCCTGTCCCCACAGGCCACCGAGAAGAGGTTGGCCAACTCCCTTTGTCTCTCACGCTTCAGATATTTATAAACATTTCCTAAAAGCATTTGAAGGCCACTGTATAAATATGAACTCTGGTGAATATAGTCACACAAAAAGAACTTAAGAACATAAACCTTTGTTTTCACAGACTGTCAGAAGATAAATGGGAACAGATCATGTGCTTTGTTTGCAAATCATAGCTTTAGGGCTAATTCCAATGCTCCTAAAATCTTTAAAGCTGCTGTAACCATCAGTAAGTAATAGAACTGAAGGGCTGTTAAGTAACCTGAAGCATCCCTATGTCCAAATTTGCTGTTTCCTATCTGCAGTCAATTAGAACAGATAACACCACCAAATCCAGCATTATACCTTGACACAGTTTGTGTAGGAAAACGGGATCAGGTTTAGCGATGGCAGTGCATTCCAGCCTCTGGGCAACCATACAAACACACCACCTAAAAACTGTTTTAAGTGCAGGCTGACTCCTGAAATTTTCTAGTTCACACAGAAGAGCTAATATACCACCAGCACAAGAGCAGCTTTTGAGACTTGAATTAGAAACTGCATGTGTATGAGCTGAAAAGGAAGAAAATTATTACAAACCAACCACATGCAAATTGCAAGTATTTTGACCAATAATATCTGAAATATCTATTAAAAAAAAAAACAAGCACGTTCAATGAACTTCTCAACAGGATTACTCTCAGAAAATAATTGTATTCTGCCTCTAAAAACTCAAGAATCTTGACTGGTAATGGAACATGAGTGTTTGATAAATACTGATTTGGCAGATTTCACCAAAGCTTCATACTTTCATCCTAAGATTTCCAGGGTTTATAACACCCTTTCTTCTTCTCCACCATTAGCTCTGCTTCCCTATACCAGTACCTCTCCCTTTATCTGTCTACAAACAGCAACTGGCTCCTAAACTTGAATAATCTGATGGAGCCTATATCCATAGCAGACTTTCATCACTCTTTACGCTCATTACTCGTGAATCTTCCACTGCAGAATGACCTGTCTGAGAAGAACATACGTATACCTGCAATTCTTGCAGATCCAGATGGGAATCTGAAAGCCGACTTCCAGTACTAGAGTAAGGAAATCTACTCCAGGAGAATCTAAAATGCCTTCTACACAGTCACACAATTGAAGCAAATTGTTTGGAAGAACATGGGGTCAGGCTGTTCTGTGCAGCTCTGCTTGCTCCTAGGAAGGAGGCAACACCCCAGTTCGCATGTGGTTCTGCATTTCTGATTTCTACAACACTATTACCTCATGAAAGGGATCAGCCTGGGTGCATTCTAAGGCGAGCTGCAATTGTGGCTTTTTGACGTGGGTATTAATCCATTCATGTCTGGACCAACACAGACACAATTTTTCTCCCCTTTAGAGACAGTTATGGCCAGCATACAGCAGCTTTGAAGATGTATTGAAATGGTTTACATCTGCATTTGCAGTTAAGATGAACAGCAGTACCTGCAACTGGGTAAGTAGCTTCAAAGTTGTCAAGAGTAAGAGTTACTCTTACTAAGAGCAACTTCATGCCAATTCATTAGAACTAAGAATGTGATTGTAAAATCATCAGAGAATCATAAAATATCCTGAGTTAGAAGAGACCCTTAGGGATCATAGAGTTTAACTCCTGGCTCCACACAGGGCCAGACAAGTCAGAGCACATCACTGAGTGCATCGTCCAGATGCTTCTTGAACTCAGTCCAGCTTGGTGCTGTGACCACTTCCCTGGGGAGCCTGTTCCAGTGCCTGACCACCCTCTCAGTAAAGAGCCTCTTCCTGACATCCAACCTAAACCTCCCGTCACAGCTTCATGCTGTTCCCTCAGGTTCTATCACTGGTCACAAAAGAGAGATCGGCACCTAACCCTTCGCTCCCCCTCGTCAGGAAGCCATAGACTGTGATGGTCTCCCCTCAGCCTCCTCTTCTCCAAGCTGAACAAACCAAGGGGTTTCAGCCTCTTCTTATGAGACTTCTCCCTCCAGACTCTTCACCACCTTTACTGCCCTAAAAACTAAAAATGACCCTGAAGGGTGCTTCCTAATGCAAGGATGAAAAAAAAGCCACCAAAAATACCTGTGTTGTAATGGACCAGAGACTATTATAAAAGTGATGAGATACTAATATTACCAGTAAATGAAATTACAGATTCACCACTGACTTTTCTGTCAGCTTCCTTTTCCTCCCCTCCCCACATGAAGTTCACAGGTATGGTCCATTTTTAAATATCTCTCTCCCACTAGTCTCCAACCTGATCACTATTACCGGAATTGCTGCTGACAGTGTAAAACCCCAGCACATAGGAGCAAAATGCAGCCTCACCCTACCAAAAAAGCCACAGACACCTCTCACCTGTGTATTATTTCTACAGTGCTCTCACCCCCCTAAGGAACTTGAGTTATGTGGTTTTGACTATTAGCTGCTACCTACATGAAACATGCATAGACTGAGAGATCAGAAAGGTGGCTATCCTTTTATTGCTGTTAAGAAAGGACGGTTCTGGGGAATGGAGGCAGAAAGAGGGATGATAAAAACACTAACAAAAGTATTCAAATATAAGAATGAGAGTGGGCCAAAAGTAAACTTTCAGTAATTCAAACTGAAAATAAAGAAAAAATAAAATATGGGGTCTTTTTCTAAGAGTTCTTGCCAGCTAAAAGGCTCAACCTTAGCTCCACTACAAAGTTTCTCTCTTCAGAAGAATAGAGGAGAAACACCGGAGACCACTGCCAGAACAGTAACAAACTGCAATAAAGCATGTTCATTTTATCTTGACTACAGCAACAGGTATACACAGTGACACGAGCCAAAGGTAGGGTAAGCAACCACCAGAATGGAGTAGTGCACTTACCTGCAGTCACCTTATTCAAAGCCACAAGAGAGCTGAGAACTTTGCTGAAATTCTGTCCCTGATACAGGTCATTTGCGTCAAAAGTCTGAAAACAGAAGAACATACAGTAGGTTGTAAATATTAGCCTTTAAAATAAGCACTTCTATGTCACATAAGAATATGGCTGTAAAGCTCACTCCTGAAGAGTGCTTTCCAATGCAAGGAAGAAAAAAGCTGAGTTTAGCTGTAGGAGTTACTGCCTCACCAAGGCATCGGTCTTTCAACGGCTGACCAGTGACCAGTAAAATACTGCAGGAAGGGAGGGGGTTAGGTGTCATTTAAATTAAAGTTGAATGAAACACAACTATCAGAAGAAAGAAGCTTTCCTCAGTATGTCTGAAAAAGTTACTGGGTGCAATTACTCTTGGCATTCTTTCTGTAGCAGCTCACAGGCACTGAACTCAACTGTTCATAAAACATTTTCAAAATGACTGCAAATACACTCAGAAGTACTACAACACCACACATGCTATCTCTTTACAGGACAGATGAAAGCAGCATTACTTCAAATTAATTAATTTTACAAAGAGCAAAGTTGCTAGATAGGTTAGATGGACAATGAGGTTTGGGAGGGGAGGAATGAACGTTTAGGGGCGGGTTTGTTGCTTTTTTTATTTTAACTGTGGGAAAGATTCAAATTTCCAACTATCTTGTAGAAAACACTCCAGTATTTTTTAAGCACTGGGTGATGACATTAAACATCTGGATTTTCAGGGGGGGGAAAAAGGAGATTTAAAAAAAATAAAAAATAATAAAAAAAGAAAGACCCATAATATTTGCCTGAGGTAATGGAAACACTCTTCCAGTCTCACAAAATAGCTCTCGCAATAGATTCTGCATAGGTTGAAAGAAGTCACAGTATTCCCTTGTGCAAGACTAGACAGAGGACAATAAAAGGCAGCTATTACAGTTGTTCCAACTGATTTAAGAAACAGAAAGAGATTCAGTTTCCCACTGCGTAGCAGCTTTTATCTGAAAAGTCAATAAAAACGTGTTTATTTTCCTGATAACAGATCCATCCCACAGGCACTATCAGAAAGTCTGTACTGCAAAAAGCTGCCTCCAGAGGCAGGGGTGGAAAAATATATTCCCCGGGGTGGGGGGCAAGTTTAATGACAGTATCACTCAGTAAGAGAAAAAAAATCTCCGAAAGCACCCACAGTTTTTGAGGCACCTGTATATGTTAATATGCACATTTTTTCCCCTCAGACAGAGGATTGCCTTTGGTCCCAGCAAGCAGTTATTCTACCTCAGTTGTATAGGTGCTGACATCTCTTGAGCTCAGGTAGCATGTGTCCCTCTCTACAACTACCTGAAAGGAAGTTATAGCCAGGTAAGTGTTGGGCTCTTCTCCCATGTAAGAAATGATAGGAGAAGAGGAAACAGCCCCAAGTTGTGCCAGGGGAGGCTTAGATATGAAGAAAAGTGTCTGCACTGAAAGAGCTGTCAAGCCCCGGACCTGGCCAGGGAAGTGGTTGAGTAACAATCCCTGGAAGGATTTAAAAGATATATAGATGTGGTGCTTAGGGACATGGCTGAGTGGTGGACTTGGCAGCGTTGGTTGGACTTGATGATCTCAAAGGCCTTTTCCAACCTAAATAAGTTTATAACGTCCATACGAGATTTTAAACATCCGTTTGCCAATGGCTGAACTCAGCAGTGACTCGATGAATTTTTTCAGGCTCAGAATAAACCAGTTCCTAAGGAAGAGGGAGTTGATGTATTCAGGAAACTCCCACAAACGGTCGTCCTTGATGATCATTTTAGGTCTTTTCCAACCTAAAAACCTTTATGTTTCTATACAAAAGAGATGCCAAATCAAGCTGAGGACACTTACATACTCCAAGCAGTTATCACTCAAATTAAGTCAAATAACTATTTCATCAAGTTTCACTGGGCTATGGATTATTTTTTAAATTTTTTAAATTACTCTTATTTTTTTGAAGCTGTAAGGAGACAGACTAGGGAACTGCCTAGATGTGACTTTTGTAGTTTTCCCTGAAACACAGGAAGTATTTAAAAGCTACACACACAATAAAAGACAATCAAATAAGAAACTCTGATTTTACACCAAGAGACTAAAGATATGTTAAGTTTTATTAATAACATAATTTATAAAAGAAGTGAGAAAAGACACCAATAAAGTATCAGAATACAAAAAGCCAAACCAGACTGTAGATAGCTTAACCACTGTTCAAACTGGGGAAAAGAAAAAAAAATAAAATTAAGCTGTTACAGAACAAGAGACCATCAGGAGTGTAAAACCTCTGTTGTTAGTTATATGTGTACTGTGGTCACTTTTAAACAAGCAAACTAAAAGTATGAACACAATCATGGAACAATGGCCCTGATCCTAATAAAAAAGGAAACAGGAGAGACAGGCACTTGTGCAGACACCAGAAGTGGATCAAAGATACTACAGAGAAGAGAAAGAGCTATTAAAAAAGAGGAAATTTTTAAGAAAAAGGTTAGACATGACAGTTTAAACTTACAAAAACTTTAAAAATAAAAATAAAACCCAAGCCAACCCAAAACCTAAATCAGTTTTAAGCTCACCTTCATTGTGGATTCTGATAGAGCAAGAGCTCTCCAAAGTCAGGCTAACTGGAGAATAACAGGATGCAAGGAAGCCTTATTTCCTGCTATGCCAAGACTATAGAGGCTAAGGAGAGCTATTTGATTGGATTATCCCAACACATACACTGCCATTAAAAAAAAAAAGCCTGTATCCAGGACACACATCCAGTCTGTTACTTCAGAGGAAGCAACACAATGGGAGGATACAAGAACCATTTGCTTCCTTGTGATTTTACAAAAGCAATGGTGAGGGCGGCTTCCTGCCACTATTGATAAACAGGGAAGGTTTAAGAAAAAAAAAATGGCCTGGAAAGAGAAAAAGTGAGGAACAGAGCTTAGATGCTCTTAAGTTTTGAGGCTAATTTATTATGAACTCAACTACTTGATTAGAAAACCTTGTTTTAAAAACAAAAAAACACACAAACCCACAAAAAATCCACCAAAACCTCATACCCTTCCTCCATCTTAGTGAAGCTTTGCTCATGTCACAGTGTGTTTGTAAATTCTCTCTGACATGAATAAAATCACCAAGAAGTACCACGAGCAGGTTCCCTAGGACTGCCAGAGAAAAGTCTGCTCCAAGTTGCAAAGAAGTCTGACTTGCGCACGGACTATTCATCTTCACTCTGGTATTTACAGACAGATCAGCTGTAGGAACTGACACTTTAAAACATCATGTCTTGATGTGAGGAAGAGTCATTCAGTAACTTCTCTATTCCACATCAAGGGATGTAAACACCCCACTTGCACAACACCCCCAACTCTGCAACCGAAAGAATCAAGGTTGAATTTTGAGATCCAGGTGTCAAGCAAAGTTATTGTTATATTGCAAACTATTACCACATAACATGGTCTGCATGCTAAACTAATCTTCTGTAATACTAGCATAACCCACTTCTCAAATCATGTAAGAAGCATAACATTAATTCAAACTTGGATATGCTTACAACAGCTCTCAAAACCTAAAAATCCAAACACTAGGGAAGGTATTAAGGTGGAAATATCGGGATTTGTCTTTTGAACGTTGTGTCAGATGTTAAACGAGATTTTATGCAAAAGTACTTCAAATGCACCCTTGCTTTCTGGGCAAACATTTTTATCTCTGCAGATTCCACCTGTGATGAAGTTTACCCTCTTGTTTGTCCATCTTCATCCTCCACCAAGACAGATGAAACATTATCCAGGAGGCAAGTAGAGAACTGTCAAATAACATCAGCTGAGGAACTAGCCAAGCTAAAAATCTTATCAACAAGCTAATTAAATTAAATACCTTTGTTTTTAAATGCCATAAAATTGACCACCTGCCATTTTGTAATGTCTTACAAAAGCATTAATGTAAGGTACAGCTAATAAACAAAGACAGACCACGACCATGTCAGGAGCCTGGTACTGCTGGTACCACTTCACAATGTATAGCTAGCTGGGGAACAATGAATGCCAAGCTTAGCAGGCTCATGCCCATATGCTTTATCTGCCAGTTTTCCTGCTCTTTTAACATATTCCTCACATTCTTCTGCTCTCCCCTTGTTTTCAGGGTCTCACACACTGACAGACCAGACACATATTGTATGCTAGACGCGGACCATACCAAACTGCACATCATGTGCACACCCAAGAGCATGCTAGGTCATTAGATCACAGTACCCTGACTGACAAAACCTGCTGATTGCCTACCCTGACCCACAATTCTGGCTTCCCTTTCTACACCACCCACCAATTTCCAATATACAAGCCTGATTATACCTCTATTCCTTATCCCCAGGATCACATTTGGCTGCAAACTTTACTGATAACAACTTCATGACTTCTTCCAGGTCATCGTTGAATTATTAAATAACATGGTTGAGTACACATGGCTGCAAATACCACATAGCAAGGTGTACAAGGGGTGACAATTTCATATTTGTAAGTGTATTAAATCTATCAATTAGCCATTTAAAAAATTATTTCAAATGAGCTATACAGACTTTTCCATCATTGAGATTTCTTAAAGCACCAAATAAAATGCCTTAGAAAGCCATGTCACCCATATGCAGGTGGTCCAGCTACAAAATCCATCCTTTCATTTTAAAAACAGACTGACCTCTGCATGTATCTGCTTAAACTCCGACACATACCAACTGCCCATGGTAATACTTTCAGGTTACTTTAAGTCATATAAGCCACCAACCCTAAGTGGACGGAGTCTTCTGTTCAAATGATATTTATGATCTAATAGCAGTAAGGAAATAAAACTAACGTAGGAGTGCTCACCCCTCATATCCCTGAAACAACCAGCACCTACCAAAACTGGAAAAACATTAACCAAGGAATTAGTGAAAGGGAAAGGAAGTTACAAACTTGAGCTAAGAATATACCTGGTGAGAGCAGTCTTAAACATACAGTAAGCCTGCAGCAGCATTCTTTCTTCAAATCAGCCAGTTTCAAGACCTTAGTTACCCTTTACATTATTTTACTCCTTCCCATCTAGCCCATTAAGGTAGAAGCCAGTTAGAGAGGAAGTATTTTTAAATTACTTCTGGTAAGGCAAGGTCTACAACTGGTCATGGAGGGGAAAAAAAAAAAAAAAAGATATTGGGAGTGGTTTGGCCAAGCTGCCAGACACAAAGTTTTTCTTCACATGTGCCTGCTATTGAACTTACCTTGCTTATACCCTTAAACCACCAGGGCATGAGTAAGGCTGCGTCCCACAGCCATAGTAAGAAAAGTGCATACACTAGTTAAGAACAAATTAGATTTTTCTTAAGTATTTTCTTGCTAGACCAGTGCTGTGAACATACACAGGTAGAGCATTCCCAGCGAGCACTAACACTGTACGCATCTGACAAACAGATGACAGCTTTCCTTACAGCACTGCACCACCAACTGCAGCAGCTGAGGAGCTGACAGGAGCAGCCCAAACATCTGCACAGCACAGATAGGGCTGCTGCTGCTAACCATGCCAGTCAGCCCCAAAATAAACTGTAACCCCTAGGCTGCGTGTACCAAACTGGCAGGACACTTTCCAGCTGAGCCTGGTGCCCTCGGGCCCCTAGCGTAAAAGATGATGAGAACATTGGCTTGCTCGTTGGCTTGCTCGCCCGGAGGAAATGAAAGGAAGTGAGCAGGGTGGCTTGGCAAAGCACAGCGTGACCATGTGCAACGTGTCGCTCCACCTGTTCCTAGTGCACAGGCTGCGGTGGTTTGGGCCACACAAGAACGAATGAATAAACAAGTGGTAGGAAGGAGAGAGAGGGGGGAAAAAAACCAACACCAAAAAACTATCTCATGGTTAGAAATGTGTGACCTTCTCAAAAAACATTAAGAGTCTCCAGATCACCACCACCACCACCACCCCCCCCAGTGCATTTCTACCCCTACAGCAGCTGGCAAAGGGAAGCCACATAGACGACCCACTGTCTGGTCCACCTTCCCGTGATGACACCTAATACAGCCACAAGATGGGGAAAAAAGGTCCAGCAGGTAAGCCTACATGCAAAGCACAAATCTCTTAATTTATTCTCACATGAGGTCAGCTGTAAGTGGTGCCGAGTCTCATTCAGCCACCACACAGCAGCTGTTCCCCGTGCCGTGCATTACCATCTGAAAGCTGCGGCAGTCAAAAGAGAGAGATAAGAAAAGCAGGGAACTATGACAACTGAGAGGGGAAGGGAAAGGGGGAGAAGAGATGACTACAAATGTTCTGGAAATGTCCACGTGGCATATTGCTGTCTAAATGTAGTAATGCACAGCATAAGTGAGAGCTAAAAAACCCCAAAAAGTTTCAAAAATTAAAAGTAAGACAAGAGGAAAAGTTTGAAAATAACTGGGAGAACAGGTCTGCAGTCTGGGATTTCTGTGTGATTTGGTAACAGCTCACGTGAGAAATCAAAACTCGGTGGTAAAGAATATATCAAACTCAAGATGAGATCTGGAATAAATCTGATCATTAACCTGTTTCTCAAAAGTAAAAAAACTTAATTGTACTAAGAAATCTCACATCATCTATAAAGCTTTACTTAAATCCTACAACTAAGTAATGCTTTTAAAACCTAACATGTTATCCACAAAAGCAGGCACAAGCAGCAATGAAAACACACACAGAAGTTTGTGGTGTCTGTACACATCTATGTGCATGTATACAAATACACACAACCAATCAAATCTGGATAGGACAAAGGGTAAAAAACCCTTTGATGATTCTGCAGAGCATTAATTTCAAATACCATGTAATGTTTTTACCTAAGGCACTGCATCAAAATCAACATATAAACACTGCCAAATCTAAACATATATAAAACTTATTTCTCCATCAACCCCTGAAAAAATTGCATGAAAAAAAAGATCTGGAGAAAGGAATACTCAAGTTCCTTTTTGGAGATGAACTAGTGAAGCCTTTCAGTTCTGTCTGGCATTTGAATGTTACAGCAAGTTCTTAGATTAATTCTTTTAGAAAATCATGGAATTCAGTACTTTTAACTGTAAAATTCTAGTAGTAGCAAACCACTATGTGACTTAAAAACACCAGAAAGGTTAGCACTGCCTACATTTAAAAACCACTTTATATAAACCCGTTTCAAATTTCTACCAGCATGAGAAACAAGAACTATGTCTATCACACTTTCATCCTAAACCACTTCCAAATTGCTCCATAGGTTTTGTACCTTACAGATGATACCACACAATGATAATCTCAGCTTCCACTGAAAGAGAGACATTCAACAGCATACAGTATCACAGAATCACGGAATGTTAGGAATTTGAAGGGACCTCAAAAGATCATTTAATCCAGTGATACGTGATTCATTATGAAGGCTTAAGGAAGGCCACGCTACTGGAACTGCAGGCAAAAATTTAAGTTGTTGGAATGAAATTACTGAAGATAAAATTTGATTGGGACACTCAAGTTTCCCTGGTACTTGTCAACACGACAGGTTATGCCTACTTGCTTAGCTGAAACAAAGCAATTACACCAGCACCTTCTAGTGCCTATGGAGAGAGGCACCTCAACAAAGAATCTTGCCCAGATACATACCCCAGTACCCCAGATTCAGCCCAATAAAACTCACCTCTTTCTGCTAGGCACATATAAGTACTATGCAAACTACTCAGGAAACACAGCTGTGGAAATCCAGGCCAAAACCCATAGCTAATGCCGTAAGAAATACAACATAAAGGGCTGAGGATAAAACCTCACAAAATACATGCTTGAAAACAAATACAACAGCTCTGCTATGAAGCAAAGTAAACGCTTGGTGATAAAAACAGTAAAAATAGTTTTTGGCTAATCAGTGCATAAGCCATCAGTGCATCTGATAAACAAGGACATGGTTAGTTATACATTCTAGTGAAAAATCACAAGAGAAAGGTGAGGGATATCTTACTGAACCATGACTACCTTTTCTCTCTAAGAAGAATGGAAAACTCCATCTTCCCCTTCTCCCAGTGTTTCCCAAAATGAAAGAACCAAAGACATCTGAATGAGAAGTAAAAATTAGACCCAAGCACTTCACTTGGCTCAAAGGACACCTTCTTAGGTGAAAGCCTGCTGTACACAACAATATATTCCTAAGACCAAGACCAGGTCCTCTAGTAACTACAAGTTACATTAACTTCCCAAATTTGCTGATGGGTTCTATCTATCTTTTGTGCACTAATAAGCAAGCCAGGCACTCTAGCAACGCTCTAGATGTCAAAGCTCAAGTCTCTGCACCAACAGAACTGTTTCACAAGAAGCCAGCAAGAAGTTTCTTGAGAGTATCACAAAGTATTTTCTTCCTAAAAGTGGCTGTGTCATCTGATACTGTAATGGAAAAAAATTAATGGATATTTCTGTAGTGCTTATCAGCACAGATATCACAGAAAAATTGCAGTATGCCAGTAACCTTTTGCTAAAAAGGCAGCTCCTGCTTTCAATAGCATTTCTTTTTGGACACCACAGATAATGAACTTAGGCAGCACTACAGGGTGCGAAGCTTAGAAGCCAGGACTGCCCTGGGGCTTGGATACAGTGCTGCAGCTAATAAAAAGGCTGGGCCAAGTTTTAGAAACAAAAGCAAAACACCAGCAAAACACACAGAACAGGAGACTTTCCCAAAATAAACAGGCTGCAGAGAAGGAAAGCACCAAGTACCTCAAGGAGAATGCTAACATCTACCCGAGGATTGTGCCTCTGATGCCGAGGCTAGATGCTTACACTTAATTAAAGTGTGATTAATGAAAGGCTTCTTGCGTGAATAGTTAAAAATCAATGTAAACGTACCTGGAGAAATCCTATGAAGTCAACTGTTAGGCCTTTCTATGAGACAGATTATGTTAATTAGTTTTTCAATAACTTGTAATTAATAACAAACAGAAACAGCAGATTTTGGTCTTCCAAATTTACATGATGTCTGCAACAGCATCAACTGGTCATGCTCCACAAGCCCACACTCCCTGTTCGGTGCGAACAGCTGTAAGTCATGGAAGTAGCTGGTCACTTGAGAGAATGCAACTGTGTTCTTTTTTTTTTTTTTTAACTTTCCCATCTAAAGTTATAAACATACATTATGACTATCATTTTCATACATCCACAGTATCTTCATGACTTTTGCTTTCCCCCAAAATAAGGTAGAATTAAGTTAGGAAAAACCCCTTAATGCAAGAACACATAAAATGGCTCTGTGCAAACACTGCACCAACAGGCAAGCACTAACTGCAATTATCAAGAGCAATGAAAATTAAGACCAACCTCAGGTAGATCACACTGTCACAGCAGAAATCAAAATTAAAGGTCAGCAATGACAGTTGCTTAAGACTACCAAAACAGTCTGCCCAGCTGGCCTGGACAGGGTCTTAAAACAGATCTTGAACATTCAGCATCAAATCAAGTCGCAGTTGACTGGAGGGTAGAAATGTGATGCCCATCTGCAACAAGGAACAAGGGGATCTGGGGAACAAACCTGTCAGTCTGACCTTGGTGACAGGGAAGATTATGAAGCAAATTATCTTGATTGCCATCACATGCAATGTACAGAAGAACCAGGTGATGAGGCCCAGTCAGCAGGGGTTCATGACAGGCAGGTCCTGCTTGACTAACTTGATCTTCTGTGACAAGGTGACCTGCTCAGTGGATGAGGTAAAGGCTGTCGATACTATCTACCTGGACTTCAAAAAAGCCTCTGACACAGCTTCCCACAGCGTTCTCGTGGAGAAGCTGGTTGTCCATGGCTTGGATGGCTGTATGTGTCGCTGGGCTAGAAACTGGCTGGCCAGCCAGGCCCAAAGAGTTGTGGTGAAAGGAGTTACACTCACTTGACATCCAGTCACAAGTGGTGTTCCACTGGGGCTAGTTCTCTTCAGTATCTTTATCAGTGATCTGGAGGGAATGGAGTGCACCCTCAGTAAGCTTGCAGACTGCACCAAGTTATGCAGGAGTGCTGATCTGCTGGAAGGCAGGACAGCTCCACACAGGGGTCTGGACAGGCTGGAGTGACGGGCTGAGGTCAACTGTATGAGGTTCAACAAGGCGCAGGGCCGGCTCCTGCACTTGGGTCACAACAACCCCATGCAGCACTACACACCTGGGGAAGTGTGGCTGGGCAGCTGCCTGGAAAGGGACTGGAAAAGGACCTGGCGGTGTGGGGTGGTTGATAGCTGGATGAATGAGCCAGCAGTGCATTCAGGTGGCCAACATCAGCCTCACTTGTATCAGGAATGGTGTGGCCAGCAGGACCAGGGAAGCAAGGCTACACCTTGAGTGCTGTGTTTTGGGTCCCTCACTACAGGTAGGGCTTTGGGTTGCTGGAGTGTGTCCAGAAAAGGGCAACGAAGATGGGGAAAGGACTAGAGCACATATCTTATGAGGAGCTGCTGAGGGAAATGAGATGGTTTAGCCTGGAGAAAAGGAGGCTGAGGGGAGACCTTATCAGTCTCTCCTGGTTACAACCTCCTTTCAGGCAGTGGTAAAGTGTCAGTCTCCCAAATAACAAGCAACAGGACAAGAGAAAATGGCCTCAAGTTGTGCCAGGGGATGTATAGATTGGATATCCAGAAAACAAATGCCTTCACCGAAAGGGCCGTCATACCACAGACCTGCCCAGGAAGGGGTCTTTGAAATCCCTGGAGGGATTTAAAAGACACAGAGATGCGGTACTTAAGGACATGGTTGAGTGGTGGACTTAGCAGTATTGGTTAACAGTTGGACTTGATGATCTGAAAGGTCTCTTCTAACCTAAATGAGTCTATGATGTCTGTACAAGGTTTTAAACATCCGTTTGTCAATGGCTGAACTCAGCAGTGACTCGATGAATTTTTTCAGGCTCAGAATAAACCAGTTCCTAAGGAAGAGGGAGTTGATGTATTCAGAAAACTTGCAAATTTTTAAATATTATCAAGGGAGACATCTCCTTCTGGAATACTTGAACTTCAGGTTTATTATCTGAAATAAAGAAATGCACATCAGCTAAACCATGGACATCTTACCTAAAAACACAGCAAGGATGGCTCACTACAAATGATTTCAGATGCCTTCTGTCTAGGCACATGTTCTGCCAACATCTCTCAACTAATTGCTGAAGTATCAGCCTAATTTCAAAAGCTATGCTGTATGCAGTGAGAAGGAGCCTACATAACAAATCAGAAAGCTTAATTTATATAATTAAAATTTTGAATGAAGAAGAGGAAAAAAAATAAGGAAATCAATTTCTTTGGGTCCAAAATAGGTTGTGTTACTTGCAATCCAGCTCTCCATTTGCAAAGCAGGGAAAACAGCGGCTAAATATCTGTTTAGATCACTACCAAAGTATCACAGACACCTAGTAAGACTGAAAAGACAGACTTTCTGTTTTAAAATAGCTTCATTCATAAGCAGGCATACAGAGATCACACAAAAGAGCAGGAGCTGGGGGCAGGGGAAATAAGTCATCTTACTGCAGAAGATTTTATACTGCAAGAGGTTATCATTTTCCCTCTTAAAATAGCCTGCTGGCTGTTTTACTACACTACCACATGCTCGAACCACAACTTAAATGCTATCACATGCTCACGTTTCATCTGGAACAAATGCATAGAGCCAAGCGGTCAGATGATACATATATTCAGCTTCAATGGGCAACGGAGCTACAGACAGAGCACAAGCCACAAAAACAACCCCCAGTGACCTCAAGTACATTGTTTCACCTACTGCTTATCACCATGCCTTAGAGTCTTATTGTTGTGTGCACACACACTTTTAAAAATAAACTTTTGATCAGAATAAACAGGAAAACGCTTGTAGCATTAAATATGCCTTAGTAGCTGGAGAAGAAAGACTGAAAGGCAATTGTTATTTTGAGATTTCTGGCATGGGGGAGAATTTGCCTAAGCAGGATTAGATGAATGGAAAAGAGTGGCAGAGAAAAAATAATTTAGAAATGCAAGAAAGGAGAAAATAAAAAAGGAGTGTTACGCCCTTCTGGTAAGAAGGGATTTATCAAAAATCTCTATTGTTTCCTGAATACATATTGGGGAAAGTGCCAAAAATTAAGATTAAAGGCTTACTAAATTTACACAGCCTGCTGGAGTTTTCATTTGCAATCACCACCTGGAAAAAATTATTCCAAAGTAGTTAGAAGAAATGAACAAGCCACCAAACATAAAATTGCGAGTTTCAATTAGATCAAATTGAATTCATTTCAATACTTCTGCTTTAAAAATTCAGTGAAGAGCAGAAAACTGCATACCCACTCCTTGAGCTCCTCCCAAGCAAATCCTTTTTGATTCATAGCTTTTTCATAACCATTCTGATTTTGGCCAGTACAAACACTGTGAAAAAGGAGCCTAGGGTTGGATCAGTACCTCTCTCCCAGAAACATGCAATAGCATGATCCAGGATCATCTACTATTTAGCAAACCCCTTTTAGGAAAGCAGGCACAGGACTTTATCCAAGACACAGGGATGAGCCTCACCAACAACCTGCTTTGGTGACCTCTGCTGCTGAGGAGCAGCAGCAGGGCAGCGGGAGGATCCTCTATCTTTGGCTAAGGAAGACGGAAAACCAATGGAAGCCAATTTAACAACATGGTCTGCGGCTTGAGAGCATCAGCAGCCAAGTCACCAGGGCAAGACATGGCACAGACCTAGACAAACCACTCCTGCTCAGCATTCACAAGCCGAAAGACCAGGTGTCACGGCCGAGCACCGTGCTGCCTGCTGCCCCCCCCACCCCTCTCCCACCAGGACGGGGAGGCGAGACGGGCATGGAAAGGTGAATCATGGGTGGGTAGGGCAGCTCTCTGGGACAGCAGCAGGACCTGTGGCACTGCACACGAACTGGGACAGCACATACCAACCCATGCTCACACCCCTCCTGGCCCCCTTTTATGGGGCCGTGACGTTACAAAGTGCGCAAACAGCCAGGGCTGGTTCACGCTACCCGTCTGTGTGCACACACTCACAAATGACCCAGGTCGGCTCCTGTCACCCGTGTGTCTGTGTGTACTCACAAACAGTGTGGGTCAGCTCCCGTCACCCGTGTGTGTGGGGGGTGGGTAGGGGGGTGTGAGTGCAAACAAGCACCCCAGAACGGCTCATGTCACCCGTGTGTGTGTTGTGTGGCCAGGCCAGCTCACGTGTGTGAGTGTGTGTGAGTGTGTGTACAAACAGCCCAGGCTAGCTCAGCTCACCTGTGGTGGCTGCTCTGGGGAATTGGCTCTGCCCTCGGCAGAACCAGGACACCAGAGCAAGCCTTCAGGAGGGGGCTCTCTGACACCACCTCACCCTCCTTTCACAGAGGGGGTGCACACCCTGTCAGCAATCCAGTTCCAGCAGCTGAAGTAGCACAAAGTTCACCCAGCATGAAGCAGGAAGTTTGCTGCAAGTTCCACAGGCCAAACCAGCTCAGTGTCGGATGAGGCTCGCACCTGCGCCAACATGTGGGAGAGAAACACCTTCTCTGTCAAGGGAAAAGACGTTCACTTGAGATGCTGCCAAGCATCACGGTTGTTTGGGTATTTTCTGGGGGGTGGGATGTAAATAAGAGATAAAACCCCACACAACTTAGCTATAATCCACTCCAAGCATCCAGCGTCATACTGATGTTCAGTAATAAGTTTCTGCGAGAAATTCAAGCTTATAGTTATGAAAGGATCTATAAAAATTTCCACATTCCTTTTATTAATATAAGATGGCCTCTAGCAGGTTACAAGCAACAACAAAAATGAAATCCACACCAATTCTGCTTATTCATAGCAATGCCTGGAGACACAATCAAAACTAGCTATGGCAAGAATTTTGTAGTTCTGATTCATGAGAGCTGGCAAGGGCAGCTAGAGGTGTTACTAGGAGCAGCCAGGCTCAACAGTTGATCTCAGATCCACCCTTTCTTCTAATGGTCCAGGATTCTGCCGGCCTCATGCCATCACCTTCCCCGTTACAGATACCCAACTTCTGCACCCACTCCAAAGCATAACTGCTCGTACTCTCCAGTCTTTCCAAAACCAAGTCCCAAATCCAGCCACTTATTTGCAATACACATTACCTCACCAACACCACTTGGGCCCTGATTTGGGATCCTGGTCCAGAAGGCAGATTCTGGGTTTCCACAGCAACTGAGTAAGCTTCAGCCACCATCTAATCAATGGTATCCAGATGGAGATACCCTGTTCCTATCACCTCCATGCAGCCAATCAGTGCCAAGGAGCCCATGACTGTGGCAGGTGATGCCCCATACGGTCATGATTCTGTCTGTCCAAAAGCATGAGAGCTTGGGACCTTCTTATGAAGGCTCAGGTATGCCACCACGTGCTTCTACTACTTGTTAACAGTGTGGTGACTGGCAAAGTGTGTGAGCTCTTTTGTTAATGTAACTGCTGCTCATGCAGGTCCCAGGAGCCAGAGCTGCTCTTACTGACATTTTGAGCAGGTGGCCATACACTACTCCAAGTAGCATCTAGTGATGCAATCTGTGGACAAGCAATTAAAAAACCCCAAAACAACCAATGACAGCTTGACAGCCTGTCCAGCCCCAAAACCTGCATCTAAGAGTTGCCAATAAGGAAGAATACAGAAAAGCAAATATTACATAGCAATACTTATTCAAGATGTTCTTCTAACAGTTGCATAAATATGGAAACAGATAAGAATTAACATTGCTTTGATAGAAGGAAGTAATCTTTTCAAAATACATCAACAGTCCTTGAAGCAATGAGCCATAAACATAGGAAAGTCTAATTAACATGCTATATCTGAATATCACTTGGAAACACAAATGATACTACCTTCATTAAGGGCAGTTTGTTTTAAACAGAGGTAATAAAATCCAAGAGATTCTTCCTGAAGATTTGAGGGTGCTCAAGAAGTAATAAACAAATTTGTATACAAATGATTGGTTTTCACTATGAAGTATCAAAAGCATCCCATGGGGATCTGACCTGGAGCCCACACTACTCAGCACAACGTGCACAAGATTTCACAAAAGGCACAGAGTGAACTCATTTGTTGGGGATTCAAAATTATTCAAGGTAGTCAAAACCTGAACTCAAAGCAAACAGCTACCACATGATCTTGTACATGATCAAATATAAAAGTGGCAGGTGAAATCCAGTGCTAGTTAATCCAAAAACTACTACTCAAACAAATTTAAAAAAAAAACTAAACAAAAACAACAAACCAAACATCATCATTGCACTCACGTAAAAATGTGTTCTAAAATAGCTATTCTCACTAACAAGCAAAATCCAAGTCAGCTAACAATTTCAGATCAAGGGTCAGCCAAGTCATGAAGTCCAAGAGAAACAATAATGGAAAATTAGAAAAGACAGAAGCAACAAACAGATGGCTTTTATTATTTCTCCAGTATCTGTAAGTGAAATACAGCTCTGGTACACCACAATAATACAAAACAAGAAAAGGTATCGAGACATATGCTGTTTAAACCAATTAAATTAATTCAATGGTTTTCACACAAGGAAGAGTAAATTAAGAGCTCGTCTTGGAAAGACAATATGGGATAGAGCAAGGTATTCTAGTGACGTATAGAGTCATGTAACACACAAAGATCCGTAACATAAGGACAGCCACCCACTGCCACCAGCTGCAGCAGCTAAACAAACAAAAGGAAGTTTTTATAAAGTGTATAATTTAACCCTGGAACTTATTGCCATAGGATGCTGTGCAAGTAAAAAAAGAAAAAAAAAAAAAAAAAAAAAAAAAAAGTTTGGGAAAGCTTTTAAAAAAATTTTAAAAAAAAAACAACCCCCCCCCCCCCCCAAAAAAAAACAAAAAAAAAAAAAAAGAGTTGAGTATAGCTTTCAGAAGATATTTAACAAACAACCAACCCCCCCCCCCCCCAAAAAAAACACAAAAAAAAACCAACAACAAAAACCACCACACCAGAACCCAAAGCAGGAGGTCCATTGAGCTGTTAAATAGCACACGACAGAGATACCATCCCTGACTCCTTAGGAAATTCATCAGCTATACACTTTCAGAAGCTGGGAAGATATACAGAAGGTGTCACATTGTATTTTCACCATTTTGTACAACTTTTCTTCCAGTCACCTATTACAGACCTTAGTTTTACAGGATAACAAGGCAAACTGACCCTCATTTCAGCTTGTATAACCATCCTTCATGGAATGGTCTGGGTTGTTAAAGACCATAAAACCATTTCTACATTTTTAAATCTCCAAAGCCAACTTAGGCAATAAAAGTTTGTTATGCTAACTTAGTCGCTACAGAAAACCCCTCCATAAAACACCACTTGAGCAACAATAATTAGCTTTTATTCCCCAAATTCTCAAAGCATGCCTCAAACTTTGTTTTACAACTAGCACAGGATTTAAAAGCAGAGTTAAGCAACAGAATAGCAGTACTGGAAGATGTGGAAACATTATAGCGACAGAAATTACCTGCCAGAAATTTGAGAAAGCGTTTTACCATATGTCAGTGCAACTGTGCCCTGTTACTCAAGGAGGCAATGCTGACTCAACACCTCCCACAGATGCGCCCCCCACACCTCCCCAGGGTGGGATCAAGGGGTGAGTCAGTTCAGCTACAGAAAGCTTTCCATAAGGTCAGCTCATTGAAACTCACTCTGCGACCGAACAGTCACAGAATCACAGAATATCAGGAGCTGGAAGGGACCTCAAAAGATCACTCAGTCCAACCCCCCTGCCCGAGCAGGATCATCTAGAATAGATCACACAGGAATGTGTCCTGATTGGTCTTGAATGTCTCCAAAGGAGGAGACTCCACAACCTCTCTGGGCAGCCTGTGCCAGTGCTCCGTCACCCTCGCACTGAAAATGTTCCTCCTTATATTAAGATAGAACTTTCTATGTTCCAGTTTGGAACCATTTCCCCTTGTTCTATCACTGGCCATCACTGAGAAGAGCCTGGATCCATCCTCCTGACACTCACCCTTTATATATTTACAAACACTAATGAGATCACCCCTCAGTCTCCTCCAAGCTGAAGAGACACAGCTCCGTCAGCCTTTCCTTGTAAGGAAGATGTTCCACTCCATCATCTTAGTTGCCCTAGACCTGACACCACAGAAGGGGCAGGACTGTGTTTAAGACTGGGGATTAGGGGGTGCTCCCTTCACAAGGGCAGCCCGCAGCTACAATCTTCTGCTGTAGAAAATGTGTGACAAGCCATACTCACCACAAAGAGACGCAAACACAGCAATGCTAGTATCACCAAATGTACCATTTGAACACTGACATGAACTTTGCAACGCTTCAAAATTAGATAGCAATTATGTGTAGGAGACAAGAAGAAACAGTTCCATATATCACTATACCCATATATTAGAGATGTAGCACAGAGCTTCAATAACATTTTGTGACAAAATTTGCATGTGATACATTAACACGTGGGGTTTGCACACAACCTTTGCTATTTAAGTACCACAAAAAACAGCTTAAGACTAGAAGAACAAGTTATGGATTATTGTAGTGACCCATCAGCAGTTGATACCATAAAGTTGAGATACCAAGGGACTTCCACTGGAGGCTCACGATTTTCTCCAATCGAGTTAAGGATGAGGCTTCAAGTGTACCTGAAGCCCCTACAGGGAAGCACTTAAAACTGGAAGTGTCATTTACATAACACTTCAAGAAGAAAGGACACCAAACACACACAATTCATCGAAGACATCACTGTAAACGCATAAACGGCTATAAGACTGGCAGAGGCTCAGAACAAGTCAAAGAGACCACATAAACCTTTTTCAGATTGTCATCTCCATTACAACACCCTCAAAAAACCCACATGTGAAATTCCTGCTGAGAACACAGATGTGACTGACACCTCAAGCTTTTAGCTGCAAGATCAGAGTAGATATCCCATTATTACCACAGTCACACTGCATGGGAAATGCAACTTCTATGGGAAATGAAGTCTGCAAAATATACTGCTTTATTAAACACAGAAAATACTAATGCAGCATAGAGCTCCCAAGTGAATAGAAGCAACAGAAAAATATGAGGTCATGTGTTAAAAATAGTAACTAGGGCAGTGATTGTAAAGACTCAACCTCAGTGGAGTTCAGTCCACAGAAAAAGCCCACCAAGGTGCTCTGCACATGGGAAAAACAGCATCACATCAAGCAGTGCATGTGGTGATGACTTCTCAATTCCCTTGCTTCTAAAAGACAAGGCACCTAATGGCTGCTTGCACCTAACCAAGCAGCAAGAGGGAAGAGCCTTCCTGTGTGACCATCCCCACTCAAAAATACAGCCTGCCCAAAGATAAAAGGCTACTAGATACTGCTCTTATCACGCTTGTAAAAACCCGGGGTAGATAGCACGTTAAGCAGATCAAATAAAAGCAAAGGCTTCTCTTTCATGTGAATAGGAAACAGTGAAAGTGCTCTGAGGCCACCAAGCTGTCAGGGAAAGCTGGTTGTGCAGTAAGGGGCTGCTCCTGGACCAGGGATCAACTGCTGCAGTTTTTAATCCAGATTAGGGCTGCGACTACGCAGAGCAACATGACCCAGGAAGCAATTAAAGCAGGATTTTACTCTTAGCAAGTGCACAGTAACTAAAAAGCTATTGATACCCCTTCGGAAGCCCAAGAGTTTCATGCACAATACCACGTTTGCTCCCTCTCCCTGGAACAGTGATGACACCGCTCATTTTCTGTACTGTACTTCATGCACCTCTGGCTAATCCAGATCTCCCCTGGAAGGTCCTGGAAAGTGTATTCACCTCCTTCCCAGTCAACAAATGTTTTCAAGTTCTAACTGCTTTCCAGAGTCCTGCTGTTTCCTCTCATGCAAATCAAGTGTTAGCAGATGCTGCAAGTAGGAAGAAATGAAATTAAGAGAAAAATATAATGAGGTACAATGTGCCACTCTAGAAGCAGGTTGAAAAATTAAGCAAACCTTTCCAACAGGATACTCCAGAAGCATTCAGAAAACAAATACGTGCTTTCAACAAAGCAGAATTACCTAAAAATCTCCAGCAACATCAAAGTGACTTATGTTAAAGAAAAACAGTTTTATGTTCTTCTACAGGTGAGAAACCCTTTCAAATGCATTGCAAGAAATGTAATGCAAAGCTAATGAATAGCAAGTTAGGACAGTGTTGGAATTTTCTAAGAGATCACAGCTCCTAGCAAACACTTCCCAGTTAATACACTTTTTAACCTCTGAGAAGTAACAATAGCTCTGAAAGCAAACAGTTTTTAGACAATCTGACCCACAAAGCAACAAGCACTTCTTGGTTAACAACAGACCAAAACCACCTATTTTGTACAATCAGTCTAAGAGCCAGAATTTGTTTACACAAGCCTTTGCAAGGCTTCTGGAATAGCCCAACACCTGGTAAGGCAGTACACACACAACAGATACTCTTCGTATTTAGTGCCCTACAGCATAACTAATTGTAGGGTACCCAGATAATGAACCCAGCTATGAAGATTGCTCGTAAAGCATGCAGCAAGCAGGAGCTTCCACAATACTTTTTACCAGCTATAAAAGCAGTTCCAGACAGACATTCACATCACAATCTCTAACACCATCTTTTAAAATGGAGTCACTACAACATGTTTCACAAAGCCATGATGGGACATCTGGGCCATACCACAGCAAGGAAAGTTCTGCTTCATAGCAGCTTGCCACCCTGAACTCCATGATACTAGTGCTTTCCAAGCACTAGTATCATGGAGTGATATGGTCCCACATAAAGCTGTTGTGGCTTCCAACACAAGACTCCCTCCTTCCCAGTGTGACCCTGACAACCCAAATGTTGGCCAAATATTCTGTCCAAATCTTTCAAGTCAAGAGAGTAGATGAGCAGCTGTGCTCTCTGCAAGCTGCTTGAGCAAGAAGTTCTCCAACTGTCAAACAAGCCACACAACTCACTGCCTCAAAAGGCAGGCTGCATCTGCTTGCATAAATTCCCTCAGAGAGACTGTTTTTAAAAGTCAGGAAAACAAAGGAGGAGGAGAGCACTTCATGTTGTGAGGGGAATTTCATGTCCTTCATTAGCTTGCAGGAAGGGCACCTGAGGCCTCCTCTTCAAGACTACAAAGCCTCCATATTCTACAGAAGCAAAAGAAGTATGGGAAGATGAAAAACTTGTCTTAATATTAAAATCAGGATTATTTCAAACAACCTCAGCATACCTCACTTCAAGCATCGCCACAGTTACCGGAGGGTAGACACTGCCACAAAAACGTAATTATTTCATTTGGGTACTTTATCTACCAAAACTATTAAGATTCAGTAGGCAGGGAAGACATTCCTTGATGAGACCTGCTTTAACTACTACCAAGAACAGCCTCAAACTTCAGAGCAATTACAGGCAGCAATTAGGTGGAATTCAGTCCTGCTTCAGGACTTTCAGTAGAAAAGCAAAACCACCAAGACCTTATTTAAAGCGCTGAGCACTACAGTACATCATCAACAGGTCAAGTCTCTTTGAAAGACACCAGTAGATGTCTGACAGGCTTTACTGGAAATCAGCAGTCAGCAGGACCAGGACCTGGTATCTCAGTCAATGCTAATACTTTCTACTACTTCCTGTTAAGCTTTCCTAAACTTTAAACATTTGAAATAGTATTTTTCACGTAGTCTGTGTCCCTCATGCTTCACTTTATCATTATCAGTATTTTATACTGAATTTCTCTATCCTATCATTACCAGAAACCACAGCAAGAAAACAATGTCTGCCAGAATTAAACTTTGGGAAGTCCAAACCTTGAAACAATTCAGCTCCCTCTGCTTTGAAGAAAACCTCTGTAAAGCTCTTTAGCCTCTCTATCAAAATTTATTTCCAAAATGTACCAGAAATTGTCCCTTAGAAAAAAAAAGTCCACCCAGTTTTGGCCAGCTTTGGACCCTTTGCCTTTGTTTTGTTCACTTCTTCTTTAGGCTAGTCTATACACAGAAATGTCCACCCACAACGCATGAAACAGAACAATTCCTGGTGGTCTCAACACAGTTTGTACACTAATGCCAAAAGAGATCATCCAAGAGAAAGCAACTGCCCAATTCAAATGCTGCAAAACAAATGCTAGATCCAAAAGGGAGAAACTGGAGGTGGAAGAACATTGCCAAGACTAAGATTCACCTAATTTTAGGAAAATGTTTTTCAGATACCTGGATCCATGCTGTCTTTTTGTATCCCTAGAGGGACATGCATCCTAACCACCACAGGTCATCCTCTGGAGAGGCTTCTGTTGTTGACTATAAAAGGAAGACTCTGTAACTAACTTTAGCTGTGGCTCAGGAGAACGAGCTGAAAGCAAGAGAAGGTGGGGGGGGGGGGAAAGGATACCGTTACAGAGAACTGCAGCCTTTGGAAACCCCACTCCTTCCACACTCTCAGCTGCAAAGTTGCACCCTCCCTTGCCCACCATTTTTTGAGGTGGTCATCACTGCCTTAACCGTAACAAACTGAATCTGCTATAGATAAAGGCAATCAGGTTTTACTGGGATAGTTTTCTGCTGTTTCAACCGCCTGACGAGCACCAGAGCAGGTCTGCAGCAAGTAGCAGAAGAGACAGCACATCTTTCTCTCCAAGCAGAGATGATGCTGGCTGACTTGTCTCAGAGATCTGGGAAGTCAGGGCTAGACAGATGGTACTAGGCCAGGAATAACAGGAGGAGGAAGGGAACAACAACGCAAATCACTTGTGAAAACACACAGAAAGGAAAATCATGACTTAAACCCATAGCAGGAAGCAAACCAGCAAGAAAGGAAGAGAAGGAGAGGAGAAACAGAGACAGTTGGCTTCTACACCAAGTCCGTGACAAGTCATGTCATCCCTCTGCTACCACACAATACTTGGAAAACACAGCAGTTGAGAACGTGCCCATTTCTTCTCAGCTCGGCACAAAGAAGAAGCATGAGGGTACCATCACTGGCAGGTACCACCACTGGCAGGTACGCTGACGGCTCAGGTGCAGAGGCTGAGTGGGAGAGACAGCCGCTCTGCTCCCACATGTCAGCATCCTGCCACAGGGAGCTCCCCCACACTCCTTTTTTACACCTAGGATCACCTAAATACGGTTGGCATATTCAGCAATCAACTCCTATCACTTCCCTCGACATCTCTGTCCCCAGACTGAAGACAAGGCTGGTCAATGAAGTAGGAAGAAACCTTAAAAAAAAGATCTGCCTGCAAGAGCATCTTCTCGGGCCCCAAATCTCTCCCATCCAGCATGTCCTCCTACCCACCATGTTCTGTAAATAACTCAGGTATATTATTTCACTTACACTTGCCTGCATTAAAAGCAACTTTAGAAAAAACGTGTCCTGGTCTCAATTTAGGTCCCAAATGAATTAAGTTTGAAAAACAAGGAGGCTGGCACAGTGCTGGGCAGTGCTAAGCTAGCATTGCCACCAAGCCGGAAGCTCACCAAACCTACTCCTTCAAAAGATGCCCATGTCACTGCAGAAACTAGAAGGCATGGTATGAAGCCATCAAACCACGTCTCACAGAGAAACCAGCTGACACTGATAGCAGAGAAATTAATTTCCTTTATCTGCCACAACACTGCTTTATCACTACAAAAAAAGGTCTCACTTTGAGTTGATCCATTGCTTCCCTCCTCAGTTGCTCAGAAACCGAGGCTTTGAGCTAAACAAGAGGAGTGTAAATTTTAAGCAGCATTGCAACTGTCCTGACACTCCATGCCAGACCCAGCTCCCTCCTGACCCCACAGTGAGCCAACTCAGTGGGAAAGAGAGCAGGTTAGTAAGGGTTACTTCTATCAGCCCATCTCCCTGCAGCACCTCACCTTGGAGTCTGCTAAGTACCCCTGCTAGAAGAGGAAAGGACAAGGAATATACAAGCAATAGCAGGAGCTGCTGCACTGGGTTTCAGCTATCCCAGGACCACAGCCTGGCTTCAGTCCACTCTGCAGCACGTTTAGCACTCACAGCTGCAACTGAGGTCCATGGGAGCTGTGTCCAACTACAGATACCTCAGCCAGCAGCTCAAGCACTGAGAAATCCGGATAATACCACTTCTTCACAAACAGTCTTAAAAACAAATGAAAAAAAGAAGCATATAAATATCTGACACTATTGTGGAAATCACAAAAAAAAATATCCACATAAAAGCTACAAATTCTACCTCCAAACTAAGACTAATTGTACCCAAGAAAAGTCTGAGCCCATCCAACAAAGGAAGAGCACTGAACAGCCTTCCAGCTGAAACCAGGCAACCTGCTTAAAGGAAACCAAGACACTGCCTACTATCACAATGAACACTTGGTGGGAAAGGGGAGGGGAGATAAAGCTTTGTGGTTTTGGCACTATCAAAAGTCAAAGACTTAGTAGCATCCACAACACAAAAGGATTTAAGGAAATCCAGGTGTGCAAAAGGTGGCCTATGGTTATTCTGGTCCTGAAATGCTTTTACGACATAGACAAAGATAAACATCCCACTTACCTGCTAATTTAATACTACTACTAATAAAAAAAAAGTTATTTATATCTATGCAAAACAAGCCCAAATCACACACTTTTGAGTGTTCCAGTCAGGAAAAAGAGCCTACAGCACTTAAAATTACAGTATTATCTCCTTTCTATGTCAAAGATGACTTCCCTGAGATCTGAGAGTTTTGGACTGCTCTAAAGGCAAATCCACCTTTTTCTCTAAATTTGCTGACAACAGCTATATAAAAAAAATTGCAGTCATTCACTTAATTCTGAATTGAAAATTAGATACTTCTAGCAAGCAATATTAAAAAAAAATAAGAGACAAGCCTTCTTAATAAGCAAGTACAGGCAGGAAAGAAATCAACAAACTGAGAGGCATCTTCAAAACTGCAGAACCAACTGTTGCCTTTATTGGCGTGGCGACCTGGTTCAGGAACGGCACGGTGGCCCAACCCCTGGCCGCTCGGGACATTTGCTCACAGACACCAATGTGGTGGACGGCAAATGGCGTTTATTGGTATGCAACACGGCCTTTTATGGCTTGGGTTTACGACGTCACATCCGTCTGCTTACATCATAAACTAAGTGCTACTGGCTATTAGGAGAGGGGGACCCATCTTCCCGTACATCGCGATATCTTCCGGACGCCAGTCCCTTACTACCTACAACCAACAAATTAACTTTGGCCATAAATAATATCTAGATGTGGTCAATTTAACTATCAGCAGTTTACAATATCAAAGTCAGCTAATTACAACTTTGTATCATAACAATGAAGAATCGCTCTTTCAGTTCCACTGCCAAGTACAGAAAATGCTTTAGCTGTATTTATGCATGGAAGTTACCTTAAAAAAAAGTTATAAAATGTTCATGTGACACCAGGGTGAAGAACTATCCTACAGCCAGGGGTGTGAAAACGCATTTTCTTGTCATTTACTTTACTCCGCTCACAAGCCTGTGGGGCTGGATGGATTTGATTAGGCTGTTCGAGTAACGATTAGATTAGTACATTTTAACATCCTGTTCTGTATTTGTAGTTCAAGCACTTTGCTAAACATCACGTATCACTCTTGAGGAACAAAAAGCAAGAGATTACCCCATCTCCATACATTTAAATGCTTTAATGTACTTGAGAAGAAAGGATTTGATCTAGTGACAGGAAATGATGAACTACATCATGATTTCTGCACTGAGGCTGCTTTTGGACAAAACACAGTAATGTATGTACACATCAGAGTGTACATTCTGAAGGCACTCTAAATACTTAATAAATATACAAAACATGCAAAAAATGTTTCACCATGTTTTGCATGGAAAACCAGTTAATAGGAAGAAATATTTGTGCTTGCTGATTTAAACCAAACTGCTTCTAGGCACTTTCTGCTAACAGATTCTGGAATTAGGAATTGTCTTGTTCTTAAACCTCATTTTTATTCATTAATTAAACTAACAAGTGTGGAGGTGTGGGGTGTGATAAATTTCACCCCCTCTCCCAGTCTCTTTGCTCTGTGACTGAATGAACTCAAAACATCTGAAGAATAGACTGATCCAGCTGAAAAGTAAGTAAAGGTCTATTTATTTTAGGTTGAGCTGCTGCTGCCAAAAGAGGAGGTGCCAACCCCTTCCCTTCTGCACTGTGTCCTTTGTGCAGTAGTCACTCAACTGATCCCCTCAGACCTAGCTCAGGGGGGGCAGTTACACTGGAAGAAAGAAATGTAACCCACCAGGGACTGGCAGGGAAGCCATGGACAGTGAATCGGGAATCTAGCAGTTCATCTAAAAATAAAATGAGGGATGTTTCTGCCCATGCTTCATTAGAAATAAACATGAAACACAGTGTAAACTCATCTAGATGAAGTAAAAATAATACTCAGGCAGTACATGCTGCCAGAGTTGCAAGGAAAGTCAACACAGCATTGGTGGATTCCAGGGTAAGGGTGTTTCCATTGCAGCTCATACTAATCTAAAGCAGCGTGCTGCCCCTGCAACACTGCCTCCTGCTCCCCCACCAACCAAACCAACACCCCCCTTTACAAAGACATGCCTGAGCCCATCAATGTGATTCTCCCAAAAACGTATATTGTTTCAAAAATCAGAGCAGCTTTTCAAATTCCATCCAGATCTCTGCTGAAATACACGGTCCAGCTCCTACCGGGTGTCCTAATGCCTCCCTTGCACCAAGCCTGGCAGTCAGACCCTGCACGGAGGCAATCTGTCTCACCATCCCATCAGCAGCGGGCTTGGGGGAAGCACGATTTTTGGTTGCTGTTGCGTTGCTTCAGTGGGTTGGCTTTTGGGGGGTGGGGTGGGTAGAATGGCGGGGAGGGTTGGATTTTTACAGATTTACTCAGCCAGGTGGCTCCTGCAGGCAGCTGGCACATGTGAGAACCAGCACAAGATGGCATAGCCACAGCAGGGAGGGCAGGGGAAAACAAAGGCAGGGAGCAGACCTCCTTTTGGCAACGGCAACCAGTTAAATTGGCTCTCTTTGTTATCACGTACATTCACCACTAAGTTACACTCACACTAAACCCCCCGAAATCCCACTATCAGATATTTTTTGCATTTGGTTCTCCAGGCTGCGGAGGAGGCTGCCTGTCACGCAGCCACGCAGGAAGCCGCTCAGGGCCTTGGAAGCTCTGCCCCACAGTGCTGTGCTCAGTCACTGCCAGACAGGAGGGCAAGGGGAAAGCATTACAGCATTTTAACCAGCACTCAAACCCTGCCCTGGGATACCCAGAGTCCCTGGGCTTAAAATTTCTGAGGTGAACTCAACAAATTAATAAAAGAAATTAAAATAATTTGGAAAAATAAAAACAAACCCAAAACCCAACCAAACAAAAAAAGCGGTTGTGCTTTCAGCAGAGACCAGAATCCTGTGTAGACAAATCTTGGCACATAGTCTTCAGTTTTTAGGTGACTTACAATTTGTTCAAACACTGTAAATGCCATTAAAAGAAAAATTCCCCTCACGCACATCATGTCCAAACATCTGCTGAGTGATCTGAATGAAGGAATCAAACCAGTTAAGGCCCCTTTTGAGAGAGATGGCGAAAAAGAAGGGATAATTTCATTAATGCTAAAGCTAAAGTTGCCTTGCACAACAGCCTAGGGTTCTTGCAGTGCAAGAGTGGACATTGCAGGGAGAAGACTTCACCAGGTAGGAATTTCACAAGATATTTAACAAGTATGTATCTGGAAAAAACTATTAAGCTTGTCATTACCACGTTCTTGCTAACCACCTCTAGCCTCTGATAACGACTCTAATGGATTCCCTTAAGGAAAACAAGTCAGGAGTAGGTGGTAGAAATCTGGAGGCAAGGAAATAAAAAAGCCAATATGTATTTTAAAAATTGCTCAGCCCTCCCAAGGGAGGATCCATGAAGGTGTCCTTCACAAACAGCTAGTAATGGCACATATTTGTTGTTGAGTTTTTATCCTCCCCCCCTTCCCAATATTTTTATTTATTATTTTACCATCTCAGGGAACTGCACTGCTACATTGTACCTCTCACAAGGCTTGTGAAGCAAGTAGCATTGGGATTTGTACTGGAGCAGGGTCTTGGCTCAATTTTTAATGTTTTGTTTCTAAATCAGACTCAAAGGCAACTGCTACTTAATAGTTTCTAAATAGTCTACTACATTCAAAGAAGTGCAGCCAACTGGATGATGAAATAGAGCAACACTCTATGCTGTGCAAAATACGGCAGTCATAAAATTAGAAGACCTGTTTTTACTTCAGCTGAAGTTTAGGTGGGAGAAGGATCAATCTGCTAAATAGGAGCCTTTAGCCTCAGGCAGCCCTTCTGCAAGCACAGGCTACTTGGAGAGCACCTCACCCCCTGCCCCTGGCCCCAAAGGCGAAGACAACAGCTGCCATACCGCCCAGACAGGCTCCCCACTCCCCCAGCCAAGGCTGCCAGCGGAACAGAGCCCACTCAGGACAGCCCAGAAGAGCCACTAACCTCTCTTCTTGCCATGCCACCAGTGTCCAGGCTCATGTGTTTGCATCTGGCCCACAAGATGGTACCGACAGAAAGACTGTTCCCTCTTTCTTGCCCGCTCTCCCTGCCTCCCCCTTTGACACCAGGCTCACCACTAGACCCGGATGGATTGAGAGGACTGCCACCTACTGAGACATCGCATCATCTTTCCATGCAGCGAGTTTCCTTCATCCCCTGCCCTCATCCAACCAGCTAGATCCTACTGGCTTCAGCAGGCAGGGGGGCAACGGTCTGAGGGACCACTGCTGAAGTCAGCTTGTTTTCAGTAACAAGTCTGAGGTTTTCTGCTACATCTGTTGCCTAGAACTTTCCAGTACTTCCTGAAAAACTGTAGACCTGGAAAAATACAATGTTTCCCACGCAGGCAGACTCCAGGTTTCAGCAACACTGTCAGGCCCAGCCCAGCATCTGATGAAACAGCTAAACACAGCAAAACAGAAGATTCAAGCTTAAACATGTGAGAGCTAGAACTATCCGGATATTCAGCTGAACACACCAAGATTAACTCCCCTTAAGGAAAAATCACCATATTCTAATATGCCTTTTCCTTTCAGTTAGAGGAAGTGAGCAAGTCCCTTTTCTCCTCTCATCAATGCTGTGTTGCAAAATCAAGACTGTGAAAGCTCCTCTCCACAGCAGAGCCTGTATCACCTTTCCCACACATGCCAAGACACTTACATGCAAGGAGAAGTCAGGAACAGTTGCAAAGCTGGAAGCATTTAAGGTATCAGAGCAAGTCATAGAAGAGCTAGAATTGACATTGCATCATTTTCACATCACTGAAATTATTTATGTTGACTCTGAAGTCCCAAGCAAAATCAAATGATTCTGCTTAGAATCTTCAAAAAATAAAATAAAAAAAAAAAAAAACAAGAGCAGCAGCCTGTTTTGTAAAGCTGGACTCTGTGTTGTGTAGCCTACATCTCAGGTCATCTTCAAAGCAGCCGTTCTGCTAGAATTCTTCCCTTGATAAAGAGATGTGGCACGGTCAACTGTCATGAGAGGAGGTTTTCCAAGTTCCTACGCTGCAGGATGCATGTCAGCTGTGCAAGGATCTTATTAATGCAAAAGCATATGTTAAAAACATTCAGTGCTACATCTTTAGATCTGCAGATACTCAAGTTCTCTTCACACAGAAGACCACCATCTACAACACAGTACAGTCTGTATTGAGGTAGATCTTTTGCTGTCACTCTGTCCCAGGCTTGGGAAATTGAGCTGACACCTAACAACATGGTTAACTGTGGTCATAGAATCATAGAATCATAGAATTTTAAGGCTGGAAATGACCCCTAAGATCATCCGGTCCAACCATTAACCTACCTACCCTTAGACCATGTCCTCAAGCACCGCATCTACCCATCTTTTAAACACGTCAAGAGATGGGGACTCAAGCACCTCCCTGGGAAGAGGAGGCCATTACCTCGAGTTCTGTCACCTGTTACTGGGGAGACCAACCCCCACCTCGCTGCAACCTCCTTTCAGGTAGTTGTAGAGAGCAATAAGGTCTCCCCTCAGTCTCCTCTTTTCCAAACTAAAACACCCCAGCTCCCTCAGCCGCTCTGGCTGCAGGGAGTGCCAGAGCCTCACTCTGGTCTTGGAGGGCAGCCGAGACAAAGCCTGCGTGAGGTATGAGCAAGTGGAAGATCTCCTCAGCATGGTGGCTGAGCTGAAAGAAGA
>VXBZ01000155.1:31071-55751 GCA_013399135.1 Heliornis fulica | reverse complement strand
CGGCAGGGAGATTATGACCTCGTTGCCATTACAGAAAAGTGGTGGGATGACTCACATAACTGGAGTGCTGCGATGGATGGCTATAAGCTCTTCAGAAGAGACAGACAAGGACGGAGAGGCGGTGGGGTAGCATTATACGTCAGGGAGTGTTTTGACTGTCTACAACTCAATGAAGGTAACGACAAGATTGAGTGCTTGTGGGTTAAAATAAGGGGGGATACTAATAAGGGAAATGTCGTAGTGGGAGTCTGCTACAGACCACCCCATCAGGATGAGGAGTCAGATGAAATATTTTACAAACAGTTGGCTGCAGTGTCAAGGTCTCCAGCCCTTGTCCTTGTGGGAGACTTCAACTTACCGGATATCTGCTGGAAATACAACATGGCAGAGCGAAAGCAGTCAAAGAGGTTCCTGGTCAGTACACATAAATGCACAAGCTTTATCTGCATTTCTATTGTCAGTATACTTGTCAGCTAAAAGATCTCTTACAAGTCTTCAAAACTATTTGAGGGGTGGAGGAGGGGGTTGGGCATAGGAAGTCCAAGTTCAACTTCAGAGGTAATTTATAAACCACAACAGACACTAATGAGATCAGCGCCATTCCCTGTGAAGGGAAAAGGCAGGCTGCCCCTGACACGCACACAGACCCGAAACACACCTGGCTGCTCAGCACTCACAGCAGGAGCAACACTGCCCCAACGCTATCTCCATTCCCCTCTCTCGCCACCTGACCTACCATACCTGCTCCTTTGCAAGGAATGGTAAAGTGGCTCGTCTGCTCTCCTTGCAAGAGGATGTCTTCACACTTGGCACTCCACCACCCCTGCACAGCTTGCTCCTTGCTCAGGGTTAATCAAAAGTCCCTCCTTGGGCAGCTCTCACCCTTCAAAAGGCCAGCAGATAACCCCTTCCACTCTGTGCTTCACAGGAAAGAGCTGGAGTGCAGGAGAAGGCTAAAGGAATTAGAGAGCAAGAATTCCTCTGACAAGTCAGGAAAACCCCATAAGTCAGCAAGCACCCTCTGCATTCTCTCCCTTTTCTTCCTCTCAGGGACTCCAAAGCTCTGCCAAAACCCTCCTCCCCTCAGCCTTCTCTACCAACCCTTTTCTCCCAAATTTCCTAGTTTCTATGGTTTTGTTTCCATAATTAACTCCTCTGTAGAAACTTTTCTACATTTGACCATAGGAGTACAATGCTGAAATCTGCTGTGAATTCCAGATTAATAATGCAATATATTTTAATTGCTAGATGAAGGCTCATTTTATTTTACAATCCAAATGAATGCCATAAGTAAAGCAGCTACACAGAGTCCTCTCCCAAACCACACATCAGCTCCTTTGCAAAACTCTTTTGAACAGATCCATACTAGATAACATTTACAGCTATGTGTCACTGCAACTCATCTTGTACATACTGACCTCCAAAACATGATGTGGATGTATTCTGACATGCCAGACTCACCTTCACACACAATCCACACGGTGAGGAGAACAGATCTGCACCTGTGGCAGAGTCACCATGCTAGACAGACTCTGTACACACACACATTCATGTCTGTGTTCAAAGCATCCTGCCAGCATGCAATACAAAAGAATTGTCAGGAATGACAATATTTATGGACCACTTCAAAACAATTGCATTGTTTTGTGCATTTTTTACTTGGGAAACACTGAATACAGAAAAATTAACACATTCCCCAATCATCTTTGCTACAGTACTTCTTAGAGAAATACACACTTTCGTTATCTGCTAGCTTTTCATTTTGTTAAGTCTTCTTACCATTTTTCAGTATCAGGTGCTTTTGAACATGTACTCCAATAAGTAGGAGTATTCTTCCTATTTAATGAAAGCCACTGGACTCACTTTAGTCAAGAAGCAAGAGCACAACACCACACTACTGGTGATGCAACAAGCTTGGCAGAACCACAATAAATATGTTCTCATGGGAAGAAAAGGAAGGATTAAGTGGGCAGGGAACAGTGTGAGGATCTGAAATGCTACTGTGCACATCTGTGTTTCAGACTGTGTTTTACTGGATAAAATTGTAACATCTTTTGATACTACTATTCCTACCTGCTCAACACTATATTACTGCTTCTGTATCACCTCCTCAGCGACCATGACACAGTGCAAGAGATCAAAAAGTGGTGTGATCTTAAAAAAAAAAAAACAAAAACAAAAACCAAACAACAATCAAACTATTTTTCCACCACTATATTTGTAAGACACTCTTGAGTGGGTATTCAAAGCCTTCTCCTCAATAGGAATTCAAAGAATTGGTAAACACACGAAGTGATCACAGTCCTGGACTACTTGTGCATCCTAAGAATTCTTCATATCATAAAAAGATGCCATTCTATAAAAATAACATAAATAGTCAAGTAACATCATCCTCCTGTCTTAGAAAGGTTCACAGATGTGCTAGCATGGCCTTCCAATCATGCAAGTCAGGGTCTACCTCCTTGTTATATGTGGTGGGTAAAGCAGACCAAAAAGGCAAGACAAGACCCCAGGACAAACTGCATGGAACACTGAGTTTAGGAGCTGCCGTACTAATGCACTGACAAGAAAGGACAGGTATCGAGGGAAGCTGGTGGCAGCAGTCACATCTCAGAGTCCAGCGCGTACAAGGCAAGTTGCAGTGACATGATGCACTTTGCTCTAAATATTACCTAGTGTAGATCTGTTCACAGAATTCCTCTGAAAACAACTAGAAAACGGGGGAGGGATTACAGCAGACATATCTTTAGTAAAAGACCAAGCTTATTTGTAAAACTTTTCCCTTTTGAAAAATTTACCAGTAAGACTTTGGCCTCCAAATACAACTTTCCAGCGTGTGGTCTGTAAGCAAAGAATGGCCATTTTAAAGCATCAAAATTCTGGAGAGCGTCTGTGACAAGGAACTACAAAGATGTTTGGCCGCAGCATTCGGCGGCACACTTTCTGGGTTAGAAAGACATTCTGTCAGAATAAAACCAGGATCAAATCTACAGAAAATATTGTTCCTGACAAAGAGACAATAGTCTGAACAAGGGCTGAAAGGAGGAGGTGGGAAACTTAATTCCTGTATCATCATAAGACTGGCCTGAAGCTCTTCAGTACTAGAATCCCAGTCATTCCTAACTTGCTGATAGATGTGAGCTAAGCCCACCTATGCTGCTGGCAGCTCAGCTCTATGCCTTCCTTGCACAAACGGGTCTTTGAAGGCCAACTCACAGAGTACCTTTCCAAGGCCACAATGGTAGCAGGACTGCAGACATAATGACCTAAAGGGGTGTGCAAGGTGCAGAGAGAAGGAGCTTCATCAAACAGATGAAAGCTACAGTTGGGATGGATGCGAAGGGGGTGGACAGACATGCAAGCTTGCTCCAAAAGATCAGCTGGTCTAACAAAACGGCAGCGGCACTGCTTACAAACTTTTCCCCAGGGCTAGAGCTGTATTACAGGTATTTGTATATCTTGATATAATTCATTGCTCTTGAGGCCTAATATCCAAAATTTGCATGTGGTGTTATGAACCTTAAGGGCAAATCCTTCTTATAAGAAGGATTTAATAATAATTGAATAAGGGATCTTTGTAGACTGCTGGAGACTGCCAGGTTTGCTTACTACTTCCTTTATTAGTTTACTGTAGAAATAAAATTCTTGCTTTGGCACTGCTGCCTCCATAACAAAATTACCCCCATGAATCAGAGGCAAGCAGGTCTCTTGGCAGGTACAGAAAAGGCTCTAGGAACTGTGGCTTGTCCAATTTTTTCCATTAGCCAGGTGCCATCTTTCCCATTGGTATACAAGTCAGAAGTACAAAACATTTTTTTATCTCAAGAAACCTGTTGACATTAGATACTTGCCTATGAGAAGACATTAATCTTTCATTTGATGAAAGCCAGAAGAAAAATGCTGCAAGACACTACTCATGGAATTTGATCACACAGAGCTTGGTATTGTTCACGGGATCTATCAAGCGTTCTGCCCTTTAAACAACAGGCACTGACACAGTTTTCTATTAACCTAGTTTTGCTTGTTATTCTACATTTAACTGCTCCCCAAACTCTTCTAATGTTGAACTACACAGCAATTTTTCCAGGGTCTCTTTTTGGCCCTGCAAGTTGTTGAGCAGCTCTGGTCAAAGAATGAGGGAAAGACTGCATTATATTCAAGAAACTAAAACTCTTTTGAAGGGGAACAAAACTGGAGTAACACAACACAGGGCCAAGGCAATTATTACACCAAAACTTCTAAGTGGTCAGGGAGGAACAAATGGTCGGTGACCATCGCCTTTTCATTTCATCTTTTGCCAGACCTCTGTGGAAGATACTGTATACCTGCAATAAATTCCACATCAATCAACCCATATTATTTGAGAACAGAGTCCATCAAGTATAACAACAGCCTAAGAGCCTGTTTTGAGAAGCAGGTCATTCTTCTCAGAAAAAAGTGCACTGAGATGTCTTTCTACCCAAAGGTAAAGCTGCAAGGGGAAAGCAGCCTTTAAACCAATAATGGCAAGAGCAGTACACAGCAAGTATCATCTGCCTAAGGAAAAAGCACACAGTGAGTTTTCCTTTCTATCTACACACACTCATCATAGGCAGTGAAAGTTTCAATGTAAAATAAACTGCTCGACACTACAATTATTGTAAGCAAACACTAACAGTTTCCAGAAAGGAAAAACAATAAGGAGTTGCAAATTCAGTCCCTGGTTGAGGTCTTAGGAAGATTTTTCCATTAAAAAGCTCTCAGCTCTTTGTATCTACATAGAAAAACCTGTATTAGAAAAATTATTTTAGAAAACCCCACAATACTCAACAAATATCCTTCTGATTATTTCTTCGAGCTTCCTCTGTTTTACCAACCCATATTTCACCTCACAAAGGATTGCTGCAAGCTCCAGATTAAGAACTCTTAAACATCAAAAAATACAAGGGAGTGTGACAAGGGAGCCACTAGTTCCCTCTGAAGAATAGTAATCCTCCTCAGAACCTCAAATATAATTTCTGAATATCCTATTACCTTTCTAACAGCCCAAACTTACTGGGAAGTAAGAGTAAAAAGACCAGAGTACTTCCAAACCAAAGTTTCAAACCTCCACCCCTTATTTTTAGGGTAGGAAGACAACAATAATTGTGTACTCCAATAAAAGGAGGCCACAGAGGAAAGCATCTCAGAGTAGCCATCTAATCCTGTGCAACTTTCCATTAACCACAGCAGTTTATCAATTCCTCAAACATGCCGTAACAAAATCTACAAAGCTGGAACCATACAGCGCTCCAACAAGGCAAGGTGTTCTGACACAAAACATTCATAAAATACAATTCTGCTACTTGCAATATGAGTTCAGATTTTGGAGCAAAGAATGCTTTTGCCATGATGAACCTAGACTAAGCAGTGTGTTTTTACCATTCTGCCAAAAATCACACCACCGAGGAACCACCTAATCCAACTAGGTATAAACACAGATTCCATGTCAGGCTCAAGTGTACAGCCACGCAAAACTCCACACTCGGGAGCACTTAATAGGAAAAACACATTAGTGCACAGAACGAGATCACACCTCTCCATACCACCCTACAGCTTTTTCTGTTTTTCCTGTATTATGCAAATGTTTCTGCTGTTTAAGGTATGACATCCACCACTTTGTCAAATATTTCTACTCACCATCAACTCCTGATTAGCTAATCTACAGTCTGTGAGAATACCCCCTTCATCGATTCAGAAGACGCTCTTCACACCCTTTACTTGATACAATCTCTAAACCGGATTGCAACTGAGGAAGCATTACATAGATGCTGCATGGAGGAGCTATGGCATCTCCCCAGTTCCCACGGCGAGGAAGGCAAAGATCCACAAGGCCTGACTCACACCTTGTTAAAGGACATGGGGGAGAGAGCCCAGGATTAGCAGATAGCCAGGAGGCCCCTGCCAGCTACTCACTGGTTGAATCTGGGTCACCGTTCCTCTAATCTTTGGCCACAGCTAGGGGTTTGGAGAAATTAATGAGAAAACAACAGGGAACAGGCAATGTACAAGCCATAAATACACATGCAAGAGGCTACATTAGCCCAAACATTTGTGCCCCTTCCTGCCAGCCTCTCAACTCTTCTGGTAGTGTGGGAGAAATTCCTGTTCCAACATGCTGAGCTGGAAGCTCCTGCAGCCAGCTACCTCCACGTAAGAAAGGAGTTTCCGGCAATCTTGCTGAGAAGTCCCTGAGGCCAGGTTAACAATTTGACTATTCCCAAAACTATTCAGGCTCTGAGAGTAAGACCAAAATTACCTTTTCTTTTAATCATTTTTCTTCACTTGCTTGTCACTCTGGAGGAAATTGACAAAAGCTTTCTGCAACTACAAGAGACACCAAACTCTCATTCCCAGCCTGTCACAACTGTAAAGACTTCAAGCTTAGTGAGAGACCTGATGTATGAAATGAAAAGGGGAGAGAGAGATATCAACAGTACTTCTTTCCTCTCTTTTGCTTAAAAAAATTTATTTCTCTATAAAACTCTATTTCTGAATTGAGATTTGAAGGGCCTCCCCACCCAATTCTCTCTAGCTGATGCATGTCTAGTACTTGAATTTTAGATCCCATGAATGTTCAAAACATGAAAAACTTCATGCAGGCTTAGAAAGGATAAATTGAGAGATGACTGCTTAAAGGAAAACAAAACCAAAACAACCCACACCCAAAACTTGACAGATAGCAAAGTTCACATCAGAACATGTTTTCTGCATATTTTGGACCTTAATTTGGTTTTTGTCTTCCAACAAGTCATAGAAAGTTCTCCATTTACTGGAGAAGGAGGAGAGCGGTAGAAGCGAGGTAAGAACGCAAGGTCTTATTTCACAGGGAACAGCACTAAAGGCTATCTTAATTTTCATCTTTCCCCATGACAGAACCTAAGATTAAATGCAAGTCCTGTAACTAAGCAAAGTCATTAATTTCACGAATGATACTTCATTGCTTAGAGGCCTCAGGAAAGCAATCAGACTCTTTTTAATGCTACTCTGTTACCACCTGGTTACTCTGGCAGGACCCAAGGTACTGTAAGAACCTGAGAACTAATTAAGGCAACACTACTAATTTAAGTTCAGAAGCACTAGAAACCTTTTTTTTTTTCCACCCAAGAGGTCTCTAAGAACTGAAATCAAAATACCTCTCACTTTCCAACGCAGAGAAGCTGCAACCTGTTTTTTAATCGCATCGGTTCCTTCCCACGCACACACATCAAGTAAACTCGACACCAGCATGTACTTGCTACAGCTAAATATACCGTAATATATAACTGCCTAATTTGCAACCCTGTGAACACGCGTTTGGAAAAGATGGCAGTTTGCTGGGCTTTTACATAACGTAAATTTAAAGAGAAGAAACAGCACCCACCATTTTTCTTAATTAGTATTTCATTTGACTGCTACCAGCCTAAATTCCGTAAGCCGAGTCTAGCGCTTCACGGCTTCACAAACGAACTGGATGCAGTTCACGCCTTCCTCACCAAGACTCCATTCCAACACAACAGCGAAGGTTTTATCCGCACCGATATGCCAGGCAACCGCCGTCACCACCCCGGGGAAACACGGAGCCCCGGTTGCGTCTCCCCGCTTTACAGCGGCGGGGGGCCGGGGCGCAGCCTCCCTCAGAGCTCAGGTCGGGGAACCGCGGACCCTCCGTGCCCCTTCCACGCCGTACGGCACATTCTGCACTCAGCCAAGCCAACCCCCCCCGCCGCGATGCGAGGCCCGGACGGGGCGCAGCCGCCACCGAGAGCAAACGGTCAGTGCCGAGGCCGCGGAGGCAGCCCCGGGCGGGCAGCGGAGGTCTGTCTCCCCCCTCCCCACCCCCAGGCCTGCAGCCAGGGGAGGGGCGCCCGCCACCATCTTGTCAGCCACCGGCCGCCCCCGCGTCCCCGGGCACAAAGGGAGGGCACCGCCGGCTGCGGCGGCACCGAGCGGGTGGAGGGAAGCGGACAACCCTCCCCACACACATACACACACCCAGAGATCGAGCCGGGCATCCTCAGCCCCGACGCCCCTCCCGACCCGGCGGGGCGCTGCCCGTCGCCACCGCCCCCTCGACTCACCTCCAGGCGGAGGGAGGCACCGCAGCCCCGCAGGAATTCGCGGATGTTGCTCAGACACTCGCCTTCTGTCCGTGGCTCCGGGTACACCTGCAAGAGAAGAGACGGACGGCTCAGCACCGGGAGCGGCGCGGCACGGCACGACACGGCGCGGCGGCCCCCGCCCCGCCGCCCCCCCCACCTCCCGCTCCCTCCGCGAACGGCGGCGGCGCCGATCGCTCCCAGGGAAGGGGTTGAACCGGGAAGTAAACACGGAACACAGGAAATGGCGTGCGAGGGCAGGAGCGCGGGTTGGGATGGCGCGGCCCCGCATCGCTCCGCCGCCGCGGGGGGGAAGGGAAGGGGGACCCTACCCGGGTGCAGCCGCAGACCCGGGCGGCGGGGGAAAGGCGGGGAGAGCTGGCGGGAGCACCCCTGGGTCTCGCCGCTGAGGTGCGGTTTGGTTTATTGTTTAGGTAAGACCATACACTCCTGTGCTGCCGACGGCTCGGGCTGCGGGGAGGGGCAGGGCTGGGCTGTGCCCTGCGCTGAGGGGCTGTAGGGGCGGGGAGGGGGCAGGACAGCTTCTCTCGGTATGGCCCGGGTCGGTTGTTGCCGTTGCCGTTGCCTTGACTGCGGTTCGCCCTGAAGTAGATCAGAAACAGCCTGAAGACCTCAGCAGAAAAATACCAGTACCCGGAGTTAATAATTACCGATTCCAGGGTTAATGAGCTTTGTCTGTAATTTGTTAAACAGCTGTGGTCACTTCCTAGCCCATGAGAAATGAAACGTCATGAGGATGCAAACCCTGACTGAACTTAAGGGAGAGGAGCTCTGGGCCATGCAGCCTGCAGCCAGGTTCATGCTGCCTTTAGTCCATCCTGAAACTCAAGTGTACATAGGTCTGCCATGGAAAAGCAGTTCCATGGGCTCAACTTACCACAGCTTACTGCATGTGCACTTTAAGCATCATTTCATGCTAAATTCATTGACTTCTATGCAGTGGTTTAGCAAATAAAGCGTTGCCCAAACTGAGGGGTAAGCAGACCTCCAGCCTTGGTCACCTCGCTCTATTGGAAGGGGAAAGCCTGGCACAGAAGTGCACTGCAAGGTGCTGGAAGCTAAGGTGGCAATGTGCAGCATCAAGCCCTTCAATTAGGCATTACACATGGAAGTTTCATTAAGTGTATACCTACATCAAGGCTACACAAACTCACAAGCGTAATGCATCACCATAGCACTGGGAACTTCACAGAAGGTTTACTCCAAACACTACATCAAGCTGAAACCAAGGGATTGCTGTCCCATATGCAGGGTATCAAAGGTATTTCTGACCCTGGAATATCGCAGAAATTTACAAATACAACAGCATGACAAGGCAAACCTGGTCAAAGAAATTCAAAACTCAGGTCACCAACAATTTCCAAACACCAGAATTCCCATCAGTTTTAAATGAAAGCCACTGTTGCATAACACAAGAAATTTGGTAGTAATATGAGTTGCACGCACACAGTCCCCACCAAATTCCTCCAATTTTTTGGTACTACGATAAACCTTTTGGTCCACAAAAACCCAAGGGAAATGCCAAGGAAGCCCTATCCGAGTACAGCAATCAAAATAATTATCTCAGTAAATTTGGAAAGTGTACAAACGATGAGTGAACCCTCCTAGAAACACCCAGAGCTTCATTCTTCCTTTACTCTGGCTTTGCATTTATCATTATACTTTGTGATTACTCTGATTAATTTACTTCTTAGTTCAAGTAAGAAATCTCAAGCTTAGTTGACCACATGAACCTCCCTTGTTAGACAGGGTTCCTGAGAACCCATTAGTACTTCCATGGAAGTAGATGCCTTTAGTACACTTCTTTCTCCATATTCCTAATACTTACACAATAATTACATAGTTGCAGTTTATAACTTTCTCATTCTTATCAAATATTTTCAATCTCCCTTTATACCACTAAATCACTGAATCACAGAAGGGCAAGGGTTGGAAGGGACCTCAAAAGATCATCTAGTCCAACCTCCCTGCCAGAGCAGGGTCACCTAGATTAAATCACACAGGAATGTGTCCAGATTGGTCTTGAATGTCTACAGAGAAGGAGACTCCACAACTTCTCTGGGCAGCCTGTCCCAGTGCTCCATCACCCTCACAGTGAAAAAGTTTTTCCTTATGTTCACATGCAACCTCCTATGTTCCAGCTTGCACCTACTGCTCCTTGTCCTATCACTGGCCACCACTGAGAAGAGCCTGGATCCATCCTCCTGACACTCACCCTTTACATATTTATAAACAATAATGAGGTCACCCCTCAGCCTCCTCCAAGCTAGAGTCCCAGCTCCCTCAGCCTGCCCTCATAAGGAAGGTGTTCCACTCCATCATCTTGGTAGCCCTGCAAGAACTCTTTCAAGGAGGGGCCCAGAACTGGACACAATATTACAGGTGAGGTCTCACCAGGGCAGAGTAGAGGGGGAGGAGGACCTCTCTTGATCTACTAGCAACACCCCTTCTAATACACCCCAGGATGCCATTGGCCTTCATGGCCATGAGGGCACATTGCTGGCTCATGGTCATCCTGCTGTCCACCAGGACCCCCAGGTCCCTCTCACCTACACTGCTCTCCAACAGGCCAGTCGGCAACCTATACTGGTACTTGGGGTTGTTCCTCCCCAGATGCAATACCCTACACTTGCCCTTGTTAAATCTCATTCAATTTCTCCCTGCCCAGCTCTCCAGCCTGTCTAAATCTTGTTGAATGGCAGCACAACCTTCTGGAGTGTCAGCCACCCCTCACAGCTTTGTGTCATCATCTTCCTGAACTCTTTTTACTCCCACAATTTTCTGGGCTGCTTCTACATCATCAAAGCCTCTTTTCATTCTGAGAAAACTTAAAATTACTTCTAGTCTCCAAATAAGAATAACCTCTAACAAGAAATCACAATAAATCTATATTTCTCTTTAAAAAGCAAACATCTCATTACATAACCCTCATTAACACTCCTTATTCCCAAAGCCCCCACTTGTTAAGTACAGAACGCAGTCACTGTAAGAAACTCAGATATAAGTACTGCTACCTCCTAAGAGACTGTGCATACCTCATAAAAGACTGCACAATACCTGGAAGCAGGCCCAAAAAAGGGGCTAAGGAAGGACACCTGACTGGAGGAAGGAAATGCTTTCCAATTAAAGAGTAAAGAAACAACAAGCAAAGAAAACCCAAACCCTTCAAATTGTCCACTTTTAGACCTGGAAGTTCATGTCAAATACATGTCTGAGAGACCTCAGCCCTACCAGCACTTCAATGTGTGTTTCCAGTTAAAAAAAAAATCATCTTTCCTCAAAAGAATAAAGTAAATTACTCAGGTCTTTCGAAATGCAATTTCTTCTCTCACAAAACAAAGGAACAGATTTTGGGGTGATGTGAGAAGCGGGCTATGTCTTCTCAGCTCTGTGGATACAGTGGCATTTTTATCCAGGAGACAGAAGCGTATGGGTAAATATAAAAATTAAAAATATCTTAGCATTTGTATCCTGAAAAAAAAAATAGAAGTGTTAATGATCCTATAAAAGGAAGAAAACCCATTAAGTTATTTACCTGGGAAATCTGGCAGGTGATTCTGGCAATCATCTCCCCCAGTCAGCTGAGAAACACAGTCAGGGACCCAAGTGACAAACTCAGCCACCTGACAGAATCCCAAAATGGAATTATGTGGGCCAAGCCCACATTAGTCACATTTATGCTATATGAAATCATTTACATACAGTTATAGGAAGCACAGGGGGAGTGACCTCTCTCTCACAAATTACATTTGTAGCCTTACAGACTATTCAAAATGCAGCAGAACATAAAACACAAGCAGACCACAGGCAGGTCACAGACCACAGTCAGCCTGAAAGACAGCAAACACATTCAGAGAGAAAGGATAAATAAAATTAAAGTAAGGTCATGCTCCAAACTTCCTAATCTTAATAAAGACTAGACTGTGTGTACGTAAAGCCAACAAAATAAAGGTTACATCTTTTCCTCTGAAGTGTTTGCTTCATCCTCCTGCTTTCACTGACCAGCACAGTTAGTTCATTAATAGGGGCTGTCGTCTTCTTATGGGTCTGTACAACTAGTACAGAGGCCTCAGTGTCCAACTGGAACCTCGATGTGCTGTAGTTATACAAATAAAAAAGGCTAATAATAATTAGAAGAGACAAGGATTCCAGAGGGACCTGACAGATTCTTAATTAGGGACCAGGGCTCCACGGTGGAATCCAAAGAGACAAGTGGAAAGTAATACACAGAGCAGCCATGATTTAAACCTTCCTCATGGTTCGGGGACAGGTTCTGATTAAGACTTAATCTCTTAGGGAGTAGTTCTGAAAATCATGAATACTTCAATGAGGACACTTATGTGATGCACTGCAGCTACCAAGGAGCAGAGTACACTTCCTTCTATCCAGCAAAAATGGAGAGCAATGCAGGATACAAACAGATGGTATCTGGCTAAATGTTACATCCCTTTTCATCAGTTGAAAATCTGTAATTCTAATCAACAACACCAAAGGTGTAGGAAAGGGCAATGCAAGACAGGCACTATCAAGGAAAGGTACGATTCTGGAACAGGCTGCCCAGAGAGTTTGTGGAGTCTCCTCCTTTGGAGACATTTGAAACCAATCTGGACACGTTCCTGTGTGATCTGGTCTAGACGATCTTGCTCGGGCAGGGGGGTTGGACTTAGCAATCTTTCGAGGTTTCTTCCAGCTCCTAATATTCTGTGATTCTGTCCCACTATTCTGCTCTCATGAGACCCCACCTGGAGTAGTGTGTCCAGCTCTTGGGTCAAGAAGAACATTGAGCTACTGAAGTGAGCCCAGAGGAGTTCCATGAAGATGGTCAGAGGGCTGGAGCACCTCTCCTGTGAAGACAGGCTGAGAGAGTTGGGCTTGTTCAGCCTGGAGAAGGGAAGGCTCCAGGGAAACATTACAGCAGCCTTCCAGTACCTGGAGCAGCCTACAGGAAAGCTGGGGAAGGGCTGTTTACAAGGGCATGGAGTGATAGGTCAAGGGGTAATGGGTTTGAACTGAAGAAGAGGGAAGATTTATGTAAGATACAAAGAAGAAACTCTTCCCCTTGAGGGTGGTGAGGCCCTGTCACAGGCTGCCCAGAGAAGCTGTGGCTGCCCCCTCCCTGGCAGTGTTCAAGGCCAGGCTGGATGGGCCTTTGGGCAACCTGGGCTAGTGGAGGGTGTCCCTGCCCATGGCAGAAGGTTGGCTCTGGATGGGCTTTGGGGTCCCTTCCAACCCAAACCAGTCTGTGGTTCTGTGATTTATCTGCTGAACAAATTGACCAAATGGGTCAAAGGAGGAGAGGTACAGGAAGAGACTGAATAACAGGAGGGTTACTATATAAAAGTTACAAATCCAATCATTTAGCCTGAAATATAATATGTACAGTGTGATTTACTGTGTAAGAAGATTATCTCAGTTACCAGAAAGCAGAAACTAATAGAGAACATACCAGGTAGCTGCAAACAAGTAGGCATGTCCAGCAGACACTTAACATTTTATGTCCTGTTCAGGACAGCTAACACAGCCCAAAGCCTCGTCCCTCGAGTAGGGATACTAGGGGAAAAACCTTGTAAAGAGGAAACCGTGCACTGTCAAGAGCATCACAGAAGACTGCAATCCCAAAGGGAGGTGGTGTCAGGACATGGTGGATGAGCATGTTGTCCTTGTCACAATGTACTGGACCATTTCCCCACACCCACTTGTCCTGCCTGAGTGCCTTTTACACCATATCTGCCTCGCAGCAGGCAACAGTTTTCTCTCCAGGTATCGGAACACCTTGTACATGAAGAGCATTGCCGTAATCCCATCAGCAGAAATACTATACATGAACAACGAGGCAAAGCCAATGACAGGTCCTGTTGGTCACATTCGGTCCCACAGCAGCTGTGCTTTGTGTCCAGCCCCTTTGAGCAGCACATCATCATCAAAAGCAACCGTACTTCCAACCAGTATGGTGGCAGAGAGGCAAACACCTCCTGCATGAGCTCTGCAGGCGGAGGCTTCTCGACAGGGTTTGTGCTCAGGGATAAAAATTACATTAAAAAAAAAAAAAAAACCAACCAAACAAGTAACGAGGAGGGAGCCAAGCCATACTCACACTAACCTGGGCTGTGAAGCTGCAGGTGATTCACTGTCCAGCAACTCCAGCAGGTTCCTTCCTTCCAACCGCTCCCAGCTGTGTCACCTCCTGTCTGCTCCTGCACCTGTGCCCGGCAGGGCCAATCCCTTGGGACACTCTAGTTCCCTGCTGTGCCTCCATCCCAGAGCACCCGCCCTCACAAATTGCACCCAGCAGGGATGGGAAACAAAAACTGCAGCGGCATCTCCTATAGCTACATGGGAGGACATCATCTGCTTCTTGAGGATGCACCCATTGCTAGGGAGAGATGACAGGTGCAGCACTGGGCTCAGATGACTGTGGATGAAGCCCTACGGTCCTCCCAGGACAGCAGGAGTCACAGTTGCACTTTAAAAGTCATATCTTCCATGTCTCGAAGTGAAGAGCAGTTTGCAGTTGAGCACAACCACTCTATGGATCACACATCTTGCTGGTGGCATTAGGTGACATTAGCAGAATGCTATATTTAAACTAAAACCACGGATCAGGATTCTCAGCAAGGCACAGGTTTGTTTCAAAATCAGGTGTCTTTGCAGAGCGCCAGATCTTACCACAATACTGCTTCTGCAGCACAGTAGCTCTTTAGTACTAGCTTCTCCCAACCTACAAAACCTGCTGTCTACAGTTACCCTGTGCTGGATACCTGTACTGTGGCACAAGGAAAGCCATGCTGTGACAATGCAGGAGCAGGCAGTCAGCACACACAGCATGAGCTAGATCTAAGCAAAAGACTGAAGCTCTTACAAGCTGTGCACTAAGGTGCCCAAATTTTAGATCTCTGGGATTGCCACAAGAATTCACATAAGCTCTGCACACACCACAACAGGGCAGGCAGGTGCCTTAATATGCACTGCAATTCTTATATGCCAAGCAAGACACGTGGCCTTGAAGTTAACCAAGAGCTAATACACAGCAGAAGGCAAAAGCAGGAGTGCATCTATGTTCTTGACCCCATCTAGAACCTTTACATGGTAAGCTGCCCTCTGCTTAGTGTCCTGAACTCCAGCCATCTCCTGGACTTAAAAAGAGTACTTTGAGTGTCCTTTGGAAGAACTCAACAGTGCATCCTCTCTGAGAAGTGGTGTAACTTAGCATGGATGTTCCCAAACCTCTTGTCCTTGGACACCACTACTAGTGGCAGCGCTTAGATCCCAGTGCCTCACTACACAGTCTCCAGCACGGCTGACCCCCACACATAACATTCTTCTGCCGCACACTTCATACCAGCACACCAGTCAGTCCCTGTACCCCACCTTTCCATCTGTTCCACCTCAGACCACACAACATTCCAAACCAGTAACTCCAAACACAAAGGCCAATCCCACATTTAGCCTTACTCTTCCACCACAAAACCTTATCCCACCACCTTTCCTTTACTGTCCAACAGGCCACATTAACTCATCAGCCACAGCTTCACACTCCTTCAACTTCCACCATGCTATGGCACCTGGCATCAAGAGCACTTTGGCTGACTGATGACTCCTCTGGCTCTTCAAGGTTTTCACCTACACATGTTCAGAAATTCTCGTCTGCTTGACCAGCCTTCATTAACAATGACCTATATTCAAACAGAGTCATGTTCTGCTTTAACTGCTTCATCCCCTCATTGGAAATAGCCCTCAAAAAATAAGTTCAGCTAACTTTGCGAAGAAAATTAACAGTTGGGTTAAAATGCCAGCCGATTCCATGGCAGCCTTGATGAATTGGTTCTTGGAGTCTTGCACCACAACTAGAGATAAGTGTTTTTCTCTAATCAGCCCTGTGAAAATGATACTGTAGAACTGATACAGCTGTTTCAGCTCATCCTTTTAGATGTGCACCTGTATTAAACAGTGCTCTGGAAAACAGTATGTTCTTTGCCATGGACGTACTGCACTCTAGTTACTTCCCTTGGACCCTGATCAAATTCCCATCAAAGACTATAAACTGACCCCCACAAAGTAGGTATGTGGCCAGGCCCTAAGATACACATGTGGTAACTTAAGGGCATCAGGACATTCCAGACAGAACTTTTGTTTTACCAAGTTTTGATCATGTTTTTATATTTCACAAAAAAAAATAAATTAAGACAGCATTAAGAAAGTGAGAATGCCAAGCACATAAAACCTATTAAATACAAGACTGACAGCTGCCTTTGCAACTGCAGCTACGACCCGCTTGCAGGCCCACCCTGTGAACTGAACTTCGCTGGAGTCCTACCGCAACACATGCCCGGGAGCGTGCACGAAGAATTTTACATATACACGTAAGAGGATCTAGTTACAGCTGGAGAAGTAATCTTCTTTCCAGCGTTCCCAGAATGCTGAGAACTAATATTCCTAATTCTCCTGGGATTGCTTATTTTCTTGCTATTTTAAAGAAAAAGAGAAACTCAACTAGCACGCAACTGCCACCGACCCCATCAAGTATTATTGGCCTCGCGCTGCGGAGCTCCGGTGTTCCAGCCCCAAGGTGCCTTCAGGAAGGCGTGTATTTCCCTGAAGTCAGCGAGGGGAAAAAACCCAACAAAGTGCTTTGAGAACCTATCTAAAGGGGTACTCTGGGAGCCCTGTTCGCTGGCGTTGCCCTACAAAGGGAGGCTGGTGCGTAGGGAACTCGCACTCCTTCCCACGTAAACCCTGCAGCGCTTCCCGCGCAGCATTGCTGTTTTGATGCAGCACGAGCTTGGGCTTCAGGAGTCCAATCACTCAGGGTTTGTTTACACTGGGAGAGCTCTGCTGCTAGATATGCTGGCATCGCTCCTCAGTGTGGATGTAACATATGCCAGAGAGGGAATTCCTCTGCCAGTCTAACGGTACCGCTTCCCCCAACGACATTAACGAAGCCAACAAAAGCACTTCTCTGTCAGCACAGCTGCACTGGCGGCGGCTGGAAGGGGGCGGTGTATGATTTTTACTGCTTTTTCACCCTCTTTGTGTGTGAAATAACTCCGTAGGACTACCAGAAACCCTGCAGTGGAGACCCTCTCCCAGGCAAGCTGCCAACATTGGTGACAGCACTTGCTGGTGAGCAGGTAAATGGAGACCTGAATTAAATGCTCTTAAACCCAAGCAGCATTTTGTGGTCCAAGAAGAGACTCTCCCCACCGGCTGCCAAAGGTCTATCCATGGTGAGGAACAGTCAGATGGGAACGGATGGAAGACAAGGCCAGCCACTCCTCCACAGCACCAGTGGTGGGTGATGGTGGCAACCACGTTGTACCGAGAGATGTAGAGAGAAGGTGGCTTTGTTCCACACAGCAAAGTCAGGGAGAGCGCAGGAGTGTCACACTGGCTCAGGATCAGGCAGTGAAGCACAGCCAGCCAAGGTGCAAGACTGACACTGCTTCCACCCTGCCAGCTCACAGTATTTTTGCAAGCACTATTGTGCCTGAAATGCTTTAAGCTTCCAGCTCTTCAAATCACAGCCACTGGGCAACGACTAATTAAAACTGTTATTCAAGAAAGATGCATACTGAATTGCCCTCAGTGGCTCAAAGCCAGATTTTTAAGTACATATATACGTGTGTGTGTGTGTGTGTATGTACAAATACACTTATCTACATATGTAATTTGCAAACTTCCACTTTTTAAGCCAGACTTCTAGTAATTCAAGCCTTAGAAAAACTATTCATGTGGTGCCATCAGCCACTAGCACGCAGCAGTAACCAGAGGGAGCATGCTGGTGGCATCAGGGAGCATGCTGGTGACATCCCCACAGGTCTTCTCTTTCCCCACACAGGCACAATGCTCCAAGGGTGGTCTGCGTAGTAGCAGGACACCCAAGGGCTAAGGAATTGCCTTTTCTGTTGTCCACACTATGTACAGACATGGAAAGAATGTACCTAGAAACTGTGGAATGGACATTAATGAGAGCAAGATGAGCAAAACCACATCATCTCTTTGTATTTTCACACAAAAACAATTAAACCACCAACAGTTTCCTCAATTTCCCCTTCTTTTCAGGGCCTAACATGTCCTTATTTAATTCAGTGTAGACCCTCACACATTAGCAGGGCCTCATTTTCAAGGAAAAAGACAGCAAACACAGATATAAGTCCTCCGCTTCCTCAGCGCACACATGCAGACCCTATTTCTCCAGATTAGCATCGCAGTCACCAGGATTGCGGAGCCAGTACATAGATGGGAAAAGCAGGGGTATCCACGGACATCCTCCTTCAGCACATCCATGCATCCCAGCTCCCACAAGGCAATCAGACTGACGTGCCAAATGACAGTGTGGTCAACTCCATAACCGGACTGAGCAATCCCGTAAGAAGCTCACGGTACCACTCAGGAGAACAGCATGTATCAGGGAAAAAGGCACTCTTGACAACTTCACTTGGGACAACTTTCTCCTGGAGCTCAGCTCGACTCTGCAGTGCTTCCACCCTGGAGCAAAAGCATCCACAGACACACCAGCACTCCCCAAGCATGCAGCCACAGCTGCCCAGCATGGATTATTCTTTCCATAAGCACAATAATCTCCCTGGGAGGCTGCACATAAGAACTATTGCCGAGGGCGGGGAGGCGGGGGGTGGAGAGAGAGCGAGCGAGCATATGCACATTTAAATGCAGATTTTGCTTCGTGCCTCCCAGGTCTAGTCCTACGATGACCTGCTGCTGCTGCTGTTGTAATACCAGCGCCTGCTCCACCTTCCCCGATGGATTTCAGTCAGCAAAGACAGGACAGTCTTTTGGTTCTGCCAGGCAGTCCCTGATACCCTCAGCGGGGCTGCAGGGTTAGAGACATCCTGCCAGAACAATTTCTCAAATCCAGGTTGCCAGTGGGGACGACCAGCACCTGGCAGCAGCTACCTGAGGAACAAACTCTACACCACTAGTGGGATGCTCACCACTGCTCCTGAGCTCTGCCTGGGCTCCACAGTCAGCTTGCAGCCAGCACTGCACCCTCTTCAAAGGTTATTGGGCTATAAAAATCACCACTCGTGATGACCTCCGGCTCCCCAACTCCTTCCCTGTCTTCTCCCTTTGCAACACCTGAACTATGTTTAGGGCACACCTTGTCACAACTTGACAGGAGCAGCTGGCTCTCATACATCCATGTGAAACCACAGACAAGTGAAGATAAATCTCCCTTTGCCAGAGCCGCAGGTGCATGCACCCACCTTGAGGACAAAGCTGGAGAGATGGCTGTCACACGTGGCAGCCTGCGCCCTCCTGGGGACTCTGACCCTTCTTCAGTGCCTGCACTCACACACGGCGATTCATTTGCTCAGGGATATGGTTTAGGAGAGGACTGGTACAGCTGGACTTGATGATCTCAATGGTCTTTTCCAACCTAATGACTCTGTGATTTGCCTTGCGAGTCACAAAGCGTTATCATCTTCCTAAACTACAGGTCAGAACACCTCGGTTAGCACACCGCCTCCATCATTAAAAAGAGAAGGATACGAACACACCGAGCATTTATAAAAAGATCCCAGCCTTTGATCCCATCTGTCCCGAACAATAACCAAACTAACGTCCGTGCTAATGTCCAACCCTCCGCACAGAGGGTGAGATCCCCTTGCTGGCCGGGACTCGGTATGCGGCAGGAAGGAGGAGATGGATTCATTGTCCCGGGTCCAGCCTCACGCCTCTCCTCAAGATGCGGGAGCGGCGAGAGGAAGTGGCTGTGTTTTGGATCAGCCTCCCACGCGCCGCAGAGCAGCTTCTGGGTTGTTTAATCCCACACTCGGTGCAACGGCTGGGGATGGTCTGTTCAACAGAGCCGGGAGTGTGGGGGGTGGGCAAGACGTGCGAGACCCAGCACACTTCCCCCTCCCCTGGCTTCAAAGTGCTGAACCAGCTGCTCTGATCCCCTCTGAGGAGCCCCTAACAGGAGAAGGAAGGGGGGGGAGGATCGGACCACGAAGTGCCAAATGGCTGCTGCATCGCATCCCCTGATGCATCCTCCCTATTTCCCCTGAACGGCACAGATCTGTCCTCAAAACGATGCTTTCCGTCGAACAGCTGACCAAAAATGAAAGTACACACAGAACTTAATGGAGCGCGAAGCCTCATATGACAAGGAAAATTCCCGCTCCAGTTTTGATCTCTGTTTACAACGTCAAAAGTGGGTCAAACTGGTGGAATGGCGATGGAGGAATATGTTTGGAAAATGATCTCCGCAAGGAAAAGCATCCACGCAGCAGCCAACCGCCCTGCGGTGCTGCCACCGGGATCCTCTCTCTCCTGCCATCAAAGTCATTGAATTTTACAGCGTGGGGTTGAAATCCTGTAACTTGAAACCACATCTTTTCATTCAAACGACTAGAATTCGGCAATCCCTCATCCTTCAGGGCAGATCAATGTGTTTCAGTACAGATCTCCACGCTTTAAAAATACTAAAGACATGGGTGGATTTGGTCAGGGTTGTGGGGGTTTTGTTGGGTTTGGGGTTTTTTTTGTGGTTTGTTTGGGGTTTTTTTAAATAACTGCTCTCCTTTATGTTCCTTTCCTGTGTTCACAATAAGGTTATAGAGCAGTACCATCACACTGCCTAACCCAACTATTTTGTTTTACACTGTCACATTCTCTCTCGAAACACAGAGGAAACAATGACATTTTAACTGGGAGCCTAAAAATCCAAGAAACTGTCCATACTGCCATTACTTTCCAAAGTATCTTCACCCAGACTTTTTGGAATCTGGTGAATTTAGTATCTGTCCTTGGCTGTCATTCAAGATAGAAGATGACTGTAATGTAAACAAGTTTTTCCAAAACTTCCTGACCAGCAGCTCCTTATGGTATTCTGTGCAAGGATGGTATAGAAATCACAGCAACCTAATGGAGTAACATACTAACCAACCTGCCCTGAAACCCACTGATTTGTTTTATCAACTTAAGAAAAATCTGTTCTTTGACCTTCAAGTGCTTGATTCCTTTTATGGCCACACAACCTTTGTTTATTAAAAGTCTTCTAGTAATTACTCTCAGGGTACCCAAAGGCTTTAAAAAGCACAAAATGTCCAAAAATGTATTATTACTTTCTTGTATATATCAAATCCTCTTTCTAAACAGTTTTGAAAGAAATGTATGTATAGCCTTTTCCAGAAAACAACTTAAAAAAAATGATAAACATTCTTTCTTATTTATAATTTTCTTTTTTCTTTGTTACCTTTGTGTTTAGTTACTACTTTGTCTTTACAGAAAAATGAGCTCCATGAGTCTTCAAAGTGTCTGCTGATGTCAGATATTTATAGAAAGTTATGATCTCAAATGATTTTTAAGAACTGAAACAGTTTACATCTGTGGGACAAGCCTGATATCCTTCAGACTTCAAAATTGTCCAGTTTGAACTGGAGGCTTTCAGGACATGTAAGGAGTAAAAGGGCTCATATCTAAAATGCACTCAGTATAAAAACATACCATGTAAATGAATGGTAGTAGCAAAAAAAAGACAGAAAAAAGAATACAGGGTACAGGGAAGGCTGAAAATTTTGTTTGCTTTTATTAGCAAAAAAAAAAAAAAAAGGACAGAAAACCAAGATGTTTGGAAATGGCTCAGACCTATAGTGGTAGCTGAGGGCATGAAGGAAGTAAGTGGTATACACTCCGAGTCTACAGAAAAGGAATATTCAAAAGGTTGGATGGGAAAATGAGTTCATGAGTCACTCAGACACATCTATAAACTAGAAAGTACCATGTAAATGGCCCACAAAAATAAGCACAGTGCTCCTCACAAAAGTAAAGAGCCCCTAAAAAAAATTTCAAAAAATTTTAAAGCGTGCTGCTTCTCCACAGATTTTAACTAAGCCAAAGTCAGAGACACACTAAGTTAGCAGAAGCACCTGGCAGCTGCCTATCCCAGCACCTCACTCGATGCAGGACAAGATCAGGGAGGTGGGACACTGCTCTGCAGCTCATTCTGCATCAAGTGGAGTGCTGGCCAGCTTTTCTCCAACCCTACCTACCGTTCCAGCCCGCACACGACCTGCTACAGACACCTTCCCACTACAGGGTCCTTGGCAAGCCCCCTCGCCCAGCACCTCCTTGCAGGCCAGGCTAGGATCAGGGTAGGCTGCAGGGAGCTGCTCCCCTCCACAAACGCTCCTCTGGGTGTGGGTGCCACGAAGGTAACCCCCGACCAAACATCAGAGGTATTCTCTCTTCTGATGTGAAAAGGGAGACTCTCATCCACAGTAACTGAGACGCTCCTGCTTGTACCATACACAGAAAAGCACGTTCAAGTGGGAAACGCTGTTCTAACGCTACTTCTGTCACGCTATTTTACTTATTTCATTGTTCACTATTTCCCAAACTGAGCTCAGGATCCCGTTTTACTCAGCATGACATCTGCACAAGGGGAAAGACCTTCTCTGCCCTGAAGCCCAGGAACCAAAGCCCAAGATTTTGGAGATACTGGAGCGGTGTGATGGGATGGGCTGCCACAGCCCTCCTTGGGCTTGATGCCACCAGGCAACAGAGCCTGGTGACAAGGAGGCATGCGCAGACCCTGCAAGAGCTGGTGGGCTGACAGGCAGGGGATTCCCACACTGAGAGGCTCCCTGACCTCAGCCCCATGTCACAACCCCCACCTTGGAAAGCAGAGCAGGACATTTACCAGCTCTGGAGCCACAGCTTCCATCCCAGTGTACTGGACAGCAGCTTGCACTTTGCATACCGCAGCTAAAGAGAAACAGAGTCACTCAGAAGTGAGCATGCATTGTACTCTCTGGCACTATGATACAAACAGCCACTTTTGGAGAAAGGATTGTGAGAAAAGCTGGTGACAGCAACTGTGACTTTAGCTGTCCTAGCTAGCTCCACCAGCCTCCATGTGGACCCCAAGTTACCCACACTTGTACAACTGCCAATATGCTGGCCCTGCTTTCATCACTTCCATCACATGGCATCATGGTCCCCACGGTGCCTCCTAACTAGCTTGTGAATTTAGGAGGGCAGGAACTACTCCATCCATCAGAGCAGGATTCCATGCTGGGGCCAAGACTTTCACACTACGGTACAAAACAAACCAGTAACAATCCCAGTTGGTGGCAAACCAAAGAGCCAAAAGGAGACAGCGCGATCCAGTGCCCTGCCCAGCTCAAAACACGGGTTTTCAACTTTGTGGGTCAGCGGACTACTTGAAAAAGAGCAACAAAAGCCCTTTTTCAGCGGGCTCCAACGCGTGGAGTGGCCTGCCAGCTGCAAAAGGGGCAAAACGCGGTGCTATTTTCAAGCAAGGAGTCTTCCCATCAGCACGGCAGATGACCTTCATCGATCTCTTCCCCACCTCACGCTGGCTCATAAGCAAAGTTTTGCCACCACACGGGTCGCTGCTACGTCACTGAGCACCGGCCGAGACAACGGCCCCAGGTCTCAAGGCACAGTGCCAAATGTAACACCCCTTCCCTCTAGTTGAGCTACGGAGGGAATTACGGACGCGCACGTAGCACATAGTAGTTACCTGACAGAGTACATTTTCTTCGCACACAACGTAGAACAGAGCTGTAATGTGGTTTTTCAACCCGAAACGAACGGGATTCTTGTTTCTTACCCCCACCACCCCCAGGCTACCAAGCAACAGAAGACCCAAATAACGCTCAAAACAGCCTTCAAGAAAACCAAGAGGGGAAAAACCCCAAAGACCAGGATGTCCTTCAGAGGCTGGCGGGGATGTGCTGGAGCACCTCCCGAGCGAGGTGAGAGGCACCGACTGTTCCAGCAGTTGCGTAGACAAGTTTGCGGCCGGCTCGTGGCACGCCACAGAAGNGTCCGTAAGAGCCCCTCCACCCCGAATCTTCCCCCGCCCCGTCCCCCCTCCCCGCACACCGCTTCTCCCATGCACGTCCAGGGCTCCGATGGCGAGAGCAGAGCAAATTCTTTACGTGAACGCACCCGCTTGCAAAGCCGCGGCCCCGACCGAGGGAAGAACCCCCTGGGCCGGGCTGCCCGCCGCCGTTGCCGCCCCGGCACTCCCCACCGAGCGTACACCCGAAGGGGCCGCCACCCTCCACCTCAGGGTCCGGGGAAGACACCCCCCACACACACCCCCACACACTCCGTCCTTCCCGCCCGCGGTGCGGGGGGCCCGGCGGCGGGCGAGGCCGGGTCCGGGGGCNGGGTCCGGGGGCTTCGGGCCCGGCTGCACAAAGGGCGGCGGGGGTCGGCCGGAGAGGAAAGGGAGGAGAAGGGAGGGAGGGAACCGGGCACTTACTTTGTCTATGGTGCCCGGGAGCAGGCGGTCGAGCAGGCGGCAGAGCACCACCCCGTCCTTCAGTGAGGACTGGAGGAAACCCTCGGGGTCGGAGATGGTCTTTTTGGGAGACTCCAGCACGCCCAGTGCGATCAGCCACGTAACGGTCTGCTCGGCCGAATTCATGGCGGCGGCGGGGCGGGGGTCGCGACGCCCCGCGCCTCGCGTGGGTTTTGTGTCTCCCCGGGCGGGGGCTTCAGGCGGAGCCCGGCGCCGCCCCCATGTGAATGCAGATGACGACGCCCCGGCCCCGCCACCGCCACAGA
>VXBZ01000155.1:3256-30938 GCA_013399135.1 Heliornis fulica | reverse complement strand
GCGCACCGCCTCCCTCCTCGGAGCGTGTGCAGCCGGTTCCCGGCCCCACCGATCCCCTCAGCGCGATTTCAGCGTTTCCTCGCCGCCTCCGTGTCCGTTAGGGAGCCCGGGCCCAGCGGCCGCACGCCCAGCTCACCTCTGTGTGCTCCACGCCTGCTGCCATGCCTGCTGCCCACTGCCACGTGCCACGCTCAGCCCGTGTGAAGGCAAGGGCTGGGAGGCCTGGCCTGGAATGGGACCAGCCAACCCAGCCCTCAGTGTCTCGTTGCGGCTGAACCCAGTTCGAGTGAGCCATCTCGAGGCTCTGCTTGGACAGGACCCTGCGAGCGGTCATTGTCGTCTTGCTAAGACCTGCCGTGGGCTCCCGGGCCCCTATGCCACCATCTCCTCCCTGGTGCGGAGCACAGATGTTGCCGCCGGCCTCGAATGCTGCCTCTTCTCACACCCCACCTGAGGCTCTACAGGGGCAATGCCACCTTCACGGCAGTGTTAGAGGGGTGGCTGCCAAACAGCTCATCTCTCTGGTTCTGCTGCCAGCCTGGCTCATCACATCCACATCACCACAGACCCAGAGCAATGTCTCCAGTGGGTTCTTCTCCCAGTCCAAGCCTTTGGACTTCAGCCCAGATAGTATAACTCCAACACTGTCTTCTTCTAATGCACAACTGAATCAGACCTTCTTAAACTCTTGAGATACCTCTTCCCAGACTAGTTTGCATCCATCACTTGACACTTCATCTTTCTTCTCTCCCTTTCAATTTACATGTTGGGCAAAGGCTCCCTACCCGACAGCAGCTGAACTATGAAGAATGCAGACAGGGCTGGCTTTTGCCGTTGGGAAGCCATGTGTGTGGCCCACCTGGACACCTGTGAGACAAGCTGCCACAGCTGAGGGAACCATTTCCAAATCTTCAGAGGAAAATAAATGGAAGTGCCCAAAAGATTTAGGACCATCTCCCCTGGTGCCCTTTCTTGTCAGACTCCTCCTTACAAGGTATTTACTGCAGACAACTCATGCTCCCTTTTTTACCCTTTCCTCTTGTGTGCCCTGGTCCCAAGTGTTTGGACCACAAACTCATAGGCTGTTTGGCATCCACACTGTCCATCAAGTGGGACCCATGCCGTGGTGGGAGTTTTGAAGTAACGCAAACAACAAAACATATAATTATTGCAAATTCGCACTCCACCTTTGTTGCACAATTAAAGCTGTTCTGATTCTCTTCTGTCCTGACTTTGGTCCCAGTTTTGCTTCTAAAACAGAAACGGACAATGCCATTATTTTAAGCACCCACTATGACAATGTTGAAGCAATCTAAAGTCTTTGTGATGGCACCATGAGGCAAGATTTTAACTGCCTTTTTCTGCAAAACATTCTAAATATACGCAAAACTGAAAATGGCATTTTGGTACTGACTGTCATAAATAAAGGATAGACAGGGAGCACATACGTAGGTTCAGGTGGCTTGCAGGTCTTAAATCTTTTTACACAAGCAAAGAGATTTTTATATCTTGATTTGCTTTCCAGTTTAATAATATCTGAGTTGTTGGGTGTGTATGTGTGTTTTGAACAAGAGAAGGAAATACTCTATGAAATCCATCAGCCAGCTTTGGCAAAAACCTAGTGGATGTAACAGTGCATCATTTTCCATAAACAAAGATTAAGCACTCAGCAATTTAGTTGCCCTTTCCCAGGCTTTCATCATCTTCCTGTGAGAAGTTACTGGGGAAACCAGGTAGGCATGAGGTAGAAGGTAAATTTCTGCCATGGATTAGAAAGTGGTCGAAAGACAAAGCAGTAGGAAAAAATTGCCAGTTTTCAATTTGACCAGAAAGTCACCACTAACGATCCTCTCCTCTATTCTGCACCAGAAATGAACTGAAATTACCAAAATGCAATTATACTTCTGCAGGTTTTATTTAGTCTTTTATACTGAACTACAGGTTTTAGAGGAGGGAGAGCAAGAAGGAAAGGAACAAGGAAGTAGCAAAAGCTGCTGCTTCACTTTGGACTCCTGTTTGCCATTTCTCATTTTCAGCCATTACTACCTTGCCTGCCTGCTCCTGGAGCAGCCATGAGATGCTTTGGCCAGATACACGACTCTCTGCTTTCCCAGTGCCAAACCAAGGTCAGGATTTCAACGGGAGGAGACTAATTAAATATTGGTCCAGCTTGAACAGAAATTGCCTTGACAGTCTGTAATTATGTATATAGGGGTCATGCTGGATCAATCACTGTGCTGGGATTCCTGTCCTATTTGTAATTATCTCTGTGGTTTTAGCCTAGGGAGGTTTACGTCCCTCTGAGTAAAAACCTCACCCCAGTAAAGCAACATTTCTGTATCAATCACTGGGATGTATTAAATCTGATTAAATCTACCCTTCTTGAGGGTAGATTGAGTATCTTGAGACTTGTAGGGGAGCTAGTCTTTTGCAGTTACTTAAACCAGCTCTCTCTGCTGTTGATTGACTACCTGTCAGCTTCAGGTGTCAATTAAAATCTACATGCCAAAAGATGGTGTTGGTGAGCTCAGGTAGGCAGATCCATGAACTGCATGGTACTGAAACAGGTGACAAAGGAGGAAAAAAGAACAAGCAAACACAACAGAGAACAAATTATTTCATTATCTTCTAAGTTGCAAAGTATTTTGATTGGCAGATGCAAAATTTCTGGTCCCGAGAAGCCTGTCAATCAAGTATAAATAAATAAGTACCATACAGAGTATAGCTCAAGTGCTGACACAGAAACACAAATGTGGGACTCTCGGAGCAGCCGCAGAAATCTGATGCTCAGGGTCACAGGGCCAAGTTCACAGTGTGCAGCATGCTGAAAGCAGAAATGTCCAGATTAGTCTCAAAACAGAAATAGATAGATAGATAGATAGATAGATAGATAGATAGATAGATAGATAACCCCAACCAACCAAACGAACAAAGGAAAAGGTGCTTCTAAACCTCTTTCATGGGGACTGCAGGCAGCTGGGGGAAAGCAGGGATGCAGCACATGGTTAGGGCTTTTAGCTGCAAGAGACATGCCACAGAGCTTGGCTTCGTAATTTCCACTGGACTATGATTCCAGATCTCTCAGCCTCTAGCCCACTTGCTCCACTACTTCCCGAGCAACTGCCTTTGGGATCTATTCAAAAGCAGCAACACTGTCACTATGTCTTTATTTTAAATCAATGCAGCCTATTGACACCATGCTCTGATTGAGCTCAGAGTCTGGGCTGCTGCCAGATCCTTAGAGATCTCAGTCTTAGAAGTCGAAATTTTTGTTAACATCTGCTTCATCTGACAGGGCAACTGAGACAATTCTCCATGTTATAAGTTTTCTTGCAGTCATCGGTGCTGCTGTAGCTTTTAGCCTGGCTGTGATCTTTAAATGGAAATATCCTCAGAGTTCTCTGGCGAGCGAAGGCCCAAAATGCAGCTCTGCTTCCGTGCTCCCGAAAGCATCAATTCGGCAGTTACACTGCCTTTGTCTTCTAAGTGCAGTTTAGGATAATGGCATTGATCTGCAACATCCTTTATACTTTCAGAAACCAATAATAAGCATCTCTGCTTTAGGCAGAGATGAATATAAAGTGATGGTCCTCGCTGTGAAGTGCTTAGTCTAAATCACAGACGGTAGGAGATGAAGGATAGACCTGGGAAGTGAAGAAATGAAGATGGACAATGGGCAGCAGTGCAGTCACATGTAGACTCTCTCCACAGGAAAAAAAATCCATTTTAATTGTCATTTTGAAAGTATTATGTACACTTAATGAGGACTGAGAAACAAATGAAGGACAAGAATTGAATAGCCAGAAATCAAAATCTCTAAAATGACTGAAAATGTTATGAATTTAAACAAGTAAACACAAAAACCTGAGATTTTTAATTTTTTTTTTTTTAACATACACATACTGAATGAACAGTATTTGCCAAGTTTTGCCCTGTATTTTGGGGGGAAGAGATGTAGTCAGAGCTTTTCCAACACTGCAAGCTGGGCAGAAGCAAATCAGTGGTTCCCTGGGGAAGGTCCTGGGGGAGGGGAGTTGGCACTGAGCTCCACCGTTTCAAGCCAGGCACAGGGAAAACTGTGTCCTGCAAACTGAAGTATCAGCTGCAGATCCCCAGCTGGTGGAAGCTGTCACAGCCCCCTTGAAGTTGACAAAGCTGTGACAGGTTTTGAGCAGCAAGCTCTAAAACTTTTGCTCTGATTTGATTTTGTCAGTCTGAGGACCGACACGACCATCCACAAAAAGGGTAAATTGGATTCTAGGATGTACCTGATGAAGAGTTTTGGGCAGAGTAAAGGTAAGAAAGAGTGTCACAGAGTAATTAGTACAACCTCACTTGGACGCTCGTGTTCGAGAAAAATTAAATCACACCGAAACAGAGTCATTAGGAGACTGGCAGTGATCTTACGGGAGCTTGGCTTGTTTGCCCTGGTGAAACAAAGCACAAGAAAGGGACAGAAGGGCTGTCTATAAATATATTGGTGAGTAAATACCACAGATAGACAGGCAAGAAGCTATTTAAGCTTAAAGACAATGCCAGCCCAAGAACAAGTGGATGGAAACATAATGAATTTATGCTGGAAATGAGCAAAAAAATATATTTGATTCTTCTACCCATAAAAATCTTTAATGCTGATAAGAAATAGTGTGGGAAATAACCCAGCTGGTTTTCGAGGGGAGTATAATGAATGGGTTAAAGTGATTATATGACTTGACTGCGGCAGCAGGGACTGGACTTCGCCCAGGCTCCGTTCCTCAGCAGACTTGCGTTATGCCTACCAGAATCAAATTGGGCCAAGCATTCATCATGATGGATAATGTTTAGAGAAGTCAAATAAGCAGAACCACAGTCAAAGCCATTCTCTCACTCAGAGTGAATGCTAATGACACTCGTTCATTGCCACACAGAAAATTCGCTTAGTAAAACTAGGCTAATGGAAGAAAATCCTCTTCTCTGAGATACGGGCCCATTGGGTTGGAAGCTACTTTGGAAGTGACCCTGGGATGTATTTCATAGGGTCCTTTTCTATTAATATTTTTCAGTCCTATAAAAGTTTGGGTTTTAAACATGCAGCCATTACCATAGTGAAGTAGCGTCCTGCTGTTGTTGTGAATAGCCTGTCCTCCACGTCTCTACAGAGTCCTTGGCAGGAGACAGACAGTTTTCTGAATTACGGGGGGGGTGGAAGGGAAGCACATGGGATGAGCACAAGATAGAACACAGGAAATTCCGTCTCCATATGAGAAAAAAACTTCTTTACTGTGAGGGTAGCAGAGCACTGGCACAGGCTGCCAAGAGAGGTTGTGGAGTCTCCTCTGGAGAGAATGCTGTCCTGTGTAGCCTGCCCTAGGTGATCCTGTTCTGGCAGGGGGGTTGGACTAGGTGATCTCCAGGGGTCCCTTCCAATCCCCACGAATCTGTGAATCTATGGGAGACGGGAGGAGAACACGGAAGTTCTGCAGGCTCTTGGTACATGCATTGAGCAGGAGTAACAAAGTGTAAAATCTCTCCCATCAGCACGTTTATAACTCTTCCACACTTGGCTCTGCTAAAGGGGAAGAGGACTGAGCAGGTAATTTGATGGGGTTGGTTACTTGGTGAGGTTTGCAAGAGGATTCTTACTCACTATTGTACACACGGTCAACATATCAGCTACATTTGGGAAGACTACCAAAGGGAATGTCTTCACACTGTGTCCCCGTGGCACGGAAAATGTTACCAACTGCTGGGTCCCCTTGCTACATTTTGGGTGCAGGGTTGCACTGGCTGGTACTGGCAGCAGGACATTCCCACGGGAGGGTTTCAGAAACTCAGTCCCCCTGGCACCTGGACAGAGCCCAGACCGGCACTCAGCAAGGCCCCACACAACCTCCATCAGCTCCATCAGGCTTTCAAGTGCTCTCCGGACTATTTTTGCAGCAGTAGGCCATGTGAGTCGCTGGAGCTTTATTTTTAGCTCTACAGTGGGATTTGTTGACTGGGTCTGTTTCCTGTGCAGTAGATAACAGAAGTGCAAAGGCGATAGAAGACTTTTAATGATCTGTCAATAAATGTTATGGTCAATAAATGTTTCAGTCAATAAATATCACCATCTGCCTTACAGTTTGCATCTGAACCCTTCCAGCCCTTATGATCTCATACTTACATGATATCCTTTTACACTGTAGACCCTTGTATCATGACCGGTTCTCTTCAGATATGCTTCTGATGTTCTCAGTAGTAGGATGGTCTCTTAGTGCTCATTTTGAAAAAAAAACCCAAATATTAAATAAGCTCTTCCAGCACAAGCCTTGCTGAGGGCTTATACTCTAAAGAGTCTGCACTGGTGCTGGGTACCTAGAGGGGGGCAGAGGTTTGGCTGGAGAAGCTGCTGCCTGCCCTGTCAGACAGAACACACACACAGGGCAAGCAGCATTCAAAATCTGTGCTTCGATGCAGAGTCTCCAGGCACCTGTGGCTTTCATTTTGCTGATCCAAACTGCAGTCACCCAGTGGAAGTGATGGGTTATGCGTTCAGCCTGTCTTCCTTTCTCGCTTTAAGGTCCAAGTGTTTAAGAACCTCAGTCTTAAGTATTTTCCCTTGGCTTTCATAGTCCTTTTTGCAGCAATTATAACTTTTGGAGTTTTTCATTTTGGCCAAATAAAACTACAAAGTACACTCTGATAAATTAGTAGTCACTTGACAAGCAGCTTACCAAACAAGGTCTTCCAAAGGCCTTGAATTCTAAAGACCTACGATTTTATAAAAGCCGGTGTGCACACAGAGTCACACCCCAGCTCATTAGAAAAGCAAAATAATAGTCATTGACATGCTGGATTTCCTAGAATACCCAGGATTAGGTGACATCATCATTTAGCAAACAAACTAACTGTAAGGTTAACCCTTATACATATATTCTCTTGGCGTGTTTCAGGTGTAATCCCACTGAAGTTACTACCCTGTGTAAAAATGCCCCTTGTGAGGGGAGCGCCAGGATTTCATTACTCGATGAGCTTGTTAAGCTTCATGTTTCTAATGAAGTAATGGGATATTCCTGCTTTTAAACACAGGGACTGGATTATAAAACATTTTAAGAACCCTGGGCTGAAGATAGATTGTCTGAAATTTTGGTCTCCTTTTTCTTTTGTCCATATTTGCTGTGCTCCCAATGTCTGTATTCATGTCAAGTATATTCAGAAAGTTGTCATTGCTTCTGCAGCTTTCAGACAGTTTCAAGAAGGTCGATTCCAGCTGCTTATCACATACCACTACAGAAAGGAGAGATGTTGCCCAAATGTCGTGATTTAACCTGGTTGGCAGCTAAAACAACCATGCAGCTGCTTGCTTACTGCCCCCCTCAGTGGGATGGGGTAGAGAAGTAAAACTCGTGGGTTGAGATGAAGTTGTAACAGGACAGAAAAGGATGATGATGATGATGATGATGATGATGATTGATAATGATGATGGAAGAAGATACAGGTGATGCACAGCACAACTGCTCACAACCTGCAGACCACTGATTTCCAGCTAGTTCCTGAGTCACAGCCTAAACCCAAACCAGTTTCTTCCAAGATATATGGCAAGCATATCATCATATGGTATGGACTATCCCTTTGGTCGGTGTGGGTCAGCTGTCCTAGCTGTGTCCCCTCCCAGCTTCTTGTGCACCCCCAGCCTTCTCACTGGCAGAGGGGTGGTGTTAGAAGCTGAAAAGTCTTTGACTTGGTACAAACATCATTGCCTGTTGCCAACCAAGCCATCAGTGTGGTGTCAGCATTATTCTCATTTTAAACCCAAAATGCAGCAGTATACCCACTGCTAGGAGGCAAATTAACTCTATCCCTGCCAAAACCAGGACAATAGGTAAGAAAAAAATCACTTTTTAAATTAAGCAAAATAAGTTTCAGTGTTTACCTTGCATTTTCTAACAGATGTTAGAAGTAATGACTTGATGTGATGATATTTGTAGGCCTGTTTTACATTAATCAGTAATTGTTATAATGAATTGACTCTATACCTACTTACTTTTCATTCTGGAGAGCGTTCAGTCCCAGCTCTATTAATAATCTCTATCAGATCAGTGAAACAGACCACTGTAAAAGCCGTGTAAGAAAGCTTCCTTCTTTACTAATTGGACTAGACTTGGAAACCAGAGGCTTTCCTGGGAGCACTGCCTATTTTCCTCATAATTATTTGCATATTCAGTTGAACAGCAAAACAAGTCTATAATTGTTCAGCTCAGAAATGAAAAGCTTCTTACCACGTATGTCGGTCAGAAAAACACATGTGCAATCGCTACATCAATGACAGAGAGTACTAAATCAGTACTACCTGCACTAATTTAGGATTAGGAAGTGTACTGAACAATAACTTGAGAAGCAAAGGACATTAAGGGAAGGAAATGGGCTAGAGACATTGTTTAATGTATCCTTGTTAGTACAAGGAAGATTTTTTCCGCTGCTCAACATGTAAATTACATTCAGCATCTAATCGCACCAATTGAGGCAATCTGAGGTAGTTTAACATTCAGAGATGTTTTCTAACCAATTTATATTTGATGCATAACTCACAACAGTATTGACATAAGCTTTACATTTAATAATATGGGTGGAGCCAGACCTAAATGTGAGCCTCCTGCTTTGATGTCTGACATAACTAATGTACACAGAGATCTTCAAATGCTGCTTGGCTGCGCTGTTGTGGATTGAATGTCACAACTGAACACCACTGGGGAGAAACAGCACCACCAAAATAACTCAATCTAGATATTTAATCTTCCAAATATAAACTAGGAAATGAGACAAACCCTAAAAAAAAACAAAGTAAAACAAACAAAAAAAAAGATGAAATTGAGTGTAGTCCCTGTGATTTAGAAACACATTATTTTAATTTAATTTTGTCCCATCCAAACTCACAGGACTGTTTGGACCAGAAATGATTAGTTTAACATCACTAAATTCCAGTATTTAAATTTTTCTGCTTGTCAAGCGCTTCTTGAAAGTAGGATTATTTAATTGGTCGATGTAGAAATCAAACTCCAAAGTTTTTGCTGAAGCCAATTCTCATAAAGTAATGAGGAATTTTACAAGTTAACAAAGGAGTGACCAAAACCAAATCCCACTCCTGGCTCTCTTTCTGTTTTATATTTCAGTACAAAACAAGGAAGAAGTACTGTTTTAAACATGAAGTATGGAAGCTCATCTTATCTTTTATTCAGAAACCATCATTGCTACAGACAAATCTTATCCGTGGCAATTTCTACCCACAATTTCTGTGTACGAGTATAAATTCACAGCTCAATAATATTTAAAAGTAATGCCCTAAATTCTTGGATGCAGTTTTCAAGGCTGAGAAGCTGATTGTAGAAATCTCTGTAGAGGGAGCATAGGCAGAGGACACAGTCTTTGATTTCAAGCTCAGACAACTCAACTGATAAGACAGAGCTGAGGTTGAGCCACTGGAAAGATCTTTCACAAATGGGCTCCCCTGTGCCAATTTTAACTTGATGTTCTTCACATTAAAACTGTTCAGAAATTAACTTGAAGCTTGGATTGGTTCCTACACCATCCAGGAGAAGAACACAGTCAGCCACTGTCACGCCTGTACAACTGCACTCTTTTTGCCCAACTCAACATAAAAATAACTTTTTTGAACCTCTTCCAGACTGAGATGGAATATTTCAAGAGAAAAGGCAAGATTTACTGTTTCCTGTCAGTCATAACATTGTGAAATGGCAAGCAAAAAGGCAGAGACATCATCCACTGCTGCTATTCCAAGAGTACCTGGTCTGTTGATCAGCTCCAGCAAGTGAGCAGCCCTCTGAATCTGCAATCAGCATCTTTCTGGGAAGATGCTTTAGTTCATAGCCCACCATATCACACTGTGAAAGAATCACAGAATCACAGAATGGTCTAAGTTGGAAGGGACCCCAAGGATCATCAAATTCCAACCCTCCTGCCACAGGCCACGCCACCAACCTCCAGGGCTGGATCTAGACAAGGTTGCCCAGGGCCCCATCCAACCTGTCCTTGAACACCTCCAGGGTTGGGCATCCACCACCTCTCTGGGCAGCCCATTCCAGCACCTCACCACTCTTTCTGTGAAGAACTTCCCCCTGATAGCCAATCTAAACCTTCCATCCTCTAGCTTAAATCCATTCCCCCTTGTCCTACCACTATCTACACTTGTAAAAATTTGATTCCCCTCCTGTCTATGTGCTCCCTTTAAGTACCAGAAGGCTGCAATGAGGTCCCCCCACAGCCTTCTCTTCTTCAGGCTGAACAAGCCCAGCTCCCTCAGCCTGTCCTCATAGGGGACGTGCTCCAGACCCCTGATCATCTGTGGGGCCTCCTCTGAACCCTCTCCAACAGCTCCACATCTTTTTGAACTGGAGGCCCCAGATCTGGATGCAGTACTCCAGATGGGGCCTCATGAGGGCAGAGTAGAGAGGGACAATCACCTCCATGTCCCTGCTGGCCACCCCTCTTCTGATGGAGCCATTTGCACTTGTGTCATGCAGTGTAGAGACTGGATCCAGAGGCTCGGCTGATATGCACAATACAATGAGAGAAACACAGGGACAGGAAGACTGTGCATTTTCCAGGCTCCTTACCTCACTGTTGAATCCCAGTTCCATGTTTCCCAAACTAAAAGTCAATGGAGAGGACTCCAAGGGGAACTTTATAGGAATTTTCCTCCCTCACTCTCTCCTCTTGATGTTAACACACGAAGAAATAATTCATGTTCAGGGGAGATTGTTCTGAATCTCTAAGGATTTGTAATATTGATGTAAATAAAGGTTGGGCTTTACACAGAAGTTGCAACAAAATAATCATTTAGCATGCAATATAGTGTTTGGACCAGAGTTAAACATTTTGCATACATAAAAAATAAGTAATGAAAATAATAAAGTAATGAATTTTGAAATTACTTGAGATCTTTATCTATGCTCTTTCAAGTAGTGTCTGAGTTTCTTCAAAGGCTTCAGCCTTTGAAGACTCTAACTGGTGAGAATTATGAATCGAGTAGTCCGACACCACATATATAAATCAGTCCATCACGCATTTGGCTTAGGTCTTGCTTCAGTAGCTAGAGTGCCTCCACAATTTTTATTCAGCCCTGATAAATACACTGAAATCTTTGTCTGAACAACTGTCAGGGCAGATCTTCTATAGTAGTAAGGAAACATGGTTAAATGCGGGCTGACAAAGTTGGGTAATCTCATTCACATGGCAAAGGACTTTTCCCCTTACACAGCAGGACTGTTTGAGGAGCAGCTACTATTTCAGACCATAAAAAAGATCAAAATTTGATCCCAAGACATTTTTATTTAAGACTCTAATTGTACCTTTTAATTTGCAAAGCACATGAAAAAGTATTTGCTTTAATTTAAAAGATGTTTTAGTAGGGGTTTTTATTAAATGGCGTAGGTCTATCTGAAATGTACATATATATAATTTACTGCAAATCAACCTATTGAAGTGTGAAAGAAAAAGGATGGCACAGCAAGCATACAGGACTGCAAAGCTGGATATAATTTAGCTTCCTCTTGTGGAAGGAAAACTCTGAAAAGCTAAGCAAACAAACTTTGAAGTAATTTAACTTTTTGTAGTCCAATATTGTTTTTTATTAGGTTTGTAAACACTAGGATCTTGCATAAGCAAATTTAGCTTCAACAAAAGCACTTAATTGCTTGCAGCACATTACAGCTATATATATTCTGATCATTTCAAGCCAAGAAAAACCTTGTTTCAAGTTAAAGGATCTAAAAATAAGACAATTGTCAATAAATATCCACTTTTAGAACATGAACTTTGACACTGCCTTCTAGTCTTAAGCCTAAGAGAAAAATAAAAAAAACCTACGTGCTTCATCTGTATTTCCTGTAGCATATGTTCATGATGGAGGCATTTCTCTAGCACAGGACGTGCTCAGGCGAAACGGAAACTGCCCCTCCGTAACAGCCAGCTGAGCGCCCAAAATAAAGCATAGATGAGTTTGCCGACCACAGCACCATTAAGCCTCAGCTTTCTGCTCAGGCGGGGAGGTATTAATACACTTACAGCGGGAAAGCTGCAAATAATCTGAATATTCAGTTAGTGATGCTGAAACATATTCTAGAAGAAAAATCTGCCACCAGCTATTCCTTTAAAGGCTTTAGATGCTACAAGCCTGCAAATGGATCCACATCCAGCATTGTCATTAGTTACCACGATCTGTTTAAAGACCACGGTCGCGTGCAGCAGCGGTAGCACAAAGGAGTGAGATGGACTGTTCGAGAGAGATGTTCAGATGGGTGCTAAATAAAAGTTACATGCGTGGAGGCTAAGCAGAAAATATTACTTGTTCTTACAGAAACAACCTGAAGCAAATGGGTAAAAAATAAGAATAAAACTTTAAAATCCATACTGAAATTTTATCTTAAATTTTACCCCCCTGTTTGCCTCATACACTCAGTGTTAGAATATAACCAGACAGCCAAGGAAAGTGAGTTGTCCTCTTTCCCTGCCTGTGGGGCACCATGTGGACTGGCACATCCCATCCCAGACTCCTCAGCACTAGAGACTTGCTGACAGTCTGGAGCACTTTGTTTCAGGGGCTGAATGAAGAATCCAGTGCAGAAGGAGAGGCTGAGACAGCTGGGAAAGAGCTGGCTCCACGTACCTCAAGTAGAACAGACCAGACCAGATGCTTGTAGTAGGCTGGACTAGAGACCTCCAGAGGTCTCTTCTGACCTTATTTCATGGTTCTGCTCTGGGATTATGTCAGATGAAATGATCCAGACCTATCTCACAGCGATCACAGATGTCTCACCACTGAGAACTGGGCATGGAAGGAGAACACCATCCACAAGAGCTGCCTTCTAGGGGCAGGCTAGTCCAATTCTCTGACAGCCGGTAGTCCCGAATGTCTGGCTAATTTCAAGTTAAATCTTTCTGAGGGACAAGATGCATAGCCCTGCTGCTGAAAGCTCTTTCACTAGAAGAAAGGACACCTGCACAGAATTGTTCAGTCTGACATCCTGAAACCAGAGGCAAATGTGAGGGATACCTACCTGCTTTGCCATGGGACAGCATTTTTATACTGAACAGCTGAAAACAGCAAGCAGTATTTAAAACAAACAACAACAAAAAACCCCTAAAAAAACCCCAAAACCCCAACCAAAATTGAAATGAAGTATTTAAATTTAAGTGACTTAGCAAACATTCTGAATTTACTGACTTTAGAAATCTTGTGTCTCTACCAGTATAAATTAAATAATCCAGGTAGAATAGAAAAGCAAGTTTTGATCAGTTACTATCAAGAAGTTATTCACTGTGAACATTCTGACTTTAGGTACTTCAGGCAAAACTGAATGAACATTAACAAACAACAGAAACATGTGCTAATGAAGCTACCAATAACAGCGAGGGGAAAACAAGAATGTGAGGCAAGGACAACAGCACAGTCCATAAAATACACGGGCTATGCGAATAGGTGGAACAGAATTTCAAATACCTAGAAAGACTATTGCAAACCAGATGTAAACAATGTGTTTTCCATGTCTGTGGGACATGAAATAAGAAAGAACAGGTTTAAACTGCAGCAAGGCAAATTCAGATTGGACATTGGGAAATGTCTTTGCAGCATTTCTGGGGAGGTGCTGTAACCTTAGCATTGGTAGCAACCCTTAAGAAAACAGGAGGCGAGTATCTGTCAGAAGAGATGTATCTACACGTGTTCCTGCCTGGCAACAGGCACTAGATAAACTCTGATGTTCTTTCAAGCACAATGATTTCATACAGAAGCTTCTATATATCAAACATGGGAATAACAAAATACCACTCAGTCTAAAATACAATCTGAGCTGGAATTCCAGCTACAAATGAAAGATCAGTAATCAACTCAGTTTAGAGAAAATCTTCAGCTAATCTTTCCTTGAGATGGTATTTGCTAATGGCAACTCAGAGTAATCACCTTGAGATTAAAAAAAAAAAAAATCAAACTATACAGGAATAAGCCTGAGGCATTTTATTACTCCGGGCTGAAGAAAGCAGACGAGACAGCAGCCAGTTACCACATGAAGCCTCTATGGCTATGACTTAAGGTGTGACCTGTGTTACAGAGAATGTCAGGCTAAATAATCATCACTTTCAAAAGTCTCAGGACTGAAAGTGCAGGCATAAACCAGGATCGCTCTTTGGTCACCCATGACCAGAAAGACTGAAACAATTACAGTGATTGCTTATGATTTTCCAGATCAAGAGGCTACATTTACAAGAATGGCTCTGATTTACTCTTTAAGAATTTTCAGGGAAAAACCAAACCAAAAGTATCCTGGTGTGTTAGATACAGATATCAGCAGCCCAAAATTAACCTCTGGGTGTTAGCAAGAGGCTCTGTGATTTCTTTAGCAGAGTGATGTTAGGCAACCAGCATCTTTTCTTCTTTCTCTTCCTCTCATCTGTTTCAAAAGGTGACCTCATCCGAGTATCACAAAAGCAGAAAGGCATCGTGTACTGAGCTCACCGATGTTCTTAGCTCTGTCCCTTAATCATTACTTTTATCTTACCAGTAAGATGAGCTCGATGAATGGGAGTTAACATCATTATATGTCTTTGCCAGAAGCGGCTTCTGCTTCCTGTCACGTTCCCGGCAGTGAAAGGCTCTCCTCAACTTTAACTGCAGAGTTCAGACTGCTCTGTGGTTTTTACTCAGGCAGTGTGACTTTTATCAGTGCACACAGGCTGATTTTACACGTACATGTTTGTAGCAGTAGCTCAAAACAATATAGTCACTACATTATTTTCTTAATTCTGTTGCAGTGTAATTATCCTTCTGAATTTTAGCACAGAGGCATCTGTGAAGGCAGTTACAAATAAGTATATCTGAAGGCTAACTTGGAGTAAATAACAATTAAACACATTCATTTTGTAATTGTTCAAACCGAGTTAATAACAATAATAATCTTTCTCAAGACTTTCAATCAGTGGTATTTGAACAAATATTATTTTTTTTAAATATTAGGTAGGGAGCAAGCCTGTTTCATACTGACTTTTCCCTATCCTTTAGCTATATACATGTGAGTATATGACACACATAAAGGCTGTAGTGCAAGCAGAAATTACTCCAGGCCCTCATTTGCATCTGCACAATCAGGAACAATTTGGGAAAGTAGAAAAGCCGCAGAGCTGTAACAAACCCACTGAGAGAAGCAAATATGAAAGGTGTCTTCCTGAAGAATATCCCATCTTATGCATAGCTATTAATCAATTTTATTTAGTTGGAGGGTAATGTGGTCTATAGAAACTGTGTTAGGCGTCTTACCCAGCATCAGCACTAGGCACCCAAATCAGTAAATGAAGAGAAGGCTCAAGATCGACCCCTGAGAGTGATCGTTCACTCTCAGACTCCAGTCACACAGCACATTATTTCCTTCTCTCTTGATAGATGCGCTCTCCCTCCTTCATATTTATTTTACTTGTCTCTCATGGGTGGGGGTTTCCCCCCCTCTTTTTCTTTTGTCATCAGTAGTTACTGGGAAAACCTAAAATTTTCTGCTCAAAAGAATTGGGAAGAAGAGACCCCTAAAGACTGAACTACCACCAGTACATAGAAATCAGTAGTTAGTACTGCCTAAACCATTTCTGTAACCAGGGTTTGACCGAGCCCAGGATTTTAAGGGATACAGAATGTCAGCAAGGATTAAATGCCAATGAACACCTCAACCACTTTCTAAGAAGATGTTAACAAGAAATTAGATGTTTTGGTTGGGTAAAAAATTTGTGTTTTGTCTGCACTTCAGATCTAACCAGTAAGACTGGTAAAAATACCTTCTGATGGGTGTGACATTGAACAAGTACAGATCTCCTTTTTTACAAAAAATAATGAAAGTTTTACAATTTTCCTTGGTTGTAAAATTAAAATAATTTGGTTTTCTCATCTTTTAAGACAGAATCCAGGGGCATTTTTCAATCAAAAGTTTATGTATCTTGTAGGGAAAGCAAATCTGTTTGGATTCATTGTCCAGTTAAGCCTAGAGATGTGTGGAACATTTCTTCCTTTTGGAAAAAAAAAATCCACGACAACAACTCCCAGGCCTTTTGCTTTCCCTGGCTTTTGTTGCCATGTCCTTCCCTTCTTCCCTTCAGAGAATCATAGTCATTAAGGTTGGAAAAGACCTCCAAGATCATACAGTCCAAACATCTCCCTACCACCTACATTACTCACTAATCCATGTCCCTAAGTACCTCATCCAACCTTTCCTTAAATGCCCTGATGGATGGTGACTCCACCACCTCCCTGGGCAACCCTTTCTGGTGCCTGACCACTCTTTCTGAGAAGAAATTACTCCTAATTTCTAACCTGAACCTCCCCTGATGCAACTTGCAGAGATTTCCTCTTGTCCTATCTCTAGTTATCTGTGAGAAGAGGCTGACCCCAGGTCACCACAACCTCCTTTTGGGTAATTGCAGAGTGTGATGAGGTCTCCTTTCAGCCTCCTCTTCTCCAGACTAAACAGTTCCAGCTCCCTCAGCCGCTCCAAATAGGACCAGATCCTTCACCAGCTTCATCGCCCTTCTCTGGACATGCTTCAGGGCCTCAATGTCTTTCTTGTAGTGGGGGGCCCAGAACTGCACACAGCACTTGAGGTGCAGCCTCACCAGAGCCGAGTACAATGGGACAATCCCTTCCCTACTCCTGTTGGTCACACTGTTCCTGATACAGGCCAGGATGCCGTTGGCCTTCTTGGCCACCTGGGCACACCACTGGCTCATGTTCAGGCAAGTGTCAACTAACGTCTTACTCTGTGTTGGCTCAGGCATGTTCTCAGCTGTACTTCATCCTGACGTAAGGGAAGTGAAGGCTTCTGGGTTTGGTGCAGTTGAGTATTTTTTATCCTTTCTTTTTTTTTTTTTTTCTTTCAGTCATGTTATCCCTGACTTCCAGCTGTGTGGTTTCTGCCAGGGATTCGTAACTACAACCACAGCAGCTGGCTGGCCTAAACATTCAAACTATTTCCAAAACGTAAAGGCTCTCTTCCAGCTGAAGGAGGAACCATCACCCACTCACCACCCCGTCATGGCCCCTGCCCCCCTCCCCCGCCCTTTTCCAAATGTAAATGTTAACTTACAGATTACAGTTTGGAAATCCCTGACCCAGCATGGACACACTGAATCGGCACATTCCCCAGCCTCCCTGTCCACATCTCCAGGTCATGAACATGTGTAGATGGGCTGCACATCCCTGGAACCTCTACCCAGCAAGGCTACAGTTATGTAGGGACAGGTTACATCTTATTCTGTCCCAGAGTGCTCAGACAGGCAGCAGAACCAATGCAGGATATAGGACTGGAAGGCAGATCTGTGTAACGAAGCTGTGACCAGCCAAGGAAGTGGGAACAGAGACAGCAACTGGCGTTTATAAAAAGAAAGGTCTTGTGATTACTGGATGCAGGCTCCACACCCAGACTTGGATGCCTGAGTTTGATTCATCTTTGAGGCTCCAGAGTGTCAGCATAAAATAATATATGACCAACAGAGTCCAAGCAGGCAACATGTATGTTTAATAAATAGCTGAAAATAATAACAAAGATTTGTCAGTGTTGATAGCTGCCGATTTGGCAGCTTACAGAATGCATGAAGGGTTTTACAAACTGCTGCTCAGATACACTCAGCTGTCCAGGTCACTCAATTGGACATTTAGCTCTATCTGCAACATCCTTCAAGAGAGTAACATGAACCCATTACTAAACTTGAACCAAAAGCGTCAGCGCTCAAAAAAAATGAACTAATCCTCTTGCTACACTGAAAGTGCTTCATATTTTATTGGAAATGTTACACAGATAAAAAAATAAATCTGCAGAGTGGAGATGGATAGACACATGGTCAAACTCAGATGATTTGAAATATAAATCAAGATTTTTATCAAGTTTGCCCTTCCTCTTCTCCATGCAAGTTGCCCAGACATGCGAGATGATGTTAAGTAGCAGAGAGCACATAGTCCCCATGTAGGGCAGTGACCTTTCTTACATGGCATAATACATTTTATACAATCCACACGACATCCACAGACCTGTTTGGAATTTGTTAATGTATGCATACTTATGCCTTGATCCTCACAATAAATTTATGAAAGGCAGGATTTGTTCTTTTCAGGACACAGTCCTTCCATAAAACTAACCAAGACAAATTTTGGTAGCTTCCAAAAAAACCTCCTGTAATAATATCATCATCTCTATGAACTGGCAGAGTTTCATCCATCTTTGATCTAGATATAAGACAGCACAATGTACAGGACCCAGCTCCCTGTCACCAGATTAGGAGTAATAACAAAGAATTCTCTGGAGAACGGCAGATAAGGAAGTCTGTAGTATTTACAAATCTTGGTTCTGATCTTCATCAGAAAGGAAACATGCTTTAAAGATTCATGAGTTTGGCTTTAGAATCTTGAGATTTCAAATATGAATAAATTTGGAGTTATTTATCTGCCATTGAGATTTTGAGCCTCTAGAGTGTGCTCCAGTCATATTTTCAAGCATTTCCTTAGGAACTGGAATGTGTAGATAGTTTATTTCCAATAATGGCTGAGATACATTCGCAAAGGTAATAATTCAGAAGTTGAGGCCATCAAAGAAACATAAAGGCTTTTTTAAAATCCTAAAATTACATTATTAGCAATGCAGTAGAATATTATAACTGTAATAGAGAAGAAAAAAATACAAACTGACAGCAGAAGGCCCAGAAACACATAAGCATTTTTTGAAAGATTAACAAAAATTTCTTGTGGTGCCAAGGAACATAAAGTCTGAAATTCTGGGGAATAATATAGCAGGCCATTTGGCATACCACCTCACTTATCCTCCCAAAATGAATTAATAACCACCAACTTCAGCAAAAAGAGATTTTTTAAATTATTTTTAACACTGTAAAGTTACAAATTCTGAACTGATTGCAAAAAGTTTTAGTTTCGCTTTCCAGTAATTCATTCTCAGGTCCTTTTATCTGCTGCCCAGTGATCTTCCTACATTATTTTTAACATTTTCAGGTGCTTCCCTCCAATATCTAGAGCCAAAGACTTTACTTTTATTTGAAAGAAAACAGGCTTTTGAACAATCATGGAATCACAGAATTGGAAAAGGCCTTGGAAGATCATCTGGCACAACATTTCATAGGGAAGAGAGCTGAAACAAGATTAGCTAGCACCCTGTCCGATTGTATCTTGAAAGCCTCCAGTGATGAGGAGTTTACCTCGACCCTGGGGAGGTTGCTCCAGTGAATGATTTTTTCTCACTGTAATATAATTTCTTTCTTATACCAAGACAAAAAACTCTCCTAGTGCAACTTGCACCTGTTGCCCCTTGTCTTCTTCAAATGGCAACTTGTGAAGAGTGAGTCTGTCCTCTTTGTAGCCACCATTCAGGTGGTAGCTGGAATACTGTGATGAGATTCCCCTTGAGCCTCCTCCCTGGAGAATATCTGACTCCTTCCGCCTTTCCTCATAGGCCGGGTTCTCCAGCCCTTTGATTATCTTCACAGCCTTCCTCGGGACCCTCTCCTGTCTGTCTGCATCTTTCTTGGCTTGTGGGGCCAGAACAGGATGTAGTACTCCAGACACAGCCAGACAGGTGCTGAGTATAGATCATGCTATATATAGATCATGTCTCTATCCCAGCTTTTAATGCCCCAGTGGATGCAGCCCAGGATCTGATTTGCCTGGGCTGCTGCAGCAGCACACTAATGATGTTTAGCTTGTTGTCCACCAGGATCCCAGGTCCCCCTCAGCAAGGCTGCTCCCCAGCTGCACAGACCTTAGCTTGTACTGGGCTCTATGGTTACTCTGTCCCAGGTGTAGGGCTTGGCCCTTGTCTTTGTTAAACTCCATAGTGTTCTTGCCAACAGGCTTCTCCAGCCTGTCCAGATCTTTCTGTAATCTCTCCCCTCTGAAAAGTCCACCTCACCACCCAGCTTTGAGTCATCAGTGAACTTGGTGAGGGTGCTTTCAGTTCTGTCATTGTGGGGTGTTGAACCTGGCTGGAGAGCAGGTGTCCTGTAAAGCTTCTCTGTCACTCCCCTCCTCAACTGGACAGGGGAGAGAAAACAAAACAAAAGGCTCATGGGTCCAGATATGGACAGGGAGAGATCATTCATCAATTACCACCATGGGCAAATCAGGTTAAACTTAGAAGAAGTCTAATTTATTACCAAGCAAAACAGAGTAATGAGAAATTAAACCAAATCTTAAAATACCTCCCCCACCCCTTCCTAGGCTCAACTTCACACGCAATTTCGTTCCCTCTTCCTCTCCCACTGTCAAAGGGGGATAGGGAATGGGGGTTGTGGTCAGTCCATCTCATGTTGTCTCTGCCGCTCCTTCCTCCTTAGGGGGAAGACTTCTCACATGCTTCCCCTGCTCTAGCATGGGGTCTCTCCCACGACAGACAGTCCTGCACCAACTTCTCCAATGTGCTTTTCCCATAGGCTGCAGTTCTTTATGAACTGCTCCAGCATGGGTCCCTTCCATGGGGTGGAAACCTTCAAGAACAGACTGCTTCAGCATGGATCTCCCATGGGGTCACAAGTCCTGATAGCAAACCTGCTCCAGCCTGGGCTCCTCTCTCCATGGGTTCACAAGTCCTGCCAGAAGCTTGCTCCAGTGTGGGTTTCCCACAGGGTCACAACATTCTTCAGGTGCCTCCAACTTCTCAAGCATGGTGTCCTCCATTGGCTGCAGGGGAATCTTCTTCCAGTGTCTGGAGCACCTCTTCCACCTCCTTCTTCCTGACCTGAATGTCTGCAAAGTTGTTCCTCTCACACAGTCTCACTCCTCTCCCTGGCTGCAGAAACTGCTGCTCCTTTTTTTTTTTTTTTTTTAATTTTTCTTAAATATGTTATCCCAGAGGTGCCACCACCATGGCTGATGGGCTTGGCCTTAGTCAGCATGTTGGAGCCAGCTGGCATTGGCTCTGTCAGACACAAGGGAAGCTTCTAGCAGCTTCTCACAGAAGCCACCCCTGTAGCCCCGCTGCTACCAAAGCCTTGCCACACAAACCCAGTATAGACATTCAGATAATTTTTGAAGCTGTTAAACAGTGCAGTGCCCAGTATTACTCCCTGGGGTACCCCACCTGTGACAGTCCTCTAGCCTAAGTAAAAAACCATTGATCACCACCCTCTGAGTGAGACCTGTTGGCCAGTTTCCTACCCATCTCATAGACCACCCATCCATCTTGCCAGTTTGTGCAGGAGAAGGCTGTGTGAAACAGCACTGAATGCTTTCCTGAAGTCCAGCAAGAGGCTGAAGTTCTAAGGAAAATGCCAAAGGTTGGAATAGAGTCATGAAGGTCAGCAACCCTGTATCTTCTAACCTGAGCGCTACCTCAAGACCACACTGATGTGAGACAGCAATGCCTGTTGGCTCTCTCAAGTTCACCCTGACTCACAACTGTTCCAAGAAAGGAAAATTATGTATTATGCATTAGATGTGGATGTTAATCATGCCAATAATCTCCTCATTTACCCAGCGGTTCTGCAATAATATGTAGAATTAACCATGGTAGCGTGTGTATGTTCAATTAATATTCATTCATTGATGGGACACTGTCCTAGTTCAGCAAGAGACACTGTATGGGGATAATCAAGGCTGTGTATTCTACACCCTCTATTCATTCCTCAAGAATAATGGACCATTTGCAACAGTTGTCCAGGAAGTCGTTAGCCCCTTCACACTCAGCCTGAGGGGGCGTGGGTGCTAATGGGCCCTCAATGGTCCAACCATACCCCATGACTCACCGTTAATTACCCATTGTGTGAGTCCCCGCCCTGGGGGAGGGACTGGGTGCTCCCTGAGGATATACAAACAGGGCGCAGAAGAGCTTTAGCCTCTCTTCGTTGGATCGGGAGGAGCAGCGGGACCTCCTCAGGAGGAAGCCATCGCTCTTGACCGGACTACAAGCATCGCTTCTGGCCGGGCCACAGCCGTCACCTGCAGCAACGGACTCTTCACTTCTTTTTGCTTTGGACTTGGGAGAGCCACGTGGATCTCGGCACCGCGGCTAACAAACCCCTTTGGGCTTGTGCCCTGGGACACTGGGTTTACTGCTGGGTCTTGGTGAGTTGAAAGCAGGTTGTTCTCTTTGTGTCAGTGTTTGTATGGTAATACCTTTCATTAAATTGTAACTCTGACTTATAATCATCTCTTGTGGTGGGTCCATTTCTCCTGCCGGTTTACCTCTAAACCAGCACAGACACATTTGCTAAATGAATGACTGTATGATAATTTGATAAGCTAGAAGCTTCTAAGTAGGGGAAGCAGGCAGAGTCCTTTGCATACTGCTCAGACTCAAAGATGTTAAGTTTATTTTCTGTGAGAGTTCATGTAAATCTGAACCCAGGCATTGTAAAAATGGTTATTTTTCCTACTGTCCCCAAGTTGAAGGTATAGCACTTCAGCTTCTCCTCAAGGTTTTCATGTCACACAGTCGATAAGCTTCAACAAAAGGTAACTACCAACAATCAATATAATTAGATGCCCTCTAGTGATCTGAAAATAGTACAAATTGCTGTTAGATTAATTTTTCTGTTACCTAAGCCTATGGATTTACCTAGTAATGAAGGTAGTACTTAACTTAGGCCAGCAAACACGTATGAAAACTCTTCCTTCCCAGTGTTATATGAGAGAATAAAATTGAAAAAACTAGATAGCTTAAGATATGGCAGCAAATAATTGTTGAATGGTCAAATATGACTCCCCAATCATAAGACATAAGTCACCTAGCCCTCACCCAGGTAACACTCCCATAGATTTGTTCTGGAGATTTACTTAAGCACTCGCTTTGCTGTTCGTGTGTACACACGTCACTGTGCAAAGCGGTGAAGGCTGGCACGTGGCCTGATTTCTTCATGCAGTACAGCAACACAGATTTCCTGAGGGAAAAGAATCCACACTTGTGCCTGGAGTTTGACAGACTGTTCCAGATGTATACTGCAGTTCAAAGGCACAGAGGTGCAGCAGAGAATGATGAACAAGGGATGGTGAAAATATCGCGGCGGAAGCTCGGTCGAGAAACAAGCCCACGTGACGGTAGGACTTCAGGGTGCGTGGCGAACCGCTAACAGACTCTTGTGCAGAAAGAAAATGAACAGGAACTGGCATTGGCTTCCATTTTCCCATTCATACCCCGTGCAGGGCTCCGTCAGAACTGCAAACACAATGCCTCAGCTCTGAAAGAGTACACAATAGCCCCATACCAGGACTGTCGATCTTGGAGAGGCTTTAGCTTCTGCAGCCTCTTGATTAGGTCCCCGATTAGGCTTTTTTCATAGCGCTAACACAAAGACCTACTTTTTTTACCCGGCGAGTTGGGCTTCCTTACACCCCCAGCATGTGCCTTAAATGCTAGAAAGACGAGCTTGAAAACACTTCTGAAGCAAGCACCATAATTCAACAGCGTTGTGGATTCCGTTATTTAAATAAAATGCCATTAATAAGTAAAGCTCACGTTGCTCATGAGACTGCACATGAGCTTGTATTCAGTCAAAGTAATTTTTAGCTGGGCTAAAAGAGAATAGAAAGCAGGCTGGTAAATACCAAAAAGCTGGTATTGAGTTCACGAGGCACTTCACACTGGTACAATGTACAAAGAACCAAAAGAAAAAAATGCTTTTATGAACCAACTAATGAGGAGTGCTACTGAACGCATACCTCTGGTGAGCTCAATTAGTGATTGACCTTATAATCATCAGCTGTAGAAACACGTGCATGCAGTCAAATAACACATCCACAGACAATAGAGTTACAAAAAACCCAAAACCAACTAAAACCCGGACATATGATTTTGGCCACTCTAAAAAACAATGAATTTAAAATACTCAATAATTATAGTAAAAATTATAAGGGAGAATCCATGGAAAAGTAGGATTGAATTGGATCAAAAAAGTATAGGTGAATAACAATGCAATGTATGACTTCTCAGTCACCAAAAGAGTCTTGATAGTGTGTGAAAATATTAATTGCCTGGTAACTGTTTGGTACAACTTATAACTGAGCCATCCCAACAGCCTCTAGCCAAGCCTTCATGGGAAGGTGCATACACTACTATATTTGTGTTGCATCTGGTAGCACCAACACCAGAGCACAAACTACCTAGAGTTGAACCTTCCCTTCTGTTGTGATCTTCAGAAGCTGTTTGAATGCTCCGTTGACAATGACTATGAAGATGCAGAGTCAAGAGTGGCTTTTGCCTCTGTTTTGTACTTTGTCATGCAAGCACCTGCAACATTCTTCTCAAGGTACAGCAACCAACAAGCCAGCTCCTTTGGTTCCTTATCTCACAGGAAATTATTCCGTTCTTCTCAGTTTATTAATTCCTGCCTCTGTTTTCCTTCAAAGCTAAAGTCAGTTCCTTCCTTATAGTTCTGCAAAAAACCTCACATCAATTCTGTATCTGGGTTGCCTTGACTCATATAAATCTCCACCAATTTCTGAATAATATTCAGTAAAGTTCTTGTAAGCACTTATCACAGCTTGCTATACCTTTATCTAACACACCAGGCAACTGATTTAAGTCTACTTGATTTTTAGGTTCAGATAGGTAAGAGCTCACAACAGCTGTGAGCCAAGGCAGATGGTGTGTAAAGTACAGACTGTATATTAGCAAGCATTTGTAGCTGTAGGAAAATATAGGGCAGATGTCTTGACCTAATGGTATAAGTAATATATATGCACATATAAATATATATCTTTGTTGTAATACACATTCCCTTGCCAGTCTACTGTAGCATAGGTCACTGCCTTTCCCCTAAAAACCTACTAAGAACTAGTCAGTTTCCCAACAATCACTGTAAGAAGCCACACAAACTGTTCTCACTTACCCACACGATAACTTCTGTATTCTGTGGGATGATTTGGTGACAATGAAAACATCTCTTGATTCTTGGCAGATATGACAAAGCTACCACAAAACAAGTTCAGTTTTCTACTAAAACACACGTGAAATTCTGTTCTGAGGCTACATATGTTTATCAGAAGAACTGTACTGCAGATTTCTCCAATTTTCTGAACTAATTTTGTGAAACCTCAGCTGAACCAGAATAACTACATCTTGGTCTCTTAGTAGATATTCCCACTAGAATAAAAAAATGCATGCTGATTACTTCATGATCGATCTCCCTCTCCCCAACCCTCCCATAACTATCAGCCTCTCTAAACACCAAAGCAGCCATATGCTGATGCAGAATGTCCCTTTATTAAAGAGCTGTCCTTTCCTCTAGATTGACAGCAGGCACAGAAGTTCAGCCTAAAAAGCTCGTTCAACATTTGTGTCTAGACATACACTCTTCAACATATTCCCCATCCATACATGGGCTTTTGGCTCTCTGTACTTCTGACCATCTGTTGGGAGGGCAGGATGCCCACTGATACATTAGCCAGAATTTGTGTCAGTTGCCAAAGGAAGGGGATATAAAGTCCTGCAAGTGACATCTGTTTCACCAGAAGCCCCTTTCTCTCTGAACAATGTTTCTGTTTAATCTTGGCCGCACTTGTTAAGAACAGCGTTTAAAAGACAAACTAATGAAAAACCCTGGAAAGTACTGGAAGGGAAGGGAAACATAATGATGGTCAGCATAAGGATATATTTCACAGACCTATAGAGAATTATTTTGGTATTAAAATGACTGGACCATTGAATGAAAATTTTAAGTGCTATGCCTATACAGGCAATCTCATGGCAGACGAAGTCACCAAGGGATAAAGCAAACCACAAAGGAATCACTATAGCCTAGCCCAAGACAACAGCTGGGCTCTTAGAGAGAACACTGACGGAAAAGGCGCAACTGAGTGATTAACAAGATAACCACTTTCCACATGGCTGAAAGACAGAAAAAAGAGCGAGCGGTTGTGTGCTCTTAAAAACCCGTACTCATTCAGTGAGACACTTGACAGTTTGCCTGTGGGAGAAGGGACACCAAACGATGAAGTTTGTCTGTCTTCTGCTCTTAGCCTTAGCATGTTGAGCCAAAACAGCACATCTAGAAGTTGAATCCATAACACATATTCAACCCACTAACAGTCATGAGATTTCTGCAAGAGAACATGAAGGCTCTGATAGTTATGTCCCAAACAGACTTGAGAACTATTACAAACAATGATACGGGAAGAAAAGAGTCAGAGAACATTGAGGAGTCATTACAGAAATAGAGAGATGAGTACAATTCATTGACTATTATTCCTGGAACAGCCAATGAAAGGAGCAGATATAATCCAATAAGATACAAAATTGGTCTCAAAGCAGCAATGACTATTTACTGAATCTTTTGAGCATTAAGCTTGTACTTCTCATGTAGTAATCTCTAGACATCTAAAATAATCTCTGAGACTGGAGCTGACTCCCATTCTAAGAGCTCTGAACCATGATCAGAAGTTAATTTTCCTGGATGTGTGTTTCATCTGAACCTGTAGCTAGATTAAGGCTTGGGCATGTACTCTCATGAAAGAGCCTGGAGACGCTCCTGAGCTTCTCAGGACAGAATACAACATAACTTTTATCCCATCCAACACCTTGCTTATTTGGGACATTGATAAAAGTCCCATCTCCCTTTCCCCTGAGATTTTTGATTTGGTTGCGATCACTTCTCAGCTGCAGAACAGCTGCTGAAGTACTACAGCTGGTGGACCAATGTTATTGCTATGCAAAAAATTATTTGGGGTTACCTTAATATGCTTGGCTGCAAATTATAGAAATTCAGCATCTACATCATGAGCACCAGAACCATCTCTGCACTGAGGGTGGGAAACTGCATGTCATGGAACAGAAAGGATAGCTGGGAGCAGGAAGTGTCACAGCCATGACTAGGTGAGCATCACCTCTCGTGCGTCAGCGCCCTTACTGCTCCTATTCTTGACATACTGCTCTGATAAACACAGTTCTGAGCAATAGAGTTTCCTATTTATCTTTTCAGCAGTATGTCATCTGTATAATAGTAAAGTCTAGGTAACACTATAACACATATATTGTGTAAGAATTACATCAGGATTGCAAGAAAAAAAAATCATAAAGTATCATACAAGGTCTTGACAGTTATGGGTTCTTTCCCACAATAAAAGACACAGAGGAAAACTGAGTTACTCTCACTTAAACTGCCTGGCAGTAAAACCATGGAAATCTTGAATAAAACTGAGCTAACATTCTAGGAAAAAGAAAAGTATGTTCCAAATCTAAACTGCTGAATTCAACCTGAATAATGGAACATATTACACAAAACCTGCCCTGGCAGAGCTCTTTAGTGTAATGTCAGAACAGTACAAATGGGTGGCTAGGGGTGAGAAACATAAAGTTAGCCACAAACAATCATTAGGTTTTCCTTCCTGATTCTTATTTCCAGGAGACATCCCCTTAGTTTGAGACTATCACTATGCCCATTCCCAAACCATCTGATAGCTGCATCTCACTTCAGAAGCTCTGCTCCTAAATTCCCTTTAGTCCCAACCCCAGTGCATTTCTGAATTCACATTCCTGTTTTAGTGAAGCTTTTCACTTGAACTGAAAAGTTTAAATATACTCTTTTCATCCCAAGCCCTATACATTTTGGAAAGTATGCAGATTCCCAGATGGGGTTCCAAATGAACATGGTACTTTTAACTTCTGAGGTCACACACTGCAACACAGTGAGCCTAGCATCTCCAAAAACATCAGTAGTGGTACACATCCTTTCTTTCTTTTTT
>VXBZ01000154.1:5020-53203 GCA_013399135.1 Heliornis fulica | reverse complement strand
CTAGCCATCCCCCAACAGGGTAACAGCAATATATGAATAGATATCCTTTTCCAAAGGAACCCATGTGGTAATTTACATTGTCTCCTAATTAATTTAGACAAATGAAAGGACATATGTTCGTTCTTTTAAAAGTGTACATACATACATACTTGTGTTTTTATAATGTGTCCTATGTAAAGCTATATTTTAATTATTTTAATTTATGTTTAACTTAATATTAAAAAATATATTCACAAATATATCAGATATTATGACATTATTCTAGAGGACTAGACTAGAAGAGAGATCTTTACCAAGAATTAAAACTCCAAATCTCGCACAAGCAAGTGGTAAGAAAACACAGGTGTTCATATTTCAACTGACCTTTATATCAATGACCTCCTTCCTTTGCCCTAAGCATCTGTCAGACAGGCACTGTCACAAAACACCACTGCTAACATTCAGCCTTCAATTCTTCTCTTCCTCTATACACTACAGTTCAGGTTACACCTACCATCCCTTAAGCCATTAAAAATCTCCCGGATTTTGCGTGCAGGCCACTTTTTGTAGCTCTAACTTTCTTTTCTCCTCAGTATTTAAAAAGTCAGACAGTAAGGGTAACACTCGCTTTCTCTGATGCAGTTTTCTTGGATAACAATAACTGTCAGTCTACGTGGGGGTTTTTAACAGTAAATAATCAATTTATTCAGTGCTACAGACAAACCAGACTGTTTTAGACAGAATCAACAATTTCAAAACCTGCTGTTTTAAAACACTCACAATTCTGCTTGTCAGCAATGATCGCCAACCTGTTATTTCAAACAAAAAACACCTTCGAAATTTCTGAATAGTGTTAATGAAAGCTTTTAATTATTATTCTTTATTTGTTGTTCTTGCTTGTTTACTTCGTGGCTACTATTTTATTAGAACCTGAACACAAAGTTCATCTTGGCACTCATAAAGGGTAAAGAGAGATATTCAATGACAATCCTCAGTACACTGCCATCACTCACACTGATGTGATTTTTGCCTAGCAATTTAATCCCATCCTGATCAGCCACCAGGCAGTTACTACAATTATAAATAAAATATAAATTTCTAGATTAGTTTGGTATCAAATTGCTTTATAAGCAAGGACACACTTTCTTGAGGAGACGGCCTTGCTCAGATAGGAACATCAAAACTCACAAAACAAAATAAAGATGGAGACTCAAGACAAAAAGACTTGTCACAAAGGGGATACTTATTTTGTTATTATGTGTGGAGTGGGACTGAAAACAGATATGATCCAGGATTTTATATGACAAAATTGAAATAGTTTGGACCTAAAGAATGCAAAGGATATCAGCCACATTCTAGAAGCAGAGCAGTATTCTAAGACTTCACAACAGTAATTATGCTGAACAACTGAATGCTTTCATTTTGCTACATATCTTTTAGCCAAGGACATATGTTTACCTTGTCATTGAGCTCCATGTCAATTCAACTTACCCACTATATAAATTAATTGCTATGCCATTCTGAGGTACATTTACATTAATACAGAAAACTGTTGAATTTATTGGATGTCTGAAAGCACAGGCACACAAAATGAAATAGATGTGCAGCTGGGGAACAAAAAAAATAAAATCACTGCACTCATAAATTAAGAATATAAAGTTTTCACACAACTGCCTGCACAATCCCTCTGTATATCTCCCTAATATTACTTAACTAAACCAAACCATATAAAAATAAATACATAGAAAATTATTTGCCCTTATTGTTCTCTAATTTCAGCAAATTGGGCAGCTGGCATACAGAGAAATGAAGAAAACTGGTGAAGTTTTAAAAGCTGTGGTAGAATTTGCAGGCTGGCTGACCAGTAATCCATTACCCTTTCCTTGGGGAAAGGACTCTGGCAATCTACATTTCATAGCAAGCTGAACAGGCACTTATGCTTTATACTATTGTTATAGCCTATGTATGACAAGTTAGTTTACTTGTATCTAGTTTATGACGGTGTCTTGTCATGTACTAAATCAAAGTGCTTTGCTTAGAAAAGGCAATTTTAAGCTGTGACTGGGTTCCACAGCTGAACTGCTGTCTTTAGTGGGAGCCCTGACATAGCTCATTACAGATGCTTTGCTGGACATCTCTGCTGCTGAAGGGCAAGGGGTGTGGTTAACCAGGGATCTGTGAGACCAAAAGTTAACCACGGTAGTTCCTAGATACCTCCAGATCAGTTATGATAGGTAATGATGATAGGGAAACAGCTGAAGAACTGGGCAGTGATGACTAAGCTTTGTCCTTTTCTGCTTTGATTGCTCTTTGCTATCTGCTTGGGGCTCAAAGGTGGATTTTTAGCAGAGCTGTTTCTCCCTGTACTTTTGATTAATGGAGATATTCTAAACATTGTCCCTGAAACAGTTCACTGATAAGGCTAAAACAGGCATAGAACTTCACAGCTTCTAAAAAGACTTTTTTCTAAAGTCAAGCCTGCAGCAGCACAAAGCAGAGCACAGATCACCAGAATAATGGGTTAGCAGAGAATTTTTCAGTCAGTGTGTGAAGACTGTTCCACTCTGGACCACTAAAGTTCACTAGATGTTAAAATAGAGCGACATGGGACTGTTACTACAAATGCTTTCTAGACGGAGGATTAAGATAAAAAGTGGAGTTGAGAGAGGAAGGGTTCTTCCTTTTCAGGGAAATTGAAAGCAGCCAAATTGCACAGTGTCCAGGATTTAGCTTGGCTTTCTTTTTGGGTTTTGGAGGAGTTTTGTTTCAAATGGGAAAAAGATCTCTGTTGATTCACATAAACCATATCCCCTAAGTATATAGAGAATAACGACAGGGTTTTTTTGTGAGCCTTGTTCATCCTACTGTTATAATTTGCTCTAAACCCTTCAGGGTAGTTTGTTTTGCATGTCTCATTTTCCAGATCAGAGTGGCTGTATTTTTCTTTGTCTAAGAGAAGTTCAGTGATTTTCTTATTATCTGAAATAGACACAAAACATTGTAACTAGCTATGTATACAATATCATGCCCTAAAATGTTATTTATCAATTAAAAAAAAATATTTAATTTTTAAGAAACCTGGTCAGGCATTAAGAATACATCTATAACTCACTTCATCTTCTGTGCTATAATGTGAATATGGATTTGTAGGCACAGCTACACTTTAAACAATGACACGGTAAGAATGTTCATAAAAATTATACTCTGCTTTTTCTTTAGATATGTTAGAGTTACAACCTAAGCTATTTGCAAAAATGGAGCTTTAAAATATCCATTTTGTATATAAAGCAAGGCAAACTACACGCTGTTTTGATTATTTTAATATGATAAACAGTCTTAGTCACAATACTTAAAATTACTTCTAGAACATATTACAGAATATTCAGAGGAGCATCCCTATGATATTGAAAGGGATGGTTTTGGTCTTGCATCACTTTCAAAAAAAAAGGGACAAATATCAGTAGTGATTACAGTCAAATAAGCAGCTTGATATCTTTTAAGCCATTCTCTTAAATATACACCAACACCACCAAGACAATATCTTAATAAATATTCACAAAAAAAGTAACACCTTTTTCACATACAAGTATGCTCTATAGGTGTAGAGCGTAATTTATAAGAGTGAAAAATGCAACTAAGCTTCACACAGAAAACACATTTTAAAACAAACCACTTGGGAAACACCTCTAAATTCCACATAGAAAAACAGAGATTGCATTATTAGTATCAAAACATCATCTCTGTGAAAATAGTTATACGTGGAGAGGCTATGCGATGTTTAACATCCCAGCCAAAGGTTACTCTCTATAATAGGTGTAAGAGAGAGAGTACCACAGGTGATTATCTTTCCTCAGCTAAAGTAGCCCTTGTTTATAGACAACTTCATGCTTCCAGTGCCCAATTTCTTCTGCAATATCAATTTCTTGTGAGCAAGAATGAAACAGGTTGAAGGAAATGAAATGAAATTTTTAGAATTGATCATCTACCGCATGTCCAGATATAACTATCTGCTTCACTCATTTTGCAGTCATAACAGTATACAAAAAAAACCCTTTCTTTTTTTTCTTTTTCCAGCCAATTTTTAAGAATTTCTGAATTATGTCAGATTACACCTGGCTAGGAAATTTTCAAAGCAAATTGACAATTCTTGAAAACTAAAGCTCTTCACCATAAAAGACTGCAAAATATTGTGTCAAAGAGACTCTGCCCATTGATTCCTAGATATTATTGTCCAAACCATGATACGAAAGAACACCACACTAAAATGTGACACTAATGCTCAGAGTACTTTGGGATTATGAGATTAAAACTGGTGGTCCAAGTGAAAAATGGAACTATATACTAGTATTAAGCAAGTCTGAAACAGTTAACTCTTGTTAAAGGGTTTGCATTTTGCATAGAGTAACAGGCTATCTCAGTGAGACAGAAGAATTAAAATTGTCCTCTGTTTAATGCATGCATATTGTGAGAAACTGGTGCTCTTCCAAAAATTTTTTCTGCAGCATACATTAGAAAACAAATGACAAAATTACATAAACAGTCCTCTGACCAAAACCAATAAACCAGCTCTCCTGCCATTGCCATGCAAGTATCCTAATCACAGAGCATTATCATCAGGTTCTTTCACTTTCATTGGAGAGAGCACTTTTAAACACACTGTAAATGCTTCACCAAATTGCTTGGATTAAACATCCCAGTAAACTGGGCCAACATTTTGGTTTTTTAAAAAAATATTTAAATAAATTTTTTGTTAACATAAAACCTTCAAATTAAATCTGTCTATAAAACGTATGAAAATTTAAACAACAAAAAAAAGCAAACAAAAAACCCCACCCTATATTTCTAATTATGTCCTATGACAAAGATAGGACAAGATTAAAACAAGATTAAAAAAATATACATTTATATTAAATATGTTTCCATGCAAATTGCCTGAAAAGCTTAAATGTACTATAAAAACCTATGAAACATTCCTGAGGTATTTTACTGAAATATTTTCACAGTTCCAGACACACAACAAGAGAAGGAAGAAAGTATTAGAAGATAATTAGTTGGCAGTTGCAGTAATGGAACTACTACTGAAAACATTTCAACAGGGTTGTTCCTATGTCCTCACACTCTGTTTTTGAAGAAATCAGAAAAGTTCAGGATTTCTGTTTCTCCATTCATTTAGTACCAATTGGGTGTAATACAACTCACATGACTGTCTTATAACTTCAGTAGTTTATATTTCAAATAATGGTTTTTCTACATGTAGACATAGAGAGTGATCAAGAGAAGAAACACAGAGAAATCACTGACCAGTAAAGAATTGTCAGAATTAGTTCTAAGGTTGAAATTTACAGAGAATTACAAAATTCTCTGGAATGGTAATCCTGAAATGGGTGGAAGAAAGCCTGTACAAAGAGGCAAGGCTCTCTCAAAGAGAGTACAAACCAGATTTGAGAATCAGGTGGTGTTTATCATAAACCATATTTAGAAAGCATTTTCTTATGTAACTCTCACACTTGGGACATGAATTATTCCCATGCAGCATGTAAGGATTAGGAGTAATATTAAGAGACACTGCATTATTCATTGCCTGTAGAAAGAGGGAAACTTTGCAGAACAATAGGAATATAAACACGTAAAGCATCCAAAGAGAGATGTGAAAAATTCAGATGACTAATCTGTATAACTTCCAAAAATGCCTTAGATGATACTGCACCCCTCCCACTATACACACCCACCTCTCCAAAACCTGTGGATATCCAGACTCAGTTGTACTGATGGATACTCTTGAATAGTTCAGCTACCTGCTATCTTTTTAATAAATGTGAATTACAGAACCCCTGTGCCTGCCCAGAGCTCGACAAAAAGCCCAGGCACATCACAGCAGTGGGAACAGCTTGTTAGAATGGACCCTGGTCTCTCTTGCAAGTCATTTTCCTCTCATCATTTTAAGTAATGAATAAATGAACTACACGGAGAAGGAAAAAACCGCCAAAATAGAACCAAACTCAAAGAACAAATTCTGCTAATAATTTGCACAAATATAAAAAGAAATAAAAACTTGCTAACTATACTTTTCTAAACTCAATCAACACTGAAAAAATCATTACTTCAAGAAGTAGATTTTGAGTATTTTTGCATGCACTGTTTTCTGAACTATGTATTTTTGGAAAGGTCAACTAAATATCACAAATGTAGCTAAGAAATGATTTAACATTCAGGAGTTACACCTTGCCTGTTGATATACATTACATCTTATTATGTACTTCACAATCATTTCTGAAAGAAAAGTCATAAAACATTTACAAAATATGTTTAGTGTATTAGTCATGACTTCATTTCTGAAAGTATTTTTTAAAATCTAATGAATTGGAAATTGACTCTTCTTATTTAAAGTGTTTGATTTAAAGGAATAAAGTGCCAGCAGACAAAATATCTGCAAAATCCCTGGAGTACACATCACATCTTGTGAGATATTACCATGAATGAATAAAACTGCGTATTTATAATATTTTTTCATCCTTGATTAGCTATATCTGCTATTAAAATATTTTAAAAGTACTAAATGCAGTCCTGTAAAATCTGCTTTATAAAAAAACAAAATGCATATTTTGAAATCTGTGATACAGCTTCTGGTAAGCTGGGAGTAAATGCCCCAGAGGAAACCACTAACCACCAGAGGTTTGCTGTACAGTAGTCAATACAGTAGTCAACTGACAGTATGCTAAAAATAATAAAAAAAAATCTCATGTTTTCCTACTTGGAAATATCCTATGAATTGTAGACAAAAAAGATAATCTTACGTTTTATAAATCATGTTTTTGGCTGTTACATTGTATAGACATCTTAGTACTAAGGCCCAGGTTCTCATATACTACTCATACTCATTGGATATCTTCTTTTTGGTCAGTCATGTAGCAAAGTGACATTAAAATAATAGAAAGGATATGGAAACCTTGCCCCAAAGGAATTAGATCTATGCAGCAGTATGACACCTTTCAAATGGGCTAGCAGGCAGCCAATAAGAATGTAGATGCTTATCAGTCAGCCACAGTTTCATTCATTTTACTAATTGTTATGTAGTGCTCCTGGATTTTTCACAGGACTGGTTTCCTTTCTAGCCCTTGAGAAAATATTCTTTTTCACCTTTTCAGTTTTGTACTTCGGAAAATTAACTAGCCTGACACCAGAGAAAACACTCTATTTTACAGAAATCTACAGGAAGCAAAATGCCTTTTATATTGTCAACAGGTAGAACTCCTGAAACTCCAAAGCAATGTCAACTCCTGCAAGATCACCAAGTACAGTGGTACCATAGCAGCCTCTGAATTCCCCAGGATTTTTGACCAGCAAGTCTATGACTTCATCTAACCATTGTAGAAGGATCAATCACATGCCCCATGGATTTGCTGAAGCAATCATTCCTAATTCCCTGGAACACAATATTAATTACAGTGGAGGATCTATTTCTGACTGACCATCCCACCACCAATTTTATTTTGCTGTACACGTGCAATGTCTTTGATTTCTCACATTTCATTGTTCCGCATCCCTTCTACTTCTCCGTTTACATCAGATCTCTTTCACTGCATTTTTTAATTCCTCCCTTTCTCTTAATTCTCTAGTCCTTCATGCCTCTATAATCTGTTTCCATGGTCCTTTTTCATACAAAACATTTCCTTGTGACTTCATGCCTCACAAAAAAAAAAAAAAAAAATCAGTATGCAAAAAGACAAAGCTTGATTGCTGCACACACCTGTATACTTTCACTTGACTTCCTCACTGATTTTCACCTTAGAAGGCTTATGAGTTTGGGTTTTTTATCATCATCCTTGGTAGGTCATCTTAGCACCTCCTCCCCCATTCCCCTTACCAAAACCTAGCCACATAAACCCAAAACATAGCAGCAAAGGTGTTCCTGTTAGTGTGAAACTCTTACACGTGAGGCACAATGTTTTCTGTGAATTTAGCCCTAGCTAAGTAATCCCTCTTTACAAACGTATTCCCTTGCTGCGTTGACATTAGAACAACAGAGCAGTGTAAAGCTGTCATAGCCAACCCAAGAATTAATAATGTCTGGGGACGCACTCCTCAGAGAATAGTGGCTTGATCACAAAAATCACAATTTTAATTCAGCATGATAATTACAGTTGAAGTCGGTATTCTTCCATATTTACAGTCATGATCACCAGTAGTGAAGTCAATCATGTTGTTGGCTTGCACAAAGTGCAAAGTCCATGCACATAAGTCAAAGCTACGAGGACCCAGTACTAGCAAACCTTCATGTGTGAGTTTCCAAAATATCACCAATATTTTCCTGACTTACTGACTGTATCCACAAAGGAAGATGTTTAGGGCTTACTTTTCAGTGAATCCTTTAAGTTTTGTTTGGTCTCATAAAGGATGGCTTGCTATGAAACTTCATTATGAATTTTAAAGGTTTACAGTTGTGAAATAATGGAAATAATAATTCTAGCACAGCACATTACTGAATAGGCATGCCCACAATTGGTTGATAACTTGCATACCAACTAGTGGAACTGAGACTATATTGATTGTATTTTAATTGAGACAAAAAAGAAGGCCTTTGAAGAATGCATAGTCCAGTATCTTTAAGCTGATGTATTTACTGGTGCACCTAAATGTAAGAGCAATTAACCGTTAAGTTAAACTTATCAGGTTTGAAGCAGTTTTGCAAGCATGGAGAAAATTTTGCATACATTCTGCAAACTAGAAGTAAATTTCCAAAGTACCCAAGAGCTTCCCACACCAGCAAGCAAGTGGGAAGGGTATGGAAGCCATTCATTGTCTTTTTTCCACTTGTGCTTTTCTACTGACCAGTTGTTAGCTTGATAGCAACTTTGCCATATTTTGACCTTCAGAATGGTATCACATATGCTGAAATCAAACTAACTGAATTTTGCCATAAAATAAAAATTCATCTGAAGAATAAGCCAAGCAAGAGTTTCTGTACTACTTTCTTTATATCACTCTTAGAAGTGATTTCTGGTCACTGCATTTTCTTTCATGGAATGACTCAGGTTCTACTCCGATATGTTACTGGAGTCAGTGCTCTCCTCAGATACTTTGTGTAACGAAGACTGAACTTATAGTGGGGGTATTTCATGTCAAAACATCATCAACAAAAAACCATGAAGACACCATTGACACAACCTGCAAACTCTAAGTATGGATTTGCTTTATCAAAGTGTTAAGACTTCCAACCTGTTTGAGATTTACAGTGTTAGTGCAGCGTGAAGCAGACAAACTCTGTCCCCCAAATCATCACATACACAGGATCCAACACACACCTGTTGGCTCTACAGACATAAAAGAAATCCTAACTTTTAAATGTCCTAATTAAACCTTCTGTAAAGCCTCTCAAACTTTCAGTGAAGTTTTCAGATTCACTGTGACATTACAGGCTTCCCAGCTGTAAAGAGCCAATTTCCTATATATATAATGTATGTTGGCAACAGTAAACAATGATAGTTCAAAACTCAGAAAATCTCTCCTTGCTCAGCTGTAAGAGAAGATACAATTATTTGAGTACAAAGTGGGCTTTTACTATGGAAATGTGAAAGGAGTAGAAAGGAAACAAAGACCTGACACAACTGGGTGTCTTGCTGTAAAAAAAAAAAAAAAAAAAAAAAAGGAAAAAACCAAAAATGCCATAGAATGAATGATGAAAACAGCTTTCAAAGATGGGCATAAGCTTAAAGCATGTATCCAAATTTCTTCAAGAAAATAGCCTAGTGCTGACATATTTCAGCTGTATGAATAAGAAACTCTACATTCAAAGGTAAAGATGTCATTAAAGTAGATAGCTATTATAACTCTAAGTAACAGCAGACACTAGCAAAAAAATAATTCAAAGCCAAATACTGAAGAATTTTCTCTATGTATAATGTACAAAAAGAGTAATATCATTCAAGAGAAAGAAAACATATTTTATAAAAAATCATCACTGCCTGCTGTTGTCTACTACAGATTTCATTAAATGGAAATTGCTTTAATGCTGATTATTCCTAAGGAATAGGACAGGAATTCCTAAAATAAAATCTATTTGTATGGCCCTAATCAAAACTTCTTCTCAGTGAAAAAGAGAGGAAACATCTGATGACTCTTAGGAAACACAATATCTTAACAAACCAAGTAATTGGTACTTTAGAGGCTGATGAAGAGGAAACATCATCCGAGATTGCACATCATTCTTTAGGATTACATAAAATAAAAATTAAACATCTCAGGTGTAAATAGAGCTACAGCTAAAGAACACTTATTTAACAGTTCACTCACTTATGTGAAGGAATACAAAAAATTTCCTGAAATTTACTGTGATCCTTAATGATTCTTATATTAGTGTGAGGTATATCTTATAATAATCCCCTCCAATAAAATGCATTTTTAAAGAGCATTTGGTGTTCTACAGTTTTCCTCAGTATACCATCATACATCCATTTATCAGCATGAAAACACTGTGGAACATCACAGTAGCTTTTAACTTTTTCTGATATAAACCCACCTTTATATCCATGTTTTGAAAGATCTGCACCAAGTCCACTTTTTCCTTCTTCCTAAGACTCAAGGTCCAATGAGCCTGAGATGCTTTCTGCTTCTCAAACTGATAAAATATAGAGCTTCTGCACAGGAATACAGACCAGTTTTTGCCTTTGATAAATTCACTGCTACCCTTAAAGACAGAAGCTGTAGTAAGAAGAAATACCTTATTAAGGAAAAGTAATGAATTTCAGGTGTAAGCAACAGGTTTACCACTTAATTTCTTCAGCTGTTTAACTCCAACTTCTGTGTTGGAAGCAGCTGGGAGCAGTTCTTTCTGAGCTCCAAAAATGGTGCAAGACTGCAATAACTGTTGTATTTAGCAGCTATAATTAGTCCTCACAATCCAAGGTCCTCTTTTCTAGTCACTACTGTAACTGAAACCACTTTACACAGAGGTTTACTTTTGCACCCTTGGGATACATAACACTTTTTATCTAAGAAACTTCATGGTTAGGTAGCTAGTGTGGCTTGCCAGCTAATCATCATAATACTATCCAACCACTTTGCAACAATATTATATGTATGGGTAAGGAGGTGGATGTAATATACCTTCAGATAACGCATGATTTGATATATTTGTCTCGTATTTTTAAAATGTTATTTTAGAAAGTTATACCTTCACGTGTATTTTTAATTCTACAATCGCCTTTTTTACAGTATACCTTGGGGCTTAGGCAGTTTACTGTTCTAACTATTCACCTTCACTTACTTTGAGGTCCCAGCTACACGAGCAGTTACACTGCAATGTCTCTGGTCCCTGACTGAATGGGTATCATTGTATTTGTAAGGCAGCTAGCTTATACCAACATCTGGCTAATGTGCCTAAATTATTTACAGCCTTCTGCTAAAGATTTTAACAAGAAAGATTTTCAGGTAAGCCTAAGGTGACATGAAATTATAGTTATGTTTCCAGTAAAATTCAGAATAAGAATGTCCAGTTTCTGTGAGCATCTGTTAGTTGATGCCATTATATCCATCTTTCTATTGCCACCATTTTCTGGTATTAATATTATTATCTCCTTTTCAAATTTGCCACTGTTTTGTAGGTAGTATTCTAATGTATCTGTGCCAGAGGCACATAGTAAGTTAAAAGTTGGAAGTGTAAGGGGTGATAACCAATCACAAAAGCTCCAAAGACATATGAAAATATGTAAGTTGATTACAAGAGGCTAAGAGCTAGACAAAAGATTATACTTCACAAATTAAGCGGGCAATTTCTGTTCTAGTCTTGGATCTGCCCTGTGAGCTTGGAAAAATCACAGCTTATATATTTATTTTTTTTCTCGCTGTTTCATGGGGTTTTCTTTCTGTAGAAAACAGAAAGAATTCCTCAATAATTTGCTGTACAAGGAACAAAATTCACTTGGATATAGCTACAGTGTCAGGCAAGGAATTCATCTGAGGTCTGTGCTGGTCTGTGCTGGTCTGTGTCTCCAAATGAATCCCACATGTCCCCAGCCCCTACTATCAGACATGAGACAGGACTATTCTGTGCTACAATAATCAGTGATGCAGCTATCTGCCAACACCATTAAATCACAGGGGTATCAGAAATATGGATTTTAGAACCTGATCCCATATTCATTAAAGAAAGATCCATTGATGGTGATGTTCTAGCTTCATGATACATCAAAGCTGCAATGGCGAGCATGGGGTTTTTTGGGGTGGGTGGGGAGGGAAGTGAAAAAAACAATCAAGCTGCTAAACATGCTCTTCTTTTAGATTGCCTGCTATTTGAATTAATGCTACTTCATTGTTTACAATTTCCATTTTTTTACCAATATACAATATATATATACAATGCAGAAATTTCAACTGGTAAATTGCTTATAAATGTCTGACTAACAACTTTGGCTTAAATCAGTTTTATTCTCATGAATATTCAATCATTTTGGTTTTTTTCATCACATTGTGGTTTTTTTTCCTGCCTTAGTGACATAATCACTTGAAATGGTTCTGCTTCCTTTCACATCCAAAGCTATTTTACTTGTAAAACTTGAATATGTGCCCAAAAATGCATTTTCTTGAATAAATTTCCCTATGTAAATATGTGTGCTGGGGGCAGGGGGGGGGGGGGGGCAGGAACTAATTGAAAAGCCCAGATACACAGCGAAACCCAGATTGTATTGAGTAGGCAATGAAATTGCTCCCTTGCTTCACACTGTGAAGTGATCTAAAAATGGAAACTGCAGTTTATGGATCAGGTTACGGTACAATTCAAGACCCCTCATTCAGAAATTACTGTGGACAGACTTTGAGAAAAGCATCTCTCTCCTCAAACACACACATAGAAAGTGATTTGAGTTCTCAGTTACAAACATCTATGCATTGAACTTGTATCTGCCAAAACCTGGGGTAATCACAAGGGAAAACACAAAGAGATGGCTGGTTCAGAGCCCATCACATTATATGCAGAGCCCAGACAGCTCTTTCCAGTCGGACACATTACATTCATCTATATGAAATTTTGCCTACAATTTCATTGCTACCTGGGTCTTGTGAGGTCTTTCTGAGTCTATACTGCCCTTCTCTTAGTACTTTGAATAACATGATATCATCTGCACGCTTTTCCACTGTTTGACTCAAAACAAGACACTCATCTGTTTATCTTTCAGCTAACTGCTAATCCATGCTATGATCCTTCATCTTGCTGCATTGATGCCTTAAAAGCTCTTGGGGAGGTTCTGCCTTTTGTAAGCTTCAGTACATTGTTTTAGCAGACTAATCATCCCATGGATGTGCTTGCTGATGGACTCCAAGAAGCCTTACAAAGGCATGGCCTTTGCCACCAGAACTGTGCAGAACTCTGTCAGCACAGAGTTCGTCAAGATGTGGCCTTCACCAGAGCTTGGAATGACTGGCCCAGCTCAGGAGTGAGAATGGCAAGCCTTCACTTCCACACATTGCTCCCACCAAAACCTTTATTTTTCCATCTTAGAGTTGCCATTCTCTTGTCTCTGGATACAATGGCTATTCCAAAGGGTGAGTGGTAACACCAGTGGATCAGCTACTTCACCCTTTAGCTGCCTTTGAACTTGTATGCCAATATTAGCCAATCCTGATGACATTTGGGGGTTACTTACATCTAGTTGCATGATAGCTGCTTCTGCAGTTGGAATATTTTTAGGGAGATCCTATGCTGAGCTCCTCCCACCCCTTCCCCTCCCCTCCTCACAAAATAAAACCTTTGTTATGCAAACCCAAAACATCTAGGTAGCCTTACAGGGGTAGGAGGAAGAAAGAAAACTGTGTCTGCAGTTTGTCTACATAATTTCTATGAATTGGAAGTTATGCATACATTGAAGGAAGAATTTAAGAATATTTGCTTACCATACCTCAATACTGCTTTTCTTTTTACTGATGAAGTCTGCAGAGATTAAGGCAGCATTTCTTTCTGCTACTATCATGTTTACACTGACACATTTGTAGACCCCACTGTGGTTCCTGATGATTCCTATGGTAAGCTATATAGGGATCATTCCTATAGAGAAGCAATAAAAAAAAAAACAGTAAGGAAAGAGACTACCTCAAACCCAGCCAGTCACAGAAGAATAACTTTTGGATCAGAAGTCGTCAGATTGGGCAAGCAGCTCAATAAAGAATAGTTAAATGTGATTTATTCTAGCAGGTTTTATTCCAAGATATAATCTTTTGTTACATTACTATTTCCACTGGACTGTCCTGAAGAGCTCCAGATATCACCTGCACATTACAAAAAGATCATCATGCACATCATAGCTCCTTGCATTTGTTCCAGTACTTATGAATAAACCTGTGATACCTCCTAAAGATGGAAATTGGTTTGTGATTGGCAGTTCATGCATGCTTGGCACACACCAAAAGTGCTTCAAATGTCTTATAAATGCAATTCATGCTTTGATAATTGAGGGGGTTTATGCAAATTATTTTAGCACTATGAGGAAAATGCCTATCACGTTAATTGTCACAGAAAATGAAGATTTCAGAGTACAAATAGTTAAACTACCAAGAAACATCTATAGAATATAAAGCCCTGAGTGAGTCTTGACAATAATCCTCTGATTTTGCTAGGTTTATTTTCTTCTAGTGTAATTAAGATCATATCTAATAGCATTATTATATTTCACAAATAGCCCAAAAATCTTTTTAAATAATGAAGCAGCTTCAACATTTCTATAAGAAATAAGACCAACAGCTACTGACCTATTTTTAGAGAGTTCATGTTTTCAAGATTTGATGTGAATTTGTGTTGAGCATTAATTTGACATGACTTACAGATTTTTAAGGAAGAAACACATTCATATATGTTCATCCATCTTACAGCACTGTAATACCTATGTTGCTTATTTACTGATTGTTGGACTTGTCTTCAGTGATGCCAGATGAAATACACAGCCACCATCCTAAACCAGATTTAATTAGAGTCTTCAGAGTAATTGGTCTCTGTTGTTCTTTGCTATTATTTTGACACAAAAGCATGCACTTCTACACATTATAACGATTTTCTTGATATAATATGATTCAATATTTCTGTTCTGACCTAGACTTGTCTCTCAAAAAGATACTGACCTTTGACGGCCTTAACAAAGGTACCTATGTAAGCAAATTCTAGAGAAAGACCTGACTGCTCTGAAAAAGGACAGTCCTTTCAAAGCAGGAAAAAACATTGGCCTGTTACATGTTTGTCTTAAATAAATACATAAATGTGAATGTGGTCCTGCCATTTTGTAATGGTAAGCTGTTTGGAATGCAAAGTTAAAGTCTGGGAAAGGAAAGAGTTAAACAATATTAAACTGTGTTTATTTAGCCTGACCTTTCTCAAAGCTATCCATATATTTGGGCAGATTTTGTCAGCATAGTTCCTCTTCTATGTAGTCTATGAAATTTCCTGTATGCCTAAACCTGAGCAGCTTTGTCAACATAGTCCCTTTCCTGTAGTGAACTCCCCAGTCTTAATAAACCTGCAGTAAAGCTCTCCTAAGACTCTTACCACCCAAAACCAGGTCAAATCTGCTCTGCAGCAAGAAGCCACAGTGGCATAGATGGCTATGTACAGATACCTGATTTCTACCAACACAAGCTAGCAGAACCATGATGGTTTCATTAACTAGAAGGCCAAAGTTTTGTTATACAGGATTCACGGATTCCAGCAGCAGCAGTGCAACTCTCAGGAAAGTCAAGCCATGTATGTATGCAGACAATCAAGAGAGGTTACAAAGTCAAAATGTGTTTACCAGAATTACAAAAACCCTTTTTTCTCATGCTTTAAAATAAGTGATGGAAAATATACCTCACCTGTACAAAAAATAAAATGTTTCCTTTCATGTAAAACCACCAGTTTCTTTCCATATGACTGTTTATAGTAATATTCCAGGGATGCATCTGAGGTGCACTTTGGAAATGCCCTAGCTGTGTATTTGTGTAGTCACCTGTGAAGGGTTCAATATTCTGTCAGGCTGAGAATTCCATATAATAGCAACTGGCATGATGTCACCACTCTATTGGTTAAAACATTACCAAAAGGAAAAGGCTGTTCTAATTCATTGGCAAATGTGTCCTTTAATGATAATGCTTTTTATCTCCCAGTTTTGTATAGTATCTTGTGATTTTTGTGGTAACTATGGCAACTACTCATTTTTGTTCTGAATAAAAGAGTGTTGTAAATCCATGAGACTTGCTGGCATATAAATTAAGGCTGCCTTCTGGATCTACTATGTCAGAGTTCAGTTTTTCCACTTAGATTTAAATTGACATGTTCACTGCTGATGAAGAAAGTGCCCATCTCTACTGAGGTTAAAAGAAAAAAAAAAAAATAAAACCAAAAACATTTGTCCTGAGTAGGTAGAAAAGGTTGTTCAGTTCAGTGCACAAAACACAGGTGCTGATGACTACAGACCATGGATTGAGTCAGTCAGGCAGAGCAAAGAAAATACCAGAATTACATTTTAAAAGTCAACTGCATCAATACCAGCCAAGAGGAAAGAAGGGGGTTGTGGGGGCTGGGGAAAAAGGATGAGATAAAACTGCAAATGAAACTTACCTGCCTCCTAGAGAGAGCAGACGAACTCATAGGATTGAGTAGTAGTGTCTCAGTAGTGCCTGCATAGGCTGGAGCGTGCAGAATCCCTGACACAACAACCCTGACTCCTCACTGCTACCATTCTCCAAGACAGCGCAACATTGTCTCTTACAAAACACTTACTACTACCTAATTCCTCCTTAAATAATGATCCAAAACTTTTATTACCACATTTTCAGGTCCACATATTTCAATGGATTAAAGCATCTCACCACCATTTATCCATTCCTAGCTCAATGTCATCTGTTTCTGCTCTTTTGCTTCCTTAGAAAATCAGGAGATTTTTATTCAAGTCATTTGATGCTGAAAGGTACAACTATACTTTTGTCTGAATTGTGGCAGCTTCTTGCATTTCCAGTGTACCTAGAATTTCAAAAACATCCCCTGTAACTTGGGTCCTGTTGTGTTCTTTCATCAGTATAGCACAGAATCATAGAATAATGAGGTTAGAAGGGATTTCAGGAGGTCCTTAGTCTAACCTGTCATTCAGGGCAGAGTCAAAATTGATTTTAGACCAAGTTGCTCAATCCAAGGTCAACGGAGTTCTTCCTGAGATGTCTGCATATATATGAAAGAAGAAACAGCCTGCAGCAAAAGGAATAATTTGGTAAATATATGAAATCTAGTGCAAACATAGGTTAACATAATAGTCATATTACTTTGTAATCAGAACAATAGTTTATCTTGAAATATTCTCTCCAGAATTACTTTCAGAATTCCCTATCCAACCTCAGTACCAATTTTCATGGCATTACTTCACCAGACAAATTTCAGACTGAATTGAAGTTTTATGCTGTTTGGTCTTTAATAAGACATTATTACACCATTATCTTCCCAAGTATTAATTAATTATAAATGCTTCATTCATTGTGAGGCTAAGCTAAGCATATATTTTCACATCCTCACAGGTCTAGGATCCCAATTCTTTTAATAAACTTAGTATTAGCACATCTTAATTTCCAGATGCTTAAGTGTCTTAACCACAGAATTGATGCAGAAGCAGTTCTAGTATTATTCATTTTTAGATTAGGCTAATCCAAGTATCTCTGCTTCCCTCTTCCCATCTGCCATACTGCTTTACATTAGCTCTTTATTTTATAAGAAATAACCACTGATGTTTTAAGTAAATGAATTCAACACAGCTAGTTAAAGAATTAGATCTCACAACTACTATCAGCAGTTTCCATTCTGCTACATTACCATGATGTCAGGTTGAGGCTCCAGAGGACTGAAATAATTATTTTCCTAACTTTTATATATTTATATATAAAATTGTACAGTGGAGATGCATTTATAATACATTTTATAATTGATGAAAGGTAAATAACACACAAGTGAATTTTCGGAAGACCAATGTTGGATTAAAGCCAGTTTTGACACAACTGCCAATCTAAGTATCATGCTCTCTGGGAGAGCTCTTATTTGAACAGTGTTCAGAGTCAGAGATCATTCTTCCAGCGAGTCTGTCTGAAATCTGACAAAGCTTAATGTCAATAATATAAAATCAAAAGTAGCATCCCTAGCTCCAATTCACAGGAAAATGCCGCAGCAAGGACAATTTTGCCCACAAAGCATTTAGGTGAAATAGAAACTAAAAACTCTTCCCCCTCCTCCCCCCTACCCCCACTTCCCATCAGTAGGGCACAGCAACTCATAAAATACAGTTTCCAGTCATGGAAATTCATCACAAGAGGGAAAGAAAAAGCAGGACAGAGACCAGTGAGAAGTTTTGAGAAAGAATAGGGATCCTGCATACAGGAGGGCCTCTTGCCTCATATTCCCAGAGGCCAAAACGCTTGACCTTAGCACAACTCCCTACCTGCCCATGGGAAAAGCTTCCTCTTGTACTCTGCGTGCATGCCTACAAACCTAACCTCCAACCTCCATTCCCTCTCATTTTGCATCTAAGAAGGGACTAGCCAGAGAAAAGGACCAGTGACACATGAAGTCTGGGATTAGCTGTTGAGTCCTCTGTCACTGTCTTTGGCAGTAGACTGACAGGAGTACTCCAAATTAACAGATTCTTCTGTTGTATAAAAGCAACATTTCATATCAAAAGTATGAGAATCCCCTCCTGGAAAAGGCAAAAGTCCCTCTCAGTCATGTATTTTTCCAGACTCATATTCCCCACTTGAATTTATGCTCATACATAATTGATGCAAAGTATAGGGTTATTTTAGGGTTTTATGCCAGTGCTCTGAAACCCTTGCCTACCTCAACACATAGAACATAGGCCATGCTAAATTGTAATATTGGTTGTTTCATTAGTCCAACAAAGTAAATAAAAGAAACTGGAGCCAAATGTGACAGTTATCTATACTGTTAGTCAAGAAAAACAACATTAGCAGCAGTATGGCTTTTAAATTTGGAGAAGTGAGATTTATAAAATGTAATCTTTGCTGCAGTAGGTGATCCAAACCCTAAAAGCAAATACAGAGAGACAAGACAAAGGAAGGGTAAGTCTGGTTAATAGTTAATGCGGGAGGAGTCCCTAGAATACAGGATTAAGCAGACTTTGAAAATCTTTCTAGGATTCAAAGGTGAAAACTGGAAGCACACATTAAATCAATTAGTCACATCATTAATTTAGCTTTCTAATTTTATCCACTTAGGACATTGGATTTACATACTTAATATATTTCCTTCTGAATCTCAATTTCTCTGCTGAATATGACTGTACAGGACAAGAAATAAAGTGAGCACACTTGGACCTTCAGGACTGCAATAGCAATGCACACCGAGATTCCCATTAATGTAAGCAAAGATAAGATGAAACATAGCCTTCAGCACATTTCAACACCAACCAGTAGGACCTACAATTTAGGGGGAGAATAGCTAAAGCTAACACATGATGTAACCAGAAAAGTCCAAACTGCACAATCTGTTACTGACTCCTGTCTCAGTAAAAATGCTCCAAGAGCTTCTGCATCAATATGTGATTGAATCAGGCATTTTATTATTCTGAACGCAGTAAAGATCTATAGGTCAGGAATAAGAATGTTTGCTTTATATTTTCTTGAGAGGTGAAACTTCTTAACTGAATCTTACACTTAATCATTTCCAAATCCCAGGCTATATCTGCTGATCCCTCTTTCGATTTAAAATAAAATTCATTTTCTGGTTTGCTGCATGACTTTTATTTGAGATTTGACTCAGAGATTTATGAACGGGATATAGCTTTTCTTGCTGAACACATGAACAGTCTTGGTCCCTGTGGTGATTTCCACACTGCTGCAACTGGGAAGAAACACTGACTACTGCAAAATGGCACGACACCCCTACTGAAGAAAGCAAAACAAATTTTTGAAGGCTGAAGTGTTCATTTGCAGGAGGGATGGAAACCTAAAAGGATCTAGCCCTTGAAGTGTTGTGAAAAGTCAATTCCAGTTTTCAATTCACTGCTTCCTGATATCTTTGTTGGCAACATGAACAGTGGGCTTGAGTGCACCCTCAGCAAATTTGCTGACAACACCAAGCTGCAGGGTGTGATAAATATGATGGAGGGAAGGGATGCTGTCCAGAAGGAGCTTGACAGGTTTGGGAGGTCAGCCCATGCTAACTTCATGAAGTTCACAAGGCCAAGTGCAAGGTCCTGAACATGGGTCAGTGCAATCCTAAACTGGGTGCAAAATGGACTTAGAGCAGCCTTTCAGGGTAAGACTTGGGTATACTGGTAGACAAGAAGCTCAACATGAGTCAGAAATGCATGGTTGCACCTCAGAAATCCAGCTGTATCCTGAGCTGCATCTAAAGGGACAAGCAGGTTAAGGGGTGTGATTCTCTCCCTCTACTCCACTCTTGCAAGACTCCACCTGGAGTACTGCATCAAGCTCTGGGGTCCCCAGTACAAGACAGAGATGTAACTGCTGGCACAACTCCAGAGGAGGGCCACAAAGATGGTCATAGGGCTGGAACACTTCTCCTATGAAGACAGGCTAGGAGAGTTCAGCCTGGAGAAGTGTCCTGATTCCAGCCAGGCCAGAGCTGACCTCCCCATGCAGCCAGCACAGGTGACCTGAGTTCATCCAGTGTGTTTACCACACCACCTGCAATCAATCTTATCTGTGTGCTCTTACACTTTTAGTCTTGGACATCTAGAAAAGTGACAGAAGGAACAAATTAGCTGAGAACTGAAAATTATTCTGTACAAATCCATTTGAGGAAAAGTGCTCAAACAGAGAAGACAAATCTGTTGGATTCAGATTTAAGTTTAGCTGGAAAACACACAACTTTCAGAATACCAGGCAACTCAACACAGTGAAATCAATGTTCAAAGTGAAAAACAGATGAAATTCATAATAAATGAGTAACCAGATTATGCCTTTGCAGATGAACCACTTGAAGGATATGTATCTTGGAGATAGGCGTACATTAGTTTTCAGATAATGTACTTTATATGAAAATAAAATGGGACATTAATCACTAATTCACTGATGAATATAACGTGCTCACATTTTAATGAACCAGCTGAAAATTTTACCTCCTTTACAGTTCTGCTTTGCAAAGCACTTCCCAAACAATTAATTTCAAGAAACTTACTTTATTCTACCAGTATCTTCCTAACTAGCTAACATTGCTCAGATACTCTATTTCCAGAGCATTTCACTTCAAAATGAGATGAACAGAAGTGTGACTCATGTGCACCTAGGAGCACTGAACCATTTGGCACTTGCTTCATCACAAAGCACAATCACAGTATTAGAGACCTCTCCGGTATTATTTCACTGTGTTTGCGATACAGCAAACCTTTCTTTCTTTTTCTTTTTTCCCCACAGATCAAAAATAACAAAAATAACATAATAGAAAGTATCATTTAGTCACTATTTTACATCTTCAGATATTCTGGAAGCATTAATCTTCACAAAATCCTTTACGCTTTGAAAGCATGTACTTCCAGCACTTGATTTAAAATTGAAGAATATAGGCCTAACAATCTTAGGTACACGTATGCCTTCACAACTTTTAGAGTATTTGCTTCACTTTCTATGGGGAGGAAGAGCGATCATATTATCCTCTTTTTACTGCAAAGCACTGAGAAGACATGAAGTCTAGAACTCAACACGTTTCAAATTAGGAACCAAGTTAGTCTGGGCTCCCTGTATACAGCATGGATAAAATGGCCAGTGCAGAAGGCATTTCACATCTTCAGCTAACTGAGAAGTTCTGGAAATGTTATCACCGTCTGTTGATTTTAGCAGTAACCTATGGTAACTGATGCAGTTTGGTAAAACTTGCAGGGGATGAGTTGCAACCTATGGAGGCATACCACAACATGCTTGGAAGAAGAAGAAAGGATGGTTCAGCATCTTTCAAGACCTAGCCCAGTCCACCTCCAAAAATGGACTTTACAAAAGCATCACAGAGAGTGGTCATTCATGCCTCTTTTGAAAACCGTCTGCAGCATGAATGAATTACTCACTAAAGAACACAGAGCAAAAGACTGTTGCAGCCTTGCCTGTCCCTCAGACAACAAACATTAGCCCAAGTATCTCAGTACTATGGAACTCCTTCTATACACTATCCTGCTTTGCAAAGTCTACTGATCTTAGTGTATTTTTGAATACAGAAATGGTAACAACATTAATTATTTAACCCATTCATAGGTAATTGCCACTTGATGAATACAGGTCATTTGCTAGGACTGCCACTTATTCAAAAAAAAGTTACAATAAAATAAGTTACAAGAATGAACATGGTAGGCTCAGTAAAGACTGATACAAAAATGGCATGTATAGCTTGACCACAGAGAAACATGTATCTAACAGGTTATATAAAAGACAAGACCAATCTTTATAATGCATGAGATACATAAGAATTATCTAAGGGGACAGACCAGCCGGAGAGGTTCAGATACCATTCTCAATTACATAGATATAAATCTCAGATAAGTGCCACTGACATGGGTTTCAAACACAGGGTTTAACCGAGATCAAAATCAGACCAGTGTTTCAACTTTTGGTAGATCTGATATTCTGTCTGCTCTACACTCCTAGGCAATTTGAATGAATAGCTGTTTCATGTAGGCATTCTCATCTCAGTCTGACCATATGTGAAGAGTCTTTGCAACTCAGGTCACATGCAAGCCATATTAAATCCTATTAAGACAAAATTTAAGATGAAGTAAAAATCATAAAAATTATACCAGGAAAAACAAAAAGAACAAAAGTGCTGTAATAACAGTAATCAAAAACTGTACCAACTCCAAGGCTTTTTATCACTGTATGAAAAATCTCTATTACGTGAAGAGACTGATCAGTAGAGAAGTCTAAAGACAGCAGTGATTACCCCAAACCTCAGCTTGCAGCCCCTAGCAATGTGTAGCTGAGGAAAACAAAACTGAAGAGGAATTTTTAAAGTTTACCAACATAGGCTACTCATAAATAGGAAAAAAATGCAAGCTCTACAGAAGCTGTAGTTCTATTGTTAATGCCATAGTTCCTGAGGTGGCCTCATTATTTTTGTATTATACAGTGTAAAGACATTAAGCGCCATTACCAAAGATATTTGTACCAAAGTTTTGTGCTTTTGTTTTTTCTTCACAGAATCACAGAATGTCAGGAGTTAGAAGTGACCTCAAAAGATCATCTAGTCCAATCCCCCTGTGTGATTTAATCTAGGTGATCCTGCACAGGCAGGGGGATTGGACTAGATGATCTTTTGAGGTCCCCTTCAACTCCTAACATACTGTGATACTGTGAAAACACACAGGAATGCATCCAGATTGGTCTTGAATGCCTCCAGAGAAGGAGACTCCACAACCTCTCTGGGCAGCCTGTTCCAGGTCTCCGTCACCCTCACAGAGAAAAAGTTTTTCCTTACATTCACATGGAACTTCCTATGTTCCAGCTTGGACCCATTGTCCCTTGTCCTATCACTGGCCATCACTGAGATCCGTTCTCCTGACACTCACCCTTTAAATGAAGAGAACCAAGATCACAGAAAAACATTTCCCAAGGATGAGATAGAAAAGGATGGTCTTATTTACAGCGACTTTGTATAGATTATATATGTTATATATGCTCAGTGTGTCTTTCAAGGAAAAGATTTTCAAGAAGAAGATTTTGAGAGTCTGAAGACAAAACACAAAAACAATCCAGGTTTCAAGATCCAGATAGCATCTGCCCTCAGCAGCATTCACAGAGAAGTCAGCCAGCAAGTAGGTTCTATTTGCATTTCAGGGGTACTGCAGGTGCTACCACTACAATAGCGCACGAGTTTGACATATGATCAGCTCACTTGATCACTGTTCTGCATATTATAACAGAGGTAAATTAGCATAGAGCTTAAGAGATTTTTAGGCCCCAGCAGTGTGAAGGCAAAGCCTAACACACCTGAACACTTCACCCAGGGACTGTCCCTATTCTTGCAGGTTCATACCATGCCTGGCACAAAGGGCACCTGTGGATCCCATGCGCTCTCAGGTCACAATGCAGCTTCTAAGTGAAAACAGAGACTGTGCAACACATCCCCATCACACTGAGAGCACGCTTCTTGTTTAACAGAAGGATTACATATTTTATGGGTCTTTGTTTCTGGCTCCTCTGTAAAGGCTGAGCTGAGCTTTGTGCTTAAAACAGCAATTCCAGATTTTTGTAGTGCATCAAGGCATTCTTTTATCTAGTTTTAAAGTGCTTACATTGAGCAGCTCTGAATATGAAATGGGTATTCTGCGAATACAAAGTAACTCTTCCCTGGAATTAAAATTAGTTTGGAAATGGTTCCTTTAAGGCCAAACCAAATTTATTACATAATTTGTATTTATCTTAAATGACCCAAATGCAAGGATTTCAGTTCTCCCTGGCATGTATCAAAATCACCTCCAGTGGAGTAGACTGGCGTTTAAACAGGCAGGCTTCTGACAACCTAAGAAATTTGGTTTAAAAATCACTGAGATACATAACTTATATGATTACATCAACTATCATAGTGATTGCAAGCTACTTGTACATTAGTTTTTGCTGCACAAAAAGTTAACCTGTGCTAAAAATTATGGAAAGTCTAAGTTCTCAGAAGTCAGAATTAGGACAGTTCTCTGGTAAAGAGCATAGATACAACTGTTAGAGCTGGAAAATACTAGATTTCTTTACTTATTAAAATGCTTTTAATACAATTTCTTTCACAGATAATTTTGGTTAAGAATCACTAAAATAATTTGAACTGTTTACATTTCTAGTTTACTATGATGTTGTGCAAGTGCTTTTTTTTGATCCTGTCATTCTCAGGGAACATTTACCAAAGACATTGACTGTCTCTATTTCCTAGTCCTCATTACCTTGGGGTAGGGCAGCTACCATCCTGCTTCTTATCACTGAGACTAATATGAATTAACATCCATACAGAAAAAGGGCCAATGCTTCACAAGGAGATAACTGTGTTCCTCTGTCTGCTGAGACAAAAACTTCCAGTTTTAAAGAAGGGCAGCTAAAAGAATTGCCAATCATAAATATTTCATTGCTTAAGCTGTTCTTTCTATCAGATCTAGTCTCTAGCAGAGGTCAACAGGGGGTGTACAAGCGTGCTGGGAAATGTACAAGAAAGAGGGTGAAGGAAACCCTTTATACATTCCAGCATCCTCATATTTCTCTGATAAGGTTAAAAAGAAGCAAACAACTTAACTGCAGGGTTATTATATTTGTTTTGTAGAACTCCTGAACAGCAGCAAACAGACAACAGAGGGAATTTCAGACAAATGCGTTCCACCTGCAGATTATTAGATACATCACATATAAGCATTTTCCTTATTTTGCATTGATTAGTATAATATGCTGTGCATAAAAATCAAAATCAAAGTAGAAGAAATTTTTTTCTTTTCATCTACCTGTGAAAGGTCTGAAGAAGACATACTTAATTCTGGGAACTACAGAACAAGAGATATAGCACTTCTATTTCTGGTGGATCAAAAAAAAATGAGACAAAAACCTTTCTATAACCATAGAGGAGAGATTAGAACAGTCCCTATGGCCTCGTTCCCAACTTTCTTTGTCACTGAAAATAAACCATTTTTATTTCTGCAACAATCTCTGACTTACTACTTAGTGATTCAAAGGAAACAAGCATACAACAATTCCAATCGAGATACCTGTCTGAGGTTTGTGGGCACTGGAACAGCAGAGTTTGCAGACATTTCTGAGTCTCTGAGGTACTGATTCCCATACTAATTAATCCATAAAGTTTGCATTAATCAACATTTCTCCATCTGTATGCTGGCATGACTTAACATTGAAAAAGCTACACTGGAGCACAGGAAATATCTAATAAGCAACAGTTCATGTGAAATACACATGTGAAATCCTTGCCCCAGCCAGCCAGCTGATTTCAAATTCTGCTGGCAGACATGGAACCAAATTCTGTATCAAGAGTGCTGGGTAACATCTTTTAATGATGGTTAGAAAAAAAATAGCCAAAAGAAGAGAGAACGAAGTATTTCCTTTTTGAATATTTCATTACATCTTACTTGTAATTAGAGTGCACGTTCTGTTATTGAAAATGCACTTAAGCAAGTAGGTTAGGATCAAAAATAACCATCAGTTTAGGAGGCTAACAATTTAGAGTCATTAGCTCTTCCTTGGGTATTTAGGCTTCTCTTCTCTGGTCATTCTAGGGAAGACGGGGAGCCTGTTTGGAGCAAGCTTACCCATTACTGTATCACGAAACAGAGCTTCTTGCAGTGCACCAGCTAATGTCTGAATTTCCCTTTGTCACTCTCCCCTCAAAAAATTCAACTTCTGCTTCTGATCAGTGGTTTCATCTTGCACTTCTGCACAGTTGATCACAACTACATCCAACAGCTGCATCCCAGATGTTACCTATTTAAATTAGTATGTTCAAAACACACAGAGCATTCTCCCCAGTTACAGTCATAGACAGGATTCATTTTTAATGAAGCAAAATTATATCCAAGAATTGGGGAAACTTTTACAAATGCAAAAAATAGGAAAATAAATGTTTTAGACCAAATAGATATATATCTTTATATTTGTCAAGACAAAATGCCACACTGAAAAAAAACAAAACTAAAATCAGGTCAATAGTGACTAGAAAGCTTGGAATAGGAAGAGTAGGGGGAAAGTGTAGAATTCAAAAACACCTTAAAAACACTCACAGCTTCAAGAAGAGCAGCAAGCATTTCATTCTCAAATGGTCTGTCTGGTGCAGTTGATACACAGGGATCTAGTGCCCATACACAGGGATCAGACACTTTAGGGCTTTTAGCCTGGCCTCCAGTTGACGTGATAGTGAGACCACAGGTCTCCATTGGTCTTGTGCCATACTGGCCAACTATGCACAGATGTCCTAGATATGCTGAGGGCATCTCAAATAACCCTAGACACTGCCACACAGCAAAATAATTGTGGACAGCGTGAAGGATTCTGCAGTGCCATAAGCCAGTCTGATTCCATGCACGTGGCCTATGTGCCAATGTGACCCAAATGGGTCTGAATAATCTGTCCTTGGGAGCCAAGTACTGTGAGCTGCTCAAACAGTTAATTGTTCTCTTAGTGATTGGAATAAATGAAATGTTCTTACTCATGCTGAATTCTTTGACTGAAAACCATAATAAAACTACTATGTGCCTTAAGCAAGCCTGAGTCTGAGTCTTCACAGGTGTCTTCAAATTCTCAAAATACAGCAATAAGACCCAAGCTCCTTCTTGCTCAATCTAAATATAAAGATTATTTTCTCAAATCAGATTATTCTAACAAGTCTAGTGCCAAGAAGGTTTGGAAAATCAATAGTGATCCACGCTATAGTAGTTCACAATCGTAATAAATTAATTGTTTTATTAGGGAAGAAGAGTTGGATTTTAATGCACGAGGATGCTGAGGAGGCTGTCAAATGGAAATGCTAAAACTTTAATATCTCACTCGTGGAAAAACATAGTGCACTGTAAACTTACCAAAAAATAAGCTTTCTTAGTTATTTAATATTTATAGTATGAATCCTTTTCTCCCTAATACCATTTTTTAGAAAAATAAATAATAAATATCTAGAGAGAGAACAGTGACCCGGCCTCCTGCTGGCATTTTCCTCTTGATGCACCCAGGATATCATTATACAGCTGCATCAAAGATAGTGGGGGAAAACACATCACTCTGCACATCTGTACAACATTCCTCTTCGGCACAGACTCTGGGTTTCTCCAACTCAGGGACTTTCTGCATGGACTTCTGTAAAGAAGCATTTGCAAAGCATTGAAATTGCCTGTTTATTAATTACCTTGCTGTAGATTGGCAATAAATCTTTTGGAGAGTTTTCTCCTTTCAGGAATGCTGAAGGTGCAGCAACAGCTTGAATATACTCATCCTCATACACCTCTTTTTAACTTCTGAATTTTTTCATTTACACAAAATTCTCAAGCAACTGTCAACAGACCACATATACTGTTTATATTGGCTACTTTAAAAAAGACTAGCTTGATTTTGATCAACCTGTCATCTCTAACAGGATATTGACAGTGTTCATATTTCAAAAATAATGTGCAAAAAACTGCATAACTAACATAGAGGTACATATTCTATTCATTTTATTTTCAGCATACTTAGCACTAACGAAGGATGCTGGAAGACTACAAGTGCAAAAATCTTGTGATGCTAAAAAACATGCACCAGAAAAACAAGACCACTTTAAATTTTATACGTTGTTTTTTACACACTAGATAAAGTTACAATGGCTTTGCTATCTCCACCCTATCCTCCCATGCATTTTGTCACAGGTAAATAAAAGACAAAAAATCAGTGCAAAGACTGAATAAAACTATGTTCTCAACAGGTGGAAAATAAACTCTTGAATGAGAATAAAACTTCCAAAGTATTTCAGGTTCTTTTGTGGCTGTAAGTGCCACTTTTCTGTTTAGAAACTGAGAAAATTGGATGATGAAAATAAATTGCAAAAATTTTCTTTCACTAAAACTATCAACTAAACAACACACACTGAGTCCTCCCCATGCTAACTGAAAATAATAGCTAGAAAAACTATATGTATTCTAATTAGGAAATAACAATAGCTTTGTATGGGATCTTAGATAAGCAGAAGGCCTATGAAAGCCTAAGCTTTTCAGTTAAATATAGTTTTAGAAGACACCGTATGTGTCCCTAGTAAAAAATACAACATTTTGGTCTGAGGAGGCAGAAAAATACTGTATGATTATAAAAAAATCCAACTAACAAAAATGACAGGTGTGCACTATGAAAGAGATATATAGGGTTAAATTATACAAAACAGAGAGAAGTCATTGAAATTGTGCAGGTAGGTGTGACTTGACTGGTCATAACTGTTATGAGACTGCAGAGGAATGTAGAATTGTCTGTCAGAGACTGCAGAGAATTGTTTATTTTGCTCAATAAACCATTTTTTATGCATGCTATCATACACTACAGAGTGTGTATTCATCAGCCAGCACACTCCCAGCTCTCACAAAAGCAATCTTACTGGATGCTGCCAACTTGAAATATTAAGAACTAAGTCTTGCCCCCACCCCAAAAGTAGTTTAAAAAAAAAAAAAAAAAACAGAACCAAAAACCTAACAAATCCATAACTTAGTTTTAAAAAATCATTTCAGGTGTAACACCTGCTCCTTCTCTTTTTTTTTATATTATAATCATAATTTCCTTCCAAAGAAAAATATTTCAGTTTTCTCTTGCTGTGCAAAAGATCAGCCCATTGCAAAACTGGTTAGATTACCAAAGGGCTAATGTAACTAGAAAGACTTGGCCTCTTTCATTTCCTACTTGATATTGACAATAACAACTTACTATTTGTAGAAAACCCTGCAAAATATTTAGAAAAAAGTTTGACTTTTCCTACATATGACCGTTCTTTAAATAACCTAGTCTGTATGCTCAACTGGCACACACATACTTGGGCTTGCCAAGCTCTAAAACACAATAAAAAAATCTAATAATATCTAGGTAATGCTATTAGATTAGGGTGCTTCTCCTTCTCCTGAATGCACCTAACAAAATTCCTCTAAAGGCATATTTTATTTTTTTTTTTTAAATATGATTTGCTAACCATCTGGTGTTCACAATTTCAGAAATTCAGGTAGTAGTTTGGAGGATTTAGAAAGTGATGCCTGGATGTTTAGCCTGAGCAAAGGAAAAAACATACCAACTCCATGAAATTCAACATCCCAGAGAGGCTAAAGGCAGATAAGCTCTGACACTCCAGATAATTGCACTCTGTCTATAAGGAGGTTTTATACTTTATAAACCAAATCTCCATGAGCAGGATCTATATGATTTTATAATAATTTCTTGCCTATCTGTATTCCCTACAACATTTGCTGTGCTAATAAATACTTCTGGCATGCCATTTCCTCACTATACAAAAAAAAAATATTAACTGTAAATAAATAATTCAAATATACCAGGTATCGCATGTGAAAGTTAACAGAACTGAACAGATTGAGTCATGCATTGATCAATGCACAGATAAATCCAGGCAGCTTCTAAAACTTCTTTTGACGTCTGTTGGGCTTCTTTCAATAGTGGTCAATGAAATTGGAACAATGGATATTATTGCACAGATTTTCCATTTTTATGCTATTCGCCTAACGATAGCCACAGGTTTGAAAAAGAAATAAGGTTACAACGACATTATTTATTTCAGTATACTAAAAATATTCACAATATTCAGAGCAAGTTGTTCTCAGATATTACAGTTGAAAACCATTTAGGAGACAATTATGGTTTTGTAAGAACTACTTTTTCTGTTGATTTATGCTTTTAACAACCATTTTGTAACTTTCTTTCTCACCATTATTACCATTTTATTGGCCATTTTTTGCTGCGGTCCACAAAATTTGAATCACCTCAGAATCATATTTCATACTCAGCTCATTTGGAATATCTCCTAAAAATTTCACAGATGTGAGCAGCACTTGGGAGCAGACATTTTACAGGCATTCTCAGGCTTTCCACCAGCCAGCCATCAGGTCATCCACTCAACCATCACCCACCCTTCAACTTCTCTCAAGAGAATCAAGTGTCACATCTATGAAAACACAACTTGGACAAACATGCCATTATAATCCTTTTCTGGATTGTTCTATTAATGCCACCTACAGCTAGAAATACTGTAGAGAGTCAGCAGGGCAAGGGAGAGGCTACAGCTCCCAGAGCTGCTATCAGAATCCCTGGTGTCCAATTGCCAAAACCACCAATTTGAACACTGCTGACTACATCCACGGTTCTGACCCTTGTTCCTTGTTCCTCTCCCCCCTGCAGGACAGGTCTCTTCCCCTGCTCCCAAGATTCCTTCTGCAGAAGAAGATACCACTGCTACATAAAAAGAAAATAAACATTACCTTTTTCACTAATAGATTTGACCAGAAGCCTAAGAGGATGTAATCTGTAAATATGAAAAGATCACAGTTTAGCTCCCACAACCTCAAAAACAGCAATCCGACACAAAAGCAGATCTCTATATGTTAATTTAATATTGGATAGAGCAATTGGTGCTACTATGCGATGCTCTCTCCTCTGAAATTGCCTAAAAATGCAAATCAGACCACAGGACTTGCCAGAACATATATTTCACAGACATCTTTAAGACACCTGAAAATTAAATTATTGATCTTTCTATTCATCTTGGTTTACTAAAATTTAAAAGCGTAATTTATTCTTTGCTTAATACAATAATTGTAGCTGGAATATATGTTTGGCTAATTCTAGCTAAACATTAACTCAAAGAGAAAATGTGAGCTACAGCTAAGTACCTTCAATTCGTGAGATAATGAGCAATAATATACTTTTCTGTTTACCAGACTATTGTCAAAACTGTCTCCTGTACGCTAATTATCATCATTCAATCAGGAAATGACAGCATACCAATCTCTCACATTTAATGGTTAAAGGAGTTCTTTATGGTTTTATATCTCATAATCATCTCAAAAATGTCACCACAATGAAACTCTGAAAATGAAGGAAGAAGAGGGAAAAATAACATGTAAGAGGTTTCTTCGGCTTTTATCAAGTAACCGTAACCTTCTAACTTCTTCATGTATCTTATTAGGATGAAAAAAATGAAAGCTTTGCTTGAACAGAAAAATCTTCAATTTCTGAATCTGGCAGTCATGTTCATCATTGGTCTTGTGATTTACCTCACACGCCATCTGGTCTTTCTTCTCTCCCATGTTTCTATACTGAGCTTTCCTCTTGCTCCTCAGAAACTTCCCAGATGTAGCCTTTCTCCAGTTCCCAGCCCTCTGCCTCTAGCAGGACATACAGTGTTTGTTGTTACGATGAATTTCAGTTGCATCAAGCTGGGGAAGGGGCAGGAGTACTCAGGGGAGATCTGTGTTGATTTTCACACAATTACCTATCGTCTGCTTTCTGATAAACTCCTTGTTTGCCAGGTCTTTGTCAGATACTCTGTATTTGTAGTCACAAGGGACATCCATCCTAACTCAGTTCTTAAGGCAAAATCAGAAGAAAACTTATGCCTGACATTTATTTATACATAATGTTAACATTTATGCCCTAATATTATTGAATTCTTTTTGGGCTGCTTTCTATTAAATTAGCATTACAAAATGCGGAGTTGGGAGTTCTTTTAACCTAATTTACTTTATGTGCTTTTCCCCTAAATTGAATATATGTGACTGCAGACAATTTTCAGAATGGAAGTAGAGATTATACAATATAAGTCAGACTGCAGTAGGAAGTGCTAAAATCTGAAGATAAGCTTCTCTTCATCGTGTGATTTGTGAAAACACTACATCATTTTGGACATATATTTTGTCATCATTACAATGTTTCTTGCATAGAACCTGTGTTATGATCATAATCAGATCTAACAAACAAAAAAAATCTTTAGGCACTCTGATTTTATTCCCCAATACCAGAAATATATTAATAAAAACACCACGACAGGATGCTCTGACATAATTCAAATAAAAGGTCCTCGAGTTTCTCCTGAAATAATACATTACCTTTACCTACGGCGTTAGAGACAATTTAACTTATTCCTTGCACCTTCCTCTTCAACAATCACAGGCAGTCTTTTCATGCCCAGAAACATCTTAGGATCGGTCCTATGTTGTAATTTCCCCAACACCAAAGCAATTTTAAGAGAACACTTGCTCTCTCCAGGCCCAAGTCGCGCACCTGCCATTATGCAGTGACACGGCTTAATGGTGCGGGTGGTTGTCGTTTAAATCCGACTGCTCTGGAGCATGGCTCTGCACAGTCCGCAGCAATTAAGGAATGGTGGAAGCGCGGTGGGTAGGAAGGTGTCTGAGTGGAAAACAACCTTTACAACTGGAGAAGTCCGATACAGGCTACACCCTTAGTCAGCAAGTAGCAGTCCTTTTGGGGATCCTGTTTGCTGTAGTAGGTGAGCATATAAATTCCCAGTGGCGTTTTCAAAGGATGCTGTATGTTTGTAAGTACAGGAGCATGGGTACAAAGGGCAATGGAAACTGGACTTGCAACACTTGGAGCTATTCAGGGAATCTCAGCAAGAGGAAGAATTATCCGCTCTATGCTTACACACGTGTCTTGAGACTGCATTTGTCTCATCCACTAGGCAAGGAATAAAAAATAGAAAGGAGCTGTAACGAGTGCAAAATGAGACCAAGGGAATAACCAGAGCTGAGACAACCAAAATCAGCTGCAGGCAGAGGGGAGGCAGGAGGGGAGCTGCACAGTTAGTCACAAGACTGAGTCAGAGCTACTGAAGCAGTTGCTGCCAATGAAGAGAAGAAGGAAAGGAGGCCAGGAGGGAGGAAGGGAGGGAAGGAAAGGAGGGAGTGAGGAAGGAAGGAAAGGAAGCAAAGAAAGAAGGAATTCCTGATCAGTAAGCTTTAGCAATTTCCCTGCAATACAGAAATGCCTAAATTAATTTTTAAATGATCGGTCTAGGCTGTCAGCTCTGAGATCAGTGAGGGCTAATTTATCCTTTTTCTCAGCCTCTATGATAGTAGATAAACCTGAAAGGCATGAACACACAGTTTTATACATATTTCAAACAAATGTGAAATATGACATGGTTTACATAAAGATTTTAAACCATGTCACCATGAGGTTACAGGCCAAAGTACTACATGGCCAGTTATCACAGGTCAACTAGTAACTACAACAACAACAAAACAAAACAAAATAACCATCCCCCCCCAAAAAAAAATCACTGATGTAAAACATTTAGGTTTCTTTAATATCAATTTACAATGGATATATTCCAGAAAATTTTCTATGGTTTTTGCATATCCACATTTTGTCAGCTGGATTCTCTGCAACTATATAAGGAAAACATTGCTAATTAACCTGACTGTCACTCCAAACTGTTACCTAGACGTTCATCATGATTTTAGAATGGCTGTTTCAAGACTCACAGCAGAATATAAATGTTGAAGGAGAATGTAAGGATTGTATTTTTTCCTTTCCATAATAATAATGTTTCTGGTAATTATTCATTGGAGAATTTTCTTACAAATAATAAGCTGTAGCATAGCCAGATGTCTGGGATGGTAGCTACAAAGCTAACAAGCACAAATACTTTTGAAGGAACATTACTGAGCAATTCAAACAGTGAAATCAAAATGCATCATTCACTTGAAGCAGAGCTGCTTCTTTGTTAGCTACTAGTAGGAAGATAGATTTGGTTTATGTGGTAAAGCTGCTCCCTTTCACAAATCCAGAAGGGACCCATTTGTGTCTCAGCTGTAATACAAAAAGGGATGCATATGGCAAGGCAATAACCAGACACAAATCTGTTAATTGGGAACACTGTATTGTCTGGCCACCAGTAAGCTCACATAAAACAAACATAATACAGGTAAGTGAATTTGGGAATACAGTCATTATTTGCTTATAACATAATATAAAGTTTGGGGGGGTTTGCCTCATATTAGGGTGATTTCTTTTTTTTTTTTTTTTTAATAGACACATTTGGTGGTCTGGGAAGGACCAAAGCAAAAAGAGGGGTAAAACAAAGCAGCTGATCTTGCTCATTCATCTAGGCTTTGTGAATTAGGACAAATGAGCAATGGAGGGACAGGAACACAAGTTTCCAATAGAACTATTCGGATGGACTTATCATAGGAAACTATTGACCTCCAATCACCAGTTCTGCTTAATTCTCAGAAAAATTAAAAAGTACCTCTTGATGCAAGTGTTAAGCACCCAGTTACTGCCATTAAGGGGAATAACATCAAAATGCAGAGACAAATTTAAGTTAAAAAGTAACTAAAGCTAGCTTCAAGTAGGTAAATCCATTACATGTCAGCTTAAGTTTTGAAATAAATTTTTGCCCTTTTCTGTGACAAAAATCAAGCCCTTTCAAATATCATGCAATATGTTCCAGTCTCCATAGTCCATATAGCAGAGTTCAGATTTGGAGATTGTTTTGGGCTTATATTTTATTTCCCTTCCTCCCATTCTCTTTCTTTTTGTGAGGTCAAAAGAAAAATTAGAGAAATACTCAAATATCATCAGAAGTAACCCAAATCCTGCAAAAAGCATATTTTGAAAGCAATACATGTAACTAAAACCACTGCAACCAACATTGCATTTTGTTCATTTTTCACCTGTAACTATCTTGATATGCATAAAAGTGCATACAAGAAAAGATCAAAACAACAAGAGAGATTAGTGCATACTTAAATTAAAGCAGTGCTGACACGCATTTTGTCGACTTGGGTCGATAATCCCATTGAGTGGAACAGGATTTTTGAGGGTGTTCTTATGTAAATCCTTCTCACAAGCCTCATCTCAGATGCACAGGGGATTTTTTTTTTCTTCTTTAAGGATACAAGGTGTACTAATTTAAAAGTAACCTATATTAATTCAATAATACTTGCTATAGTAAATATTGTCACTTAGTTGGAGGAAAACATTAAGAAGGTCCAAGCTTATGAGCAAACATGCTATTGAATGTGTTGGTCATAGACACAGCCAACAACAGGATAAAGTCATTAAGAAAACACCGAAAAAACAGTGCGATCTAACAAATTTCAGTGACATTACACTCTTGTTAGCTGGATTTCTGTAAGAAAACCTTGACTGTAAATGAGCTCCATGTAGAGAGACTTGCAGAACTCTGTCTCTCACAGGAACACTGACTGACAGTGTGCTCACAGCATCTCTGGGAGGTCCAAACCACCACACAAAGCCACTCTCATCCTCTGAAAAGCTCCCACCCAGCAAACCATCATTGAATCTCAGCATACGTGACAGAAATGTAAACTGTTCAGTACTAATCAAAACACACAAGTTATATAGAATTTTTTTAAGAACTTGGGAATTTGATTATGGAATCATACCTATCTCAACAAGGTGCCCTTCTTAGCAAAATATGGAACATCTTCAAATCACAGTGTGCTTGTAGTGGAACACAGTCTATGACCTGAGCTTTTCTAAAATGATTGCCTTTATATATGGATCAAATTGATGATCTACCCGTAATTGCATATTTTTTTCTCATTTTTCTGCATAACTATGTGGAAAAAAAAAGGATAAAGGAGACAGCTATGCTTGTTTCTGTTGATCATTTCAGAGGGCTTAGTGCACAAATTTTACATTTAGAGAAGGCAGCATATGGAATACAGCTTTAATAGTGTCACCTAGTCAGACACAACCTTATGAAATCAGTGTGAATATGAAATTAGAGTATGTCCTGAAAATGGTAATTACCTTAAAGAGTGATAAAATTTCTTTTGAAGTGAAGTTTTAGTGATATACTGGCTTCTTCTATCTTTCATTAATTTTATTTTGTACATCATCATTGGTAACAAAATTCTGTGCTGGCTCCTATTTTTTTCCATTAGTATCAGGAGCAAGAATCATGGTGGTTCATTAAGTAATGACAATTATGTAACCATTTCTTAAACCTGCCTGTGAAAACGTCTCCTTGTGTGAGACTTAATTGTGACGTAGCTGGGAGCAGAAGACAAAGATATATTATACAGTATGCATTTATTCCCAGTATGTACTTTCAAATGTATCATTGTATGATTTAACACTATGATAATCTCATTCTTATTAATGCAGCAATCCCAGTTGCAGTATCTCAATTTATGAGACTTACTCATTCACATCCATCAGGCTGCTAAGTCTTTCATCAAAGCCATGTTTTCTATAAACAGATGCATTCAGAGACATTTTAAATTTTAATGCCAAAATATATTGCATTGTAAACCTCTATCAAATATATCACTTGCTTCTCAGTTGGTTTTAAATTGTCTACTCATTCTACATTTTACTTTGGCACAATCCACAAAAAATTTCTACTGATGCTTTCAAATTTCAGGTTATTTATACATACACACACACCCCCTTCAGGATTCTAGAACTATACTTTCACTCTTGGACTACTGGGGGCATATGCCAGTCCTAGCCACACAAAACACAAAGTTCAAACCTGTCACATGTTTAAAAAAAATTAATTCGTATTGTTATCTAAAATAGGAAACTGATAATATTCTGGAGGACACATACTTTTCTTGTGACAAGAACATTTTTTTAAGTATGCTCTGATAAGCATTTTGGAACCCATACAGCTCAAAATAGTGCTTCTTGCTCCTAACCCATAGTACTGGAGATGGTGATACATATCTCAATTTGTAACGCATTCAAGGACATGCTTTCCTGTGTTTGTGCCCAAAAAAACCCACTTTCCTAAATTGGAATTATGGACCTTCAAAAAAGTGAAAACATTGCCTAGATGAAATATAAGAAAAGTTAGTGACTATGCAGCTAAAATTCAGACAACACAAGCACATGCTAAAACTAATGGATTCAAGCACATTGTTAAATCAGAGCCTGAATTACAACTGCAGAGCCAACCTCCATCTCCAACTGCAGAGCCAATCTCCATCTTCTCAGTGTTACTATGAATACTCTCAGTCAGCAAAGACTTACCAGAGTGCTTGCAATCTCTTTGTTAGCAGCATTTAAGTGTGGTCTATTGCTCAAGTGATAGAAGCAGCCATTGAGCTGAACAGACTATCACAGATACCATTGCTGCACCACACCCAAAGAGCTACACAACACCTTGCAAGCAATCTGCACAAGTGCGCAGCCACATCAGCCACAAAAGATGCACAACTGTAAGGAAAGCACGTTTAGAAGCCATTCATTTCTGGGGAAAGGAAGATCACCAATGTTAATGATGATCACAGTTCATACAAACGTGCAGTTCATCACACTGTACATCCTGAGCATTTAAACTTACCACGTGTACACTACACAGCCTTTCAGCTTGAGGGTTTTGGGGGGTGGGGGTGAGGGGTGGTTTACTCAATAGTCACTGGGCAGAAACTGGGCCATGTCCTCCAGTGACACAAAAATGTCTCAGAGACCAGCTGATTCGTAACACACAGAACATTTTTCCATGCTTCCAGGAATAACTGATTTGCAGGTGAGTATATGCTATCGCAATACAGTGCTTGGGATTTCAAAACATATCCATAATGGTTTGAAAACTGAACAAAGCTCAGACTGTAACTAAGAAAGCCTCTGTAACATTGAATGTCAAGAAATAATGACTCACTGCCATCTAGAGGCAATTCCAACATCTCCCTTGCTATCCTCACATAAAACGTTTCCTAGTACACCCGTTCAAAACAGATATTCTGTATTGAGGGTTTTGTAAAGTAGATTAATCTTAGGTTTGTTAAGCAGGCAAAGAAGTAAATCGACATTTCATGGAAAATGGATAAGACTTAACAGTCAGTTAAATATCCAGATCTTTGTACTGCTGAAGACACCATAACTAAGCCCAAATGCTGCGACATCTGGAAATACAGAGATCTCTTTCAAAGACAATAAAAATCTGTAGTAAATATAAGTAAATAGATTTTAGTACATAAGTGGGAAAACTGGATTAGAAAACATCCACAATAAACCTACATCTACAATGTAGCGTTGGACAGTACAAAACCAGTATATACACAGCCCTCATCTTTGGTTTTGGTCACTAGAAAAAGAACACAAAATATTTCAACTAGGTCTCCAGAACTATTTTTTTTTTCCATTATCGCTCTACTTAAATGCTTTCTGGCTTTTTAAGTGCTGAAATATTGGATCGAGAAAACAATTTAAATACACAGATAAGGAGCAACTCTAGAAAGGCTTAATATTTATTGCTGTCATTACCATTCAATTCTGTATGCAACAAATATTTCCCATCTCAGACTATGAAATTTCACACTGGCTGAGTTAAACTTGTTTAACATCAGTACAAAATAATTGCCATGGAGAGTTTTGCTTTCAGCAGATATTCCAAAACTGTGTACACATACAACCAGTGCAAAGCACTGCCTTCAGGCCCCTTTGATGTGATTCGCCCCAGAAGTGATGCCTCCATGCGTCTGGTGCCACTTGTGAGTAGGGCTTACCCACAGTCAAACCAAGCTGAATAGACAGAAGGGTTAAAGGAATGGCAGTGAGGATGATGGGTTTTGTGTCCCAAAGGACATATCTATAGCCATGAGATTGCGGATTTCAGTTTAGGGATAGCGTGGTAATCAGGGAAAAGAAAAGTTTAGAAACCTGCTTTTAGACCTAGGGAAGGAGGAAAGAGAGCAGACTGTGACAGTCTCATATTCTGGGCCTGGCACAGAGCTGCTAAAGCTGCAAACTCCCCACAGTTGTTGCTGTCACTTCTTGTGGCGCTTGAATAAACAGGCAGAGCTTGGTTAGAGACTGGATCTTATCAACAAGTTTATTTAATGACAGCCAGAAGTGAGAGAAGACTGAATTATCTCAACGGGAAGGAATATCTGGATCAGAATCTCTCCTCAGTTCTCTACCATCTGTTGTAAAAAGTTCCTGTAATAAATCCTACAGACTTGAAATTATTTGAAAGTTGACACATTTGGAAAGAACAATATTCAGTCGCTAGATTACTTGGCGCTTAGCTTCTGGGTTTGGTGTGGGTTTTTTTGTGAATATCAAAAGAAAATGATTTGGCAGTATAAGGATAAGCTTGCTGAGAGTTGTAACTGGAGACGGGACCCGACTGAAAGTTTCTTCTACCATCTCTATGCATCAATTCCAATTTATACTGGTTCCTGCAGCATAAACCTCTTCACAGGTGGCACAGAGGGCATTAGGAGAACAAAATTCCCTGTCTTTGTTTATTTTCATAACTTCCATTGCCATTATCATTTTGTCTGAAATCTTCCATGCTGGGTGTCTGCACAGACTGATGCATTTTGGATACTTTTGTTTTTAACATTCAGCAATCCTGTCTAGATGTAACAAAACAAACAGCTTATATATGTGTGAGAGAGCTTGGGGGACAGTGAGGAAGATCCATCTAAAAAAGTGTTTGGTTGTTTTCTTAGTAAATTCTAGTGCTGCTTAAACTTCAACAGGGAGCTTCCAACTTGCTGGTGGGTCATCATTCATTATTCATCCATATTTGGACAGGTTCTACAGCCATGAAAAAATCTATAACTTGCACGTGTCAAGCAGAAATTTTCAAAGAGCCAGTAGTTAAGTTTTCTACAGAGTCTGTCTAGAATGAGTGATGCTCAAAACTCCTACAAACTGAAAAGGACTGCATTGACACACCATTCCCATTAGGCATGCTCCAACCAATTTACGCAGGGTTTTACCTGAACCTGTGGCAGACACTATTCAGAGGACACTGGAAACCAATCAAGAGTAAAATTACTATGAAGGGTATTCTGAAATGTCTCAGAGACTCCATTTATCTCCAGATCCTCTTCCCTGCTTATGAAGTCCAAAGAAGTCAACAGAGGGGTTTTTTTTTTTCAACATTTTCAGCCCACTTACAGGAGGTTGGGAACAGGCAAGGATTTGCAGTAGTTTTCCAACTTGATTTTTCCAGGACACAATCATTTTACTGGGACAAGCACAACAAAATTCAGTGCTGTTATTACACAGGAGCTGCATCCACTCTGCATGTGACATTAAGCTTATTTATCAGTCATTGTCCCCCTTTACTGTCCATGAAAAATGGATGTAACGCAGCTCAAATTCCCTCTTAGAGAAATGCAAGCCAGACTGAATGGGGAGGAAAACAGTTGCCATAGAGGGCTAAGCACAAGACAGGAATGATGGCTGTGATTGAATTGCAGCCACTTTGTGATAGTATTCTTGTATACCATCCAACTGGATCACTGGCTAGGAATACTAAGTCTGCATGATAGCCTGATAAAAGAGTATACTTCTCATGAAATCTGTGTTTTCCACAGCATTAAAAAATGCCTGAGAAACAATTGCTTTTCCACTGGGAACTTGAAATGACAGACCTCACTGTCATCAGGAGAACTGTATCCACATTTACTTAGTGTCTTCAGGCAGGCTGCTGAAAACTGGATCTCTGCTTTCTTTATCTGATACTTCTAATTCATATGAGCCTAAGCTACCAGCAGGACTGAGATCAAGGCTTTGCTTGCCTCCTTACTCTCCCCAAATTGAAACGTGACTGAACTTACTATGTGTTTCTTCAGCTACTAAGCTGAATGGTTCTTGCTAGTTTCACTTTTTATCTGTGGAAGACAATACAGCTGAGGATAACTTTGTGGATGAGCAATCCAGAAAACATAGGAGTGCTCTCTAGAACCTCTTAAAGCATGAGACACAGAAGACAGGTCAGAGAGCTAAAAAGAAAAAACCTAAAAACAAGAAAGCCATAACATTCAAATACAAAACAGCTAGGGACAAAAATAAATATTGGGATAAAATATCAGCTGGGAAGTTGCTCTGAACTGTGAAAAAAAGAAATTATTTTTTCGCTGTTTGGTTCATACTGTGTTCAGAGGAACAGTTTTCTTTCTTTGAAATGATCAGGATTATGTGAAAGAAATATGATTCCATTATCAGTTTATTCCTCTCTTGGGAAGGATTTGTAAGCCTCCATAAAATTGACTCTTTGGGTCAAAAATATGAGGTCATTATATTCTCTGGCATAGACAGACAGTATCGGTATCGCAAAGAGGAATTTGAATTGCCGGATTATCTGTTTACCAATATATCTTAATACTAGGCACTAGCATTGACTCTTCCTCCTGGATCTTACCTTCTACATCAAAGTTAAGAGTCCTAATTGCACGATAGCATATTACACATTATTTTAAGGACTGAACTCAACTGGAACTGCCAAGGCCATAGTTTCAGATACTTAGACGGACACTAGAGAAGATATTCTATTTCATAAGGGTGTTTCTCAAATTCACTGAGTGAAACCCAAACTGGCAACAGTTCAGTGTCTCTAGATGTGAAGATCAAGAACTGGCCAAAAATTCCACTCTGAACTATTTATACTTATTCCCTGACTTTGAAGGAATGGACCTGCTTCCATCCTTAGAGGTGTTTAGCTGTTCTTGGACTACTGAAAGCACTTAAGAGACTGTTTCTCACTCTTAATTCTCAAAATATTCTGTAGAGCTGGGTGGTACTAATATCCAGCAGATAAAGGTCTCCAGTTGGCACCACCGCAACTGCTAGTACTTGTATCACTCTCGAACCAGCCCTGGCCTTTGTTGGACCTTCCATGAAAGGGAATTCAAAGAATTAATATAGCAGAAANAAGTAAGGGAGTAAGGGGTGTTTCTCTGCTGTCTTATGGAAGTTAGTTGGCTCCCAAAAATGCCTGACAGGCACCAAAGCTGGCATGAGGGAAGAGCAGAACTGCAGAGCCAAGAATAAGTGAAAAAAAGACAGGAGCAAAAAAGTTGAAGGGAAAATTATCCTTCAATCATGACTAAAGTTGAACATTGCTAGATCTAGACTCTAAATGGGGTCATGTGACCCTTTTCCTACTACATCTTTTCTTAATCCAGCAGGAATGACGGCATTATTTGCTTACCCTCATCTTTGCATACCTGACAACCAAATACAGTTACTTGGCATGAAGGGTTTTGTTCATATTTCTGGCATTCACTCCAAAGACAGGCCAGTATTTCAGAGTAACACTTTATCTGTGACTCAGTGAACTTCAGAGAAGCAGGAAGATAACATGAATGCAGTTTATTATCAATATAGATCATGAAAATGAAGAAAATTTCCATGTCTGAAGAAGAATCAGTCAAGATAACCCATCTGTATGAAGCTATGTCATAAGAAAATTTCTCAATTTTTTATGGGAAAGAGCAGTATTTAGTAATAGTAACTCCCAATGCTAATTAAATTATTTTCTCTAAGACACCATGTGAATGTGTGAAAGCTGACCAGAAAGCTAATGATGACATTGAAATACAACTGCTACTCATCACAAGGAATCAGCCGTTTGCTATCAATCACTTCCCTAGTTATTTCACATTCAAAATTATCTTTGCACCTTTTTTCTTATTTAGACAAATTCCCCTTAGACTCCTGAAACATTCAGTGGTAATTTTGGACTAAAAGTCAAAGACAAGATATGAAGCTTCAAGACATATTTGCAAAGAGATATGAGCTCCTGGTGGTTGCTCAGGGAAATGATGACAGCAGTACCTAGGCAGTAAAAACTGATGTATAAAATGTAACTAGTCATTAGACAGTAATGTACTATCAAGATTAATGGTCATTGGGGTTTTTTTGGAGTATTTTCTCCATGACAAGGTACAGTTGTCAGGGCATCAACAGATCTTGACTTTTTTTGGCAGAAAAAACAACAGTCTGCAGTTTGCTGAATATTTTCCAAGTGTAGCTCCCAGTTGCCATAGGCTAGTAAACAATTTGGAGAAGCTCCAGCTGAACCAAAAACCAAGCAGCTCTTGGTACTGCAAAAGTTATGCTGAGGCTGTCACACACTTCACTAGGATGCAACAGTGAACTACAAAAATACTTCTTCTAAGGTTTCTCAAACCTTTCTCTGGAATTAGTCTGAAGCTTCCAAAACACACAACTATGGCAATATGGGCATACAATAACTTCAGAGCAATGTATCTCTGCGATTTGTCATCATCTGTATCACACTAAATGTGGAGCAATATGATATGAAGCCAGAAATTCAGATGACAGCTACAAGATATTGTAGCAGCCAAGGACATGAGAACTTTGAACATTCCTGTTCTTTGCAAAGAGTTCAATGAATAGTTCCCACAGAAGTTTGTACAGTGATACTGATACAGTGGGTGCTCTGGATAAACTACCAGCAGGCTACCATTTGTTTGAATTCAATACTCAGATTTGATTATCTAATAAAATGTTGGCCTTGTTTAACTGGCAAAGTAAAAAATCCAAACTGTGTTTAGCTGGAGTCGATCGGCTATGTGGCGGTATGTTTGCATACTCTCCTAACTGGATGAGTTTACAGGCATATCGAACAACATTTGTACAACTGAAAGTAAAATGCACCTTCTTGCCACACTGCATAAAACCTTGGGGCTTGCATTCTGTCAACATTGTCAGACTATCTGGAGAGAAAAGAGGTGAAAAGCAGGAGAGAAAAAAAAAATAAAAAGGAGGAGAAAGTTTGTTCGAAACAAATTGATTTAACAGTTCAAAAACACTCCACACCATTTATCATAGCCTTAATTATAATGGACCCCAAAGGACACATTCTGAGTGTATGCACACTGGAGATTTTTAATCTCTTCCAACAAGCATCACAGAATCACAGACTGATGGTGGTTGGAAGGGACCTTGAAAAATCATCTAATCCAACCCCTTTGCCCAAGCAGGATCACCTAGATTAAATCACACAGGAACGTGTCCAGATTGGTCTGGAATGTCTCCAGAGAGGGAGACTCCACAACCTCTCTGGGAAGCCTGTCCCAGTGTTCCATCACCCTCAAACTGAAGTTTTTCCTTATACTGAGATGGAACTTCCTGTGTTCCAGTTTGTGCCTGTTGTCCTTGTCCTGTCACTGGGCACCACTGAAAAGAGTCTGGCCCCAGTAGTTACAAGTACTGGCCAGTACTTCTAAGGCCCAAGTACTAGCACTGTGCATTAGTATTTCTGCGGATCAGGAACCTAAAACTATTGCTGGAGTAAAAATCTGTAAGGAAAATGTTGGAATAACTCACGTGGGCTTTCATTTCTTGAGCAAATCTTTGGCTAACACATTAAAGTTGATGATGGTTCCAGACCGAACAAATATAGAAAGTTATCATCAGTCAAGAATATCAGAGATTCCCGGAACCTACAACAGAAAGCAAGAGATAGATCATAAGCAATTAATCCAGATAATCCGTGATTGTAAAATAGTGTGTATTTAATATTAACTTCAGGGGAAAAAAACCCAACCAACCTAAACTACAAGAGAAGTCAGTTACTCAATAGGAGTGTTTGTAAATATTAACATCATAATATCAAAATATTGATTTGAATATTGATTTTTTTTTAAATCTTCCATTCCCTGATAATATTGTTGATTATTTTATGTCTAGGATTATTTTATATCTAGCTATAGATTGCATCAGACAGTAGAAAACTGTCTTTTCCATCCAATTCCACTCATTGGTTTCTTTAGGGATGAAATTCTTTGTTTGTCCTGGGGATATTCACAAGGTGCCCTTGAAATGCTGTGTAAAATTCTGAAAACAAGGTGCTTTAGAGCACCTTAGGCAAAAAATCATATGGAAAGAAAATATCCACTGAAACAGGCAGTTCTCTCTACTCAGCTTTTCATACTTGGATGCTAGCAGTAATTGCAGACCAGTGTACTGAGAGTTATTGCAGTCCTGCCTGATAGCTCAGCAGCAATATACTCCTGATAACCCTAATAAAGCACGACAGGTGAAATTTTCTCTCTTCATGTGGGGAAAGGAAGTGACATTTATTGTAAATCCAGCCTCCTCAATAACAGGATTTTAAAATGTCTTCACTAATTAGTTCTGGCTGATTGAAGGATTGCTGCTTTTTTTTTTCCCCCCGGTTAATTATTATAATTTTCTAACTTCATCTAGCTCTGCTATTGTTTCCTAAACTTTAAAAGCATGGCTATCATAGAGAAGATTTTAATACTTTGCAGCCTTTTGTATTTTTTGTTTAGTCTCTTCTCAGAAAGGACTGACTTTCAGGAGCATTTTATGTCAGTTAACTAGTTAGTGTTCAGGTAATGAAGCAAAGCACAGCGTCTGAAGGAGAGTTTGGTCAGAAGATACATCAGAAATTTATTGCTCAACACACAAATATTTACATCAGAGCTACTTTATTTTTAAATCAAATATTTCATGCTTCTGATGAGGAAAAAAAAAAAAAGAAAGAAAATAGTGAAGTCTTGGAATTATAATATGTCCATCCCAACTTATATTGAAAAGGATTGAACAGAAAAAATCTGAAAGTTTACAAAACCCCCCAAAAATTTCCTAATCTGGTTTCAAAAGGAAACAAGTGTCCATTCTCCAATGAATTACTTTTTCAGTCAAGCGTGTTTAACCAGTTCTAGCAAGCTTGACATCAGGCATAAAATCTAACTGGATATTGCAGGAATAGAAGCAGAGCTAAATTTTTCACTTATTCAAGAAGGTGAAAATAAGACTCAAAGTGTTACAGAGTCACTAAGCTTGGGCTAGAATATGAAGAGAAATCTATAAGATTATGAGAAATAAAGAGTGTGAATGTGGAAGAGTAATCTCCCAAATTTAGAGGCAATACAAATATCATCACTGAGAGCTGAAGGCTTAGGTAGGCTTGAACTTGCTATAAGACAGATTTACTTAATAAATAACAAGTGAACCAATGAAAATTAATGCTGGTTTGGACATAGGTTTAGTAAGAAGGTCTTACAGAACAGCTTTTCAGAAAAAAAATTAAAAAAATCTTGGATTGAGTGACATGGGCTGAATCAGTCTTTATCAAACTGAAAGACAGACAACAGGACTGCATATGACTGATGTTTGGGATTTTAGAAAAGAAGTAGACAAACCCTACAGAGCGAATTCAGAAATGCAGAACTTTTAAAGCATAGGAATACTTTAAATCAAAGGGCAGACACCATTTAGAGTTCACACTGCAAGAAAAAGAAAAAAGCTAACAGAGAAACCTCATAGGCTCCTTCAAGTGAATCAGCTGCTTTTGTCCATATGCAAATCTATCAAGAGCAAAGAGAGAGCATTGCTCCTCAGAACATACAGGACACAGAGAGATAGAAAATGGCTGAGATTTCTTTAGCTAGCCTTTCCATAACCATTGAAACAATCATCAAAATATCTTTATAAACAATACTAAAAGAAGCATGGGAAACAAAAAAAAAATTAGTTACAGTGCTGTAAACATAAAATTTATTATTTAAGCAATATATGTGATTTAATAGACATTAATACGAATCTAAGTCTGATCCAGATACTAAATGCATATTTTGCCTCCATTTTCTAAAGGACTAATGGTGAGGACATCAGTGGAGTAAGGAGTAAAAATTAAGGTAGAGTATGAGAAATTATGACACCTGAGAGAGAAATAAATGTTAATATTCTTAATACCTCATAAAGCAAAAATAAAATGGGATGGATACTCTCCATGTTGGAATATAGAAGAAAGAAACTGGCAAATGAAACTGCAAGTCCAACTACTAGTAATTTTGGAGGTAGATCTATGACTGGAGAACCGTAAACACTGAAACTAGATTTAAAGGACCAATTCTGGAACCACTAGTCTTATGAAACATACTTAATGGAAGGAGGAAAAAAAAAAAGAGGAGGACAAAAAAAAATAGATGACCCAGAATAGTGTTTGAAGCAAGAGTTACGGGCAGAGAGATGGACAGTAGTATAAATTACACTGTCATTTTACCAACAGTAGGTAATCTCAAATCAGTCTAATATCTCTTTTCAGAAGCTATCACCTCTATCAGACAGAAGAATATTAATTTTCTTAAATTTAAATAAGACATTTTATGCAATATCCCTGCAGAAAAAGTTTGGTAAAGGTGAAGTCATGTACTAATACAAAGTTCCTAAAGCAGCTATGGATGTAGCCAGAGGCATTAACAACAGCTTAAACTATTAGCCATTGAATAAGGAGAGTTTTCTATGTGTCTTATCAGTCCTAATTAATAAATTATTTAAAGATCTTAAGGGAAAATATAAGTTAAACTAGCAGACAATGAAATGTCATTACAAAGACCAGATCATCTTATACAGGCATTAGATTACTGAATTGATTTCACTGATTTAGACACAATATAATAACAGAAAGAGCAGATTCGCACACTTGGGGACATCTGTTAAGAAGTCCTGATCATTTAGGTTAAAAAGTAGGTATATTGGAATATTTAATCTACTGGAAGCCGTCCACTGGAAGAATGGACTATGAACAGTGATTGCTGAAGTTATGAAAGGGCTAATGAATTACAAAAGCCATGAAAGGGCTAATGAATTACAAATGCATGAGGAAAGACATTTGTTGTGAGAGGAACTGAAAGGCCCAATTAGGAATATTGTGTACAGTTCTGATTAACCAGTTCCAGTGAAGATTAAGTTTAATTGCAATAACTGCTAAGAAAGATTATTAGAATTATTAGAGAAAACTAAATGGAACAGTATTATCAGCACAAGATCAAATAGTAATAAATCATCTATAAATACCTCCTTACCACAGGTTCAGGCAAAGGCTTCCAACTAGAGTAATGAAACCTGCAAGAAAAGCCTATTATTCCAAGATGATTAGTAACTTTATATATAAAATAGTATAACTAGATAAAAGAGTTGCTTGTGATAAGAATTCTTATTCCTCTTACAAGCTTTCCTAGATGG
>VXBZ01000152.1:2960-23667 GCA_013399135.1 Heliornis fulica | reverse complement strand
GGTTAGACTAGGTGATCTTTCAAATTCTCTTCTAGCTCCTAATATGTGATTCTGTATGATTCTGTGATAGAGCGACTTTGGTGGGAGTCTGGCCTCCAGCCAGGGTCAAACTGACACACCTAGAGGGCTCGTGCACCATTTGCATCAGGAAGTTGTCATCGATGCACTGGAGGAACCTCCTGGACTGCAAGTGGCTGGCTGTGTAAACATGCCAGCAAGTATCTGGGTAGTAAAAATCCCCCACAAGAACCAGGGCCTACAATTGAGAGACTGCTTTCAGATGCCTGTAGAAAGCCTCATCAACTTCCTCCTCTTGATCAGGAGGCCTGTAATAGACACCTGCAACAGTATCCCCCATGCCAGCTTGTCCTTTAATTCTCACCCACAAACTTTCAATTTGTTCCTCATCTGCTCCTGAACACAACTCAACACATTCGAGCAGCTCTTTCAAGTGAAGAGCCAGTCCACCTCCTCTCCTTGTTGGCCTGTCTTTCCTAAAAAGGACACAGCCATCCATGGCCACATTCCAGTTGTATGAACTCTCCCACCAAGTCTCTGTGATTGCTACTAGGTCTTACCCCTTGACTGCACACAGACTTCTAACTCCTCCTGTTTGTTCCCCACACTGCGTGCATTGGTGTACAGGCATTTCAGAGAGCAGGACGAGCACCCCGTTTTCTCCTTAGGGGAGTGTGAGGTCTTCTGGTTCTCATGATTACCAGAACTCTGCCCCACTGACAGGAACCCAGCAACAACCCCACCCTCCTTCAAATCTAGTTTAAAGCCCTATGGATAAGGCCAGCTAATTCTCTTCCTAGAGCCCTACTCCCCGGGACGATAAGTCCTTCCCACATTCTCCTGTCAGGCCTGGTGTCCTGTGAAACCATCCATGCCCAAAGAAGCCAAAGCCCTCCCTGTCTGTAACTCCAGTCCTGAGCCACAAATTCACAGCTCTGATCCTTCTGTTCTGTTCAACGTCATCTCCCAGAACTGGAAGGAGGGAAGAGAAAGTAACTTGCACCCCAGAGCCTTTCACCAACTGTCCCAAGGCCCTGAAGTCTCTCCTCTTCTGCTTTAGACTACAGCATGCAGCTCCCTTCCCCCCTGCCTGGAAGACAAGCAGTGTGTAATAATCTGATAATCGCACCGAACTAGAGAGTTTCCCAGTAATATCCCTGATTTGTGCTCCACAAGACTGCAGACCTCCCCATGACAAGCCTCAACTTGGCAAATTGGGCCCTCTGTTCCCCTAAGAAGCGAGTCTCTGACAACTATGACTCCTTCCTTTCAGGGCAGGTTGTACACAGCCCGTGTCAGGTCTGTTTTGCCTGTGATGCTGATAGTGGAATGATCTCTCCCTGTCCTTATCTCACTCCAAAGCCTCTCAATAGATATTTTCTCCCCTGCCCAGATGGAAAAGGGAGCGACTTTGGTGGGAGTCTGGCCTCCAGCCGGGGTGAAACCACCACACCTCTGGAAGTTCCTTCCAACCTCAACCACACTGTGATCATACTTCACATTAAACAAATTTGCACTAAAAGAGTTAAAAAATAGTGCACATTTTCATATAATACCTCTTCCACATAGTCATGGCCCACTGGCTGTACATCACTTNGGAGTGGAACATCTTCCTTATGAGGACAGGCTGAGGGAGCTTGGTCTCTTCAGCTTGTAGAAGAGGAGACTGAGGAGTGACCTGATTAATGTCTATAAATATGTAACGGGTGAGTGTCAGGAGGATGGATCCAGGTTCTTCTTAGTGATGGCCAGTGACAGAACAAGGGGAAATGGTTCCAAACTGGAACACAGAAAGTTCCGTCTTAATAGAAGGAGGAACCTTATTACTGTGAGGGTGACAGATCACTGGAACAGGCTGCCCAGAGAGGTTGTGGAGTTTCCTCGTCTGGAGACATTCAAGAGCAATCTGGACACGTTCCTGTATGATTTAATCTGGGTGAACCTGCTCAGGCAAAGGGGTTAGACTAGGTGATCTTTCAAATTCTCTTCTAGCTCCTAATATGTGATTCTGTATGATTCTGTGATAGAGCGACTTTGGTGGGAGTCTGGCCTCCAGCCAGGGTCAAACTGACACACCTAGAGGGCTCGTGCACCATTTGCATCAGGAAGTTGTCATCGATGCACTGGAGGAACCTCCTGGACTGCAAGTGGCTGGCTGTGTCAACATGCCAGCAAGTATCTGGGTAGTAAAAATCCCCCACAAGAACCAGGGCCTACAATTGAGAGACTGCTTTCAGATGCCTGTAGAAAGCCTCATCAACTTCCTCCTCTTGATCAGGAGGCCTGTAATAGACACCTGCAACAGTATCCCCCATGCCAGCTTGTCCTTTAATTCTCACCCACAAACTTTCAATTTGTTCCTCATCTGCTCCTGAACACAACTCAACACATTCGAGCAGCTCTTTCAAGTGAAGAGCCAGTCCACCTCCTCTCCTTGTTGGCCTGTCTTTCCTAAAAAGGACACAGCCATCCATGGCCACATTCCAGTTGTATGAACTCTCCCACCAAGTCTCTGTGATTGCTACTAGGTCTTACCCCTTGACTGCACACAGACTTCTAACTCCTCCTGTTTGTTCCCCACACTGCGTGCATTGGTGTACAGGCATTTCAGAGAGCAGGACGAGCACCCCGTTTTCTCCTTAGGGGAGTGTGAGGTCTTCTGGTTCTCATGATTACCAGAACTCTGCCCCACTGACAGGAACCCAGCAACAACCCCACCCTCCTTCAAATCTAGTTTAAAGCCCTATGGATAAGGCCAGCTAATTCTCTTCCTAGAGCCCTACTCCCCGGGACGATAAGTCCTTCCCACATTCTCCTGTCAGGCCTGGTGTCCTGTGAAACCATCCATGCCCAAAGAAGCCAAAGCCCTCCCTGTCTGTAACTCCAGTCCTGAGCCACAACTTCACAGCTNAGCCACAAATTCACAGCTCTGATCCTTCTGTTCTGTTCAACGTCATCTCCCAGAACTGGAAGGAGGGAAGAGAAAGTAACTTGCACCCCAGAGCCTTTCACCAACTGTCCCAAGGCCCTGAAGTCTCTCCTCTTCTGCTTTAGACTACAGCATGCAGCTCCCTTCCCCCCTGCCTGGAAGACAAGCAGTGTGTAATAATCTGATAATCGCACCGAACTAGAGAGTTTCCCAGTAATATCCCTGATTTGTGCTCCACAAGACTGCAGACCTCCCCATGACAAGCCTCAACTTGGCAAATTGGGCCCTCTGTTCCCCTAAGAAGCGAGTCTCTGACAACTATGACTCCTTCCTTTCAGGGCAGGTTGTACACAGCCCGTGTCAGGTCTGTTTTGCCTGTGATGCTGATAGTGGAATGATCTCTCCCTGTCCTTATCTCACTCCAAAGCCTCTCAATAGATATTTTCTCCCCTGCCCAGATGGAAAAGGGAGCGACTTTGGTGGGAGTCTGGCCTCCAGCCGGGGTGAAACCACCACACCTCTGGAAGTTCCTTCCAACCTCAACCACACTGTGATCATACTTCACATTAAACAAATTTGCACTAAAAGAGTTAAAAAATAGTGCACATTTTCATATAATACCTCTTCCACATAGTCATGGCCCACTGGCTGTACATCACTTTGCAAGGCAGCAAGAGTTGTGGGAGTCACTGGTTCAGCTGCTGTGTCTGGTTTTACTTCCTGTGTTTGTACTGTAGCAGCAGGAGTTGTTTTAGCACTTTCAGCTGATTTCATTTCTTCCAGTTTACTGCCTGTTGTCTGAAGCTTATTGCCACCTACAAATAAAAAAAAAAGTCATTAACTTTCATTGAATGAGATTACACATGATGTAAAAAAGAAAACTTATCTTGCAAATATCAATGTTCTGGTCAAACCATTATCAGCCTACTATTTCAACTAGTTAAAAATTAAACATATCTTAAATACAATTTAAGATTTTTTAAAATAAGCTAAACAAGAGTGAAGTCATTTACATAGTTTAACAAGAATAAAATTGCTTTACATAAATGCAATTTTCATTATTCATTTCCATGCTTGTTCAGAAGAGACAGGATTGGGACAGCTCAGAAAATGCATTTTAATAATCTCTTTTTGTCACCAGATATATTATTTTTTCATAAATGGATTAAAAAATGTACTTCAAAACCTTATCATGTTTGCACTGACAATGGTACTATCAGTGTTGCAACTGCTTGGGTCTTTCATTTGAAAGCAGGATAGCTTATTCTGGGACAGCTGCTTCCCATCTCTGTCATGCTCATTTCAAAAGTTTCCACTGTTACAAGGGCATTTTACTTGCACAGTTAATCAACTGCCAACTACTGCAGGTTGCCTTACCAGCCTAGGCTGCAAACAGAGATTGGGACCCACTGGACAAAAAACTGCAATATGCCAGCACCTGCTACTAAGAAACCAAAGGTGGGAGGCTTCTAATGAAGGTTGGAGAAGCCTCCAAGGGGCTGGAGACAACCAGGCAGAAAACACCATAAATTCTGAAGCAAAACTTGTATACATTCTTATTGTCACCCATCAGTAATTCTCTTAAACACAACAATTACTCATGCATAAAATTAATTAAATACATTGGTATTTGCTGCACTAAGTCTTAAAAAATATAGAATAGGTTAGGTTTCAAAATAAAGACTGACTTCTGTACTTGCCAACAAAGTTTATTTTCGGTGTAGATATTTTCTTTACAGCTATATTAGCAGCAGTTGAAGATGTTTTGTTGTTGGACGCAGTGTTAATTGGTGTGTTTGTCGTGGGAGTAAGAACTTTCACTGCAGAGGATGCAACAGAGGAGTTCACAGTACTGCTGCTAGTTGCTATATTTGAAGCAGAGGCAGTTGGTTTGGAAGCAGATGTGGATGTTGAGGAAGTAGCTTGGGTGACCACGTTTGGTTCAGTTGAAGGAATGGGTTTGCCAAGTTTTGTGTGCAACTTCACTACCTGTAAGAATTAAGAGAAATTCATAATTTGATCTCCCCAGTATGACTATAAAAATGAAAAGAAGGGAAAAAAAAATCAATGTCATTAAAAAATTAGCTGTTGTTTCTTCACAAAAGGTGATCTTGGGGAAAAAAAAGAGAAGAAGGTAAAGATGGACATGGAAAAGCTCTTGTAATCTGTAATAAGGATAGAATCATAGAATCATAGAATTGTTAAAGTTGGAAAAGACCCTTAAGATCATCCAGTCCAACCATTAACCTACCACCACCAAGTCTACCCCTAGACCATGTCCTCGAGCACTTTTAAACACCTCAAGAGATGGGGACTCAACCACCTCCCTGGGCAGCCTGTTCCCATGCTTGATGACTCTCTCAGTAAAGAAGTTCTTCCTAATATCTAACTAAATTTTCCCTGGTGCAGCTTGAGGCCATTTCCTCTAGTTCTGTCACCTGTTACTGGGGAGAAGAGACCAACCCACACCTCACTGCAACCTCCTTTCAGGTAGTTGTAGAGAGCAATAAGGTCTCCCCCCAGTCTCCTCTTTTCCAAACTAAACACCCCCAGATCCCTCAGCCACTCCACATAGGGCCTGTTCTCCAGACCCTTCACCATCCTCGTTGCCCTTCTCTGGACATGCTCCAGCACCTCAATGTCTCTCCTGAAGTGAGGGGCCCAAAACTGCACACAGTACTCGAGGTTAGTTAACTCGAGGATAGTTAATAGTTATCTCACACTGTGTATTTCCATTAGCAATATATTTACTCCAAAGGTTATATAGTGAAGAACACAAAGCAAATAAATATACACTCCAGTAAAACTCGAGGAAAACTGTTTTGACCTGAAAGGCTTGTTTCTCTTTTACTCTCCCTCCAAAAAGATTAGTAAATTGAATTATTTTGGTCCCAAGTAATATTTGTAAAAAAGAGTTACTTAAGATTCAACAACACTGTCTCTTTTGATTACTACATTTTTAAGTGCATTCACGTTGAAAGAATTCCCAGGTTACCTAACAGAACTGAAGAGACTCCTTAGGCAAAGGCTTGTTTCTTTCTTGGATTAAAAAAGTCGTATCTGCAGAGACAGTTAAGGAGGATACGAGAGTTGTATTTCAGTGCTCTAGTATCCCACAGAAAGTAAAGAGGTACGTGCTTATTCTTAGAAGTAATAAGCAGAAGCCTTTTCACAAAATGCTTGAGATAGAAAAATACTTCTTTTTGGTGGCAGCTGACCCCACCCTGACAAAACAACGCATGCAGTCTGTAAAAACAAACCACGCAAAATCAAAACTGAAGCCTGGGTTTTGAAATCAGCAGTAAAAATATACAAGCTTTTGAGATACGCCCTTAATGCAAACACATGTTCGCCATCACGATATGCACACAACTGCGTACATACACTTTCAGGTTTTTGTTCTTAAAGTCTGTTTGCCACCAGAATACAGACACACTAGTGTCACACAATACTATATATTTAAGTTCAAGCAGCTCTTCAAGATTACTTTTTTTTTCAGTAGAAGATACAAGATTCTTCGGTGTACCAGAGAAATATAGTCCTTTCAGATTTCATTTCTACACCAATTACACTCTAAATTAGCTGTGGTGTCCATCTATGAAGAAAAGAAACCAATATCCAAATACATAAGGATAATATATACCTATAGAGTTATTTGGCACAACCCAAAAATTTAATGGCTCGCCTCACTAATGAAAGAAAGACAACCAGGCAAGACTATCAAAATTAGAATTTTTGCTTTTGTACTAACAAAAAATGATACTGGGAAAATTGTTTTCTATCTGCTATGAGATTTATTTTAATAGGAGTGTTAATGATGCCACTTTTTACAGTGTTCTGAGATGAAAAGAGCTATAAAAGCTGAAGACTAATAGCATTTGTTACTGACATTACTCTTTCCAGAGTTATAAGGAAAATCCGCAATATCCAAACAAACCTTTACACTGCCATTTTATTTATTATTGTATGGACAAAATGTAAAACACAAGTCACAGGGGTTCACAGTGAAATCCACAGAATGTACTCCACGATCAGTAAGGAAAACATGTTTACCAAAAAGCCTTCCAAATGTACTCCATAAATCCTACTACAGGACATTGTTCCTTGCTCCCACACGCCAATTGTTTTTGTAAGAAAACAGCAAGGAGTGATGTGTAACAGTCCTGTCCCTTGGCTCTGACTTAGCTTACAGTGTTTCAAAGTGCACGGAAAACTTCACAGCGCCAGACTCTCATGGTTCAGCTCCAGCTGGCAGCTCAGCACCACGCAGCCATTTGTTCACCCCCCACCCACTGACCGCCCACGATGGAGAAAAACGGGGAGACAAACCTTGTGGTTTAGGGTATGGACAGTTTACTGGGACAGCAAAGGGAGGAGGAAACAAAAACAAGACAACATAACACAACACAGAAACCTGGTGATACACAATGCAGTTTCTCACTGAACTGTACAACTCAGACCGTATAGATCAGAGCTGTCCTGAAGCTGGACCATGCTCAAGCTGTGTCCTGGAGCTGCATCTCCCTGACTAGCTCCCTTTTACGCCAAACATGACATTGTGGTATGGAACAGACCTTTTGGTTAGTTTGGGTCACCTGTCCTGGCTCTCACAGCTTCCTGGGTGCTCCCCCCTTCCCATTAGCAGGGCAGTATGAAAATTTGGAAAGTCCTCAGCTGTTTGGCAACAACTTAAAAGCTCAGTGTTTTATCACCACTGCTCTCATCCTAACTCCAAACACAGCTCTGAACCAGCTGATAGAAAGAAAATTAGCTCTATCACTGTTGAACCAGGACACAGACAAGAAAGACAAATGTCAAGAAAAGTCTTAAAAAGAGTTAGGGGGCACAAGCATGATACTGCACGTACTCACTGCTTCTTTTCCCCACCTTACTCTACACCTTCTTCCAGTGATTTGCACACTTCCCCCAATACATCCTCCTCTCCTGATGCCATGGTAGTATTTCTACTCCTGCCTCCCAACAAGACTCTTTTAACAGTGAGCTTAAAGTGAAGTTTGAAACAAAAAGCAGAAGTAAACATCTTGAAACAAAACAATGTCAATTAAACTATTTCTGCGCATTTTCTCCTAGGATGAGAAAAATGGGAAGAATTATACAACTGACTTGTATCATAAGGACAAGAGAGTGAATTCTTACTTTCTGATGCTTGGCTCCACGGATGTGGGCAGCATAAGCATCTGCTCCTGTGCAAGACACATCACAAAGCTCACAACGCAACTGATTTTGAGTTCCACGGGCAGAAGTGCTGCTGTTATTGGTGTTCTGGGAAGCTTTTAATGCTGCCTCTTTCTTTTTGTGTTTCTGGCCTTCTAAGTGTTCTTTATAAGTCTGTTGAAATAAACAATACACAGACAATGAGCTCTGTACCACTCATACATCTTTCACGTGAACACATGTATTACAGAAAATAGCATAAAACACGTTTTGTATGAGAAGTAATTCCTACATTGGACATTTCTTCCTCACGACATGCTTTAAGGCGTTACCAGCATCTTCTACGACCAGAAAACTTTGTTCTCCACCATCAGAACTCCACTTTTAGGTAATACAATACGTGATTTTCTCCTCCAACTTCTCACTTCCTCAATCAAGTATCAATCAATAGATATTACCATTGAAAACTTGATATGCTTAGAAAGCTGCAACTCAGTTGCAGTTTCCTGCACTGTACTATTTACTCTTGATTTTTAACTCAAGCATATGCAGACACCTAAAAAAATAAATTCAGAAGAAGGTAGCTTATATATAAAGCTGTGCTGAAAATGAAATGAAGAAATTTATGTTTCTTCCTATACACTGGCAATCTAGAAAACAGAAAGGGTGGAAAATACCAACAAGTTTACCTAAATAGTAAGAAATGTTTAGCCAGACACACACATTGCATGCACTACCCACTATGAATCTAAACTCAGATGACAGAATACAATGAGGAACACATTTTTAGGTTTACTATTCACAAAATTCACTGTTGTGAAAAAAGTATTTTCTAAGCCTGCTATGCTAAAACAGCAAATCACATTTAAAGTTTAGAATATTTCTGAAGTACAAAGCACAGGTGGAGCTTCTCTGTACAAGCTCAGGCAATATACCTTTTGTCTTCTTATAGGAACTTGTTCTAAAATAGTGCATGTTTTAATTTGATTATTCCATTAGTAGAAGTATAGAATCAGGTCTTTAAAAATCAACAAACATTTTTAAATGGATCAGGTTTTAGCTAAAGAAATGGTAACTAAAGTATACAGCAGAATATTACATAATAGAGGTACCTGTGGTCCAGCACAGCTGATCTTACAAACATCACAGTAGTGGATCTGGGGTGGTTTGGGAGGTTGTTTTGGTTTCAGTTGCTTATTTTGGAATGGTGTCTTTTTACTAAAGGTGGTCCCTGTCCAAGCAGCTGTTGCAGCAGCAGCAGCTGCTGCCGCTGCTGCCTGTTTCTGCTGCTGCTGCTGCTGCTGGTAATAGGACGATGCAGCTGAATACACTGCGGCTTCATAGCCAGAATAAGAGGTACCTCAAAGATCAAAATAAAATAAATGTTACATCACTGTACATCATGTATCAATTACATAACACACTAATTCAAAACACTGCATACTAAGAGTTGGAGGGGAGCAAGGCAGGATATGAGCAATTTATTGAGATCTTGTTAGCCAGTCTTAATTTTTCTTGACGTTTCACACTATTGAAATACACAGCTACTAACTGTAACAGGAACGTATTTGATATATAGACACATCTTTGCAGACACACAGTTACATTAGATATATCAATATATCCCTTCCCTAAAAAACTTCAATAATATATATATTAAAGGCCACTTGAAGTAAGCAGTCTTCCAGAAATAGATTAGCTGTTCAAGTTTCTAAATGGCAAGGGGAATAGAAGTTATGTAGAGGAAGGGAAACAATGAAGGTAAAAGACAGAATGACTAATGGTGGCACATTCTACTTCACTTGTTTAAGTTCAGTGTAAAGAAACTAAACTGTGTTTAGAGCCCACAAAAAAACTGACTATGAAGTTCTTGATTTCTAGTATGAAAGTTGAACAAATTAGGGAAACTGGGCCTTCGTAACTTTGAGGCAGTTTTCGATAAACTTTCTACACCTACTGGTTCAACTATTTTAACTCTGACGAGGCTCTGTCTTAAGGAAGTTTCAAAAATCCCTTTTTAAACAGAAAACAAAACAAGAAGTTCTGGGGATATATAATATGCCAGTTGAATGCCACCTGGCCATAAATTTGCTGTTTTAATATTTGATTACTTTTTGGATTTCTGATGTTTGAAGGAAGGGATTTTTTTCGGAGGGGAAAGGCGCAAACATTTTCTTGTCATTTAAAGTCCAGATAGCCCAAACTTATAAGATTTATATTGGACTGCTCCTTGTACTTGAAACTGCTGTGTGATGGCTGCATGCTCCCTTCCAACCTCCCTGGTAATATCTCTGTGGATGCATTTCCTCATTTTCCTGTCCCCCATCTTTTCTTTCCAGAGCTTACAGTAACTCACAAAACACTGTGCATGCAGGTAGCAATGCCAACACTTTGTATATACTCAAATGTAACAGAAGAGGTGCATACAAACATCAAAACACTTCTAAAGATACAGCAAAATATTTTGTCACTATAATGATTTATCTGGTTGATACCTCTAATTAGACTGTATACAACTGTATACAAACTGCTAAAATTCGAAGTATTTAAAACCTCTCCTGCTCAACTATAAAGATTCAAGAGACATAATATTCAAAATTCTTACCAGAATAAGTCACCGCTGTTGTACTGTATGTTGCACTCTGAGTATAGGATGGAACAACAGTAGCTGCAGCTGCCACTGGCTGCACGGTAGACGATACCGGATATATAGAAAATGTAGTTGTTGCTGGACTTGGGGTTGCAGGTTTTATAGCTGTCACTTGTCGTGTTTGCTGGGCTTGGGTATATTGAGTTGCCCCTTGGCTATATCCTGCTTTTGGAGCTAATAAGGACATAAAATAGTTAAAACACTGGTATGCTTTATGAATGAAATGTAAATATAATAATCGATACTTAAGAATACGCTAGGGAAGACACATGCAATAAGTGGTTTTTGTTTTGGTTAGGGCTTTTGGTTTGGTTTTTGAGTCTGGTTTTTGTATTGGTGTTTTGGATTTTTAAGAGTCGTGGTTATGCATTGTGTGCCATGTATCACAAAACTGTTTAATCATGTCATAGCACACACCAAGAGCCTAAGGTTTATTTATTTAACTGTGCTGCCATGTTTCTAAACAACTTTCTTGTTCAGTGGTTTTACTAGAGTATAACAAAGCAAAGTACACCTGAAGTTTCCTATCACTTCTAGTTAAAGTAAAAAAAAAAATAAGTAAAATTTATGCTTTGTAGCAATCATGATATCAATCGTTAAAGAACTACAAACTACGTAACTGAAGAATTAAAAATCAGAGTCAAGTTACAAAGAAAATTTGTAACCAAATTATCATCTGAACCCATCATTGACTATTCAAACTTACTTCAGCAAGGTTTCTAGACAAATCAACAAAAGTCCACCTGGAAGTATGTATTTCTTAACAACCCAAACCTCAGAGATAACTACTTATGGCAATGTCACAATAATGTTCGGGTTCTAGGTACACCGAATTTTCCTACACACTGACAGAGATTACATGATAAAACTTTTTTTAAAAATCTGAATAATGTTAAATATTCAAAAACTATTTTTAAAGTATTGATGTAGTACACAGACCTTGTATAATGACAGCAGTTTGAATCATGCCACTCACCTGTCTGGTAGTACGATTCAGCTACTGAAGGCTGAGGCTGAGCAGCAGCAGCGACAGCAGCCGCAGTCGCTGTTGGCTGTTGATAGTATTGTTTGCTGTCATAAGCTACAGCTGGGGCAGTAGAGCGAACATAAGAGTAGGAATCCTAAAAAAAAAAAATAATAAAGGACAATCAGCAAATTTCTCCTTTAAGTAAATATATGGATTAATAAAAGTCATTAGCAGAGTCAAAGAAACAATGCATCTTCTGGTCTATTACAAATAAAAAACCCAAACAAAACAACATTTAGAGATACAGTACATACAAGTAAAAGCATTAAAGAAATTAAATTTATCTTTACAGATACTTCAGACCTGAAGACAACCCTGATGATCTTTCTCAGACTCAATACAGGAATTAACCTCATGCTATTAAATCACTTTCTCTACCAAATTATTGCGTACTAAAAAGCAACTGCTGTCACTAGCTTTTCATAATGACTGACATTTCTGTAAAATATGAAGACACATTAACTCTACAAAACATGAACATCTACTAAACAATAAATTCACAACTTTACAAATATGACTCTACAGTGACGTGAAAATCCTGTAGTCAACATTACTTTTCCTGGTGATACTTCTTATAGTTTGAAAGTCCTATTTTTAAAGCCATCTTCACTTTCTTTGCTGTATCATCTAGTCCATTAAAAATGCTATCTAGTCTATAATGGCATGGCAAGTATCCTATCTGACACCTCTCCAATTCAGCACATGACTAGTAAGCTTAGAAGGAGATGGCCTGGAAACCTCTAGATCTATGTCTATATCGTTTCTCATCCTCATCACAACTACTGCAATGCATAACAAATAGATCAACTGAGAGGTAGCAAGGCAGGAACTACTTACTGTAGCTAAAGTGTACTAATATATAAAAATTAGTTTTATTTCCAATAAATATTACAGTAAAATCTCTTTTCCATCCAACCTGTGTAAACTGGAATTATTTTTATTTAGCTTAGAGGATTCTCACTATTTATTACCACTTGCAATAAATTCAAAAAACTGTATATAGAGGAATTGAGACCTGCAGGAATAGTATGGTCCTTTTAAACAAACCAAAATATTAATAAGAATCTAGAGAGTGTCTCGGTAAGTTTAGGACACAAAAGTTTAAAAATTACTACAAGACATATTATTTCAGCATCCAGGATGAAAACAAATAGTTCCCCTTTGTGGGAGCCTATGGCCACATGAGGATCTTCACAAAATACACCCAAAAACTAACCAAAGGGTAGTTCTTCACCTAGAGCAATCTTCCTATCCTCACATTTAATACAGAACTCTTACGGCACCCAGGAATCTGACAGTGGAACTATTGCTACCTGTAACAAAGACTTCTATTGAACAGTTTTGCAGCTGCATCAGTTCCATGACCTAGTTTACTGCATGCCCCTGAACACTTAAGAGTTCAGCAGAGACAAGATAGTGCTACTCTTTTTAGCAGCAGTTTCACAAAATTACTTGGAGGTAAACACAAGTTTTACTTGTGCTGATAATCCTCTCTACGGGCCGTATGAGACTGCAGTCACTTCGGATTCCGTCAGTTTTCACTACCACCTAATCTGGGTTCTACTCAAAACAGTGACTCACAGAAGGAAAAAACATACATTTCTCTTGAGCAATATGTCCTCCCTCTTTTAACGTACAGTTTAAAAATCATAAAATGCAAGTTGTTGTTTTTTTTTTTTTCTTTTGAAACCAACCTGGTAATTCTGTGTAGTGACAGGAGGTGGTGGTGGTGGTGCTTCTTGTTGCCTCTGTGTATAACCATAATCTGTAGCTGTGTGTGCTGTAGGATATCCTCCATACGCAGCAGCTGTTGCAGCAGCTGCAACAGCTACTGGAGCAGGTCTGGCTACCGCAACTGTAGCTGCTGCTGGAGCATAGGCTGCAGTAACTGTGTGTGCAGCAACAGGTGCCTGGTGGACAGTGTAGCTAGCAACAGTAGTTGGATGGGAATAGGCTACCCCCGAAGCTGGCTGCTGGCTATATTGGAAAAAGACAATAAATAAGATTAATCCAGCATTATTAAGCTAATGCCAAGACATTTCAAAATCCCAGATTTGATTATTACACATCTGTTCTATAAAGCGACCTGGACCAGCTATGCATTAATGTATACAGTTCAATGGCTTTTATTACCTCTCTTCCACTCTCACTAGAAAGGCTGTATCATTCTCAAGTTTCTATGAATGCGCACATCTCATGCAAGCAATGACTTTCTTAGCAAGGGGAGTGTTGGTGTTGGGTTTTTTCAAGCATTGGAACACAAGTCTTTTATTCAAAATAATACAGAAGTCTTAAACTTTTGTTTTTTCATGACCAAGATTTTAAATGCTGTAGTAGTTCTTCAACAAAGCTGACACACCTTAAGAAAAATACTACTCTTTCGTGAGAGCTCATGATTGACCCACATGTGCATCAAGTTTTTCAATAAACCATATAAAAGTAATGACATTTTAAAGACTTGCATGAAAATTAGCTCAGAAGTCATACATTTATGCAGAGGCACTTTAAACACACCTCTGGTCGGGGACTTCTCACACAGAAGTTTAGGATTATACAAGCTGGCCCCACCTGTCTCCCAACACAGCGCATCAAAAGAACAGACAGCGGGACCAAGCAAGACTGCTACCAGAGCTCCTACAATCTTATAGGCTCCTGCTGAACCTAATCAGGCTCCACCAAGCAGGTCTCTTAAGCAGCCAGTCTGCTCTCCTGAATTCCAGTGTAGCTTGCTGTGTGCCCTTCTAGCTGCCCTGAGGATCTCCACACGTTCATGAAGTGGGGATTGAGTGATTATTCTGGTTTTTTAGCACACTTCTTGCATTGCTGTTATATAAGAATCTCTAGAGGATTTCACACCTCCATAGTACTCTTAAAAATAATCAAAACCAACTCCATGGATATCAGAGGGGTCGTATCCTGTATTTTTCAGGAGAACACAGAAAAATGAAACCTCGCTTGAAGCAAGCACACTCCATGACAAAACGTAACTGCAGTATGGTTATGCTCAAAATCAAAAGGAACAAGTTACAGTATTTTTTCCTAAAGTCTGTGATATTCTCTATGACAAAACTACCACAAACAATGCACTTACTAGTCTTACTATTATTTTTGCAAAAGACTTTTCCATAACTGCCCTGTATTTAGTAATTTCATTTATTGTTAGAAAAATTATTTTGTAATTTTAATTACTGCAGAATCACAGAATGTTGCGAGTTGGGAGGGACCTTGAAAGATCATCTAGCTCAACCACCTTGCCCGAGCAGGATCATCCAGATTAGATCACACCATTAATTTCAATGCACTAAAAGAAAACTTACAGCAGAAACATAATTTTTTTCCCCTGTTGGACTACCATGCCTGGACTCCACCTTCTTCCCATAGCAGGCCCCTGATTGCTTAAAATACCAGTTACATTCCACCAAGAATTAATCCAGTTGTGAGCTGAGCTCACAATTATATTTCATTTTATTTTCAATTTCTTACCATAAGAAGGAAAAAACCTAAAACACTGGTGCAGCTCCCACCATTGCTTGAAACAATTCCTTCATCTTTATGTACACAGGAAGATTCTTTGTTTTGTCAGTTTAAGGTGAGAAATTGGATTCTACCAAATAGTTTAGGAAGACTATTTTATGATGGTAAAAATGAATGACACTGTATAAAATTAAGCTGCATTATCTATGCAACTAAGAGTATAGAAATGTAAAATATTCACAGATTCTAGGGTAATTATCATTATATGTACTTAAAGCATTTTTATGCTGCCTGGGAAAGAGAGTAGCCTGCTTAGCTCACACTGCAGCTGAACACATCCAACAGTTTGTTGACATGAACTTAACCTTCTCCCAAATTCCTCTGCCAGACTCCCTGTTCCACCGATACTCCTCGCAGTTCATCTGCACACCTATGCTAACATTACCTAATCCTCATTCTTGAATAAACAGGGTGAGAACCATATGCATAAATTCAGACGAATCTTCAGACAGTGCTTTCTTTCCAAACAGCCTAGCTTCCTCAGAGCAGCTTCTTGTGAAGTTACCCATGTACTGAACATATTTCCCTTCCATCAAATACCATGAAATGCCATACTAGTGTAAGTACTAAGTATGACTCAGAACAAAAACCTAAGGAACTCCACTGCAATTATTTCTATTTAATAATTACTCTTCTAATTCTACTAACTATATCTACCAGCTCCTTCTCTACAATTCATTTATTAATCTCTGCCTTAAGTAATAGTTTTCCATACTGCACCACATCAAGTATTTCAACTTAGACCCATTAAGTAGGACTCCAAGAGATTTAGGCATATGATCAAATTACTAGAGCTACAATGAAGTACAGTATGTCAGCTGAGCTACGGTAACAAGCCACATGTGTGTTCTTCATGACAAAGAAAGTAATTCAGTTTATCTTAATCTCCCAACACTGTGGGAAAACATTGAACAGAATTACTCTGTATAGGCTAAGGACACTGAAACAGGCACTGCAGCACAGGAGAGAGGCTGGTAACTTAAGTAATTTCCTTTGTAGATAATTCTCTAACGCAAAATAAATATTAACATCCTTATTAGCATCCTTGTGTTCAAGGAATTCCAGCTCTTTTCATATGAAATGATACTCAGTCCAACTGACTTTATTTACTAGGTGAAGCTTAAAAATAACAAACATTTTGGTTGCAACACAGATATGAGGGTCTTCTTTTCTAACTCAGTGCTCAAAGAACAGCTAAGTTTGAAGTTACATTAGGCTTCTCAGGGCTTCACCCAGGCAGGTTCCATCATCTTCAAGACTAGAGACTGCAAGACTGCTCTAGTCAACATGCTGCAGTGTTTGAGCACCCTATCAAAGAATTTTTTCTTTAGCTTATAAAAGCTTCAGTTTCAAAGGCAAACAAGCTCCAGACTAGCATTTACATAAGACAAACCCAGTTTGTGACCACTGAATTCAATGAAGCTTCAAATTACAATTCTTTTAATGTTTTAAATTACTATCACAATAAACATCATTCTTTGATATAAAAAGTTGTAAGTGAAGTTTAAGTCAAAAAGAACATGTTTTGTTCATAATCATACTGGGTTTGGCTGCAGTGTTCTTCCTCGTAATAGCTGGTCTGGGGATACATTTTGGATTTGTGCTGAAAACACGGTTGACAATGCAGAGATGGTTTTGCTACTGCTGAGCAGTGCTCACACAGAACCGAGGCCTTTTCTGCTCCTCACATCACCCCACCAGTGAGCAGGCTGGAGGAGTTGGGAGGGTGTAGACATGAGGCAGCTGACCCCAACTGACCAAACCTGTATTACAAACCATATGCTCCCTCCCTGTCAGTGTTCAAGGCCAGGTTGGATGGGGCTTTGGGCAACTTGGGCTGGTGGAGGGTGTCCCTGAACATGGCAGGGGGTTGGGACTAGATGGGCTTTGAGGTCCCTTCAAACCCAAACCAGTCTGTGATGCTACATGACACCATGCTGAGCATAGAAAGATGGGGGAAGAAAGAGGAAGGAGGGGACATCTGTAGCTACAGCATTTGTTTTCTCATTAGGCGTGATGGAGCCCTGCTTTCCTTGCAAGGGCTGAACACCTGACCCCCTGCCTGCCCATGGGAAGAAGGGAATTAATCCCTTGTCATGCTTTGCTTACATGTGCAGCTTTTGCTTTACCTATCAAACCGTCTTTATCCCAACACATGAGTCTTCTCGCTTTTACTCTTCCTATCCCTCCCCAGGGGGGGGCGAGTGAGTGGCTGTTTGGTGCTTAGCTGCCCCTCGGGGTTAAAATGTAACAATTCTATGAATACTACATCTGTTTCTTTAGCTGACCATAACAACAGTGCTTCCTCACCAAGCCGACTGAAATTCCTATTTTCTAGGAACACCACACATTCTTCAACGCTCGTCTTCCAGCTCAGATTTCTATTTCTCTGCATTTTCACTATCCCAGACAGAGACAGTTTAATCCGTATGTTGCATTTAATTGCTCTGCTCCACGTTCTGTAGAATGATTTTCAGTCAACTACTCCAGGTAATTTCCAGCACCTTACCTCACATGTTTCTATCTCCCTACCCACTTTAAACTGCTATATGCATATTGCATTTCCCCATGTTCTTTGCTTCCTTTTCCCAAACCAACTTGCTTCCACTCAGAAGGTTTATACCTCAGACCATATCTAGCTTGCCCACTTCTTCCACATCCTAGGTAACCTCAAGATCAAGAGAATTATTTCTTTATTCACAATACATACAGTACATGAGAAAGCATTTTTTGCAAAACATCTTTGAAATACGCCTATTCTCACTTCTGCTGACACTAATGCTGAGAAATAATCTTTTGATGCTTTTTGAACAAGTACCACGTATGACAAAATACCACTTATTAAACCTCACAGACTGACTGCAATGAGCTGTGACCATGTATCTTTCTCCACACTAATCTCCAATTCCAAGCCAATCTGATTTTCTGGGGAGTGAGGGACCACACCAGCTCATAACCTCACAAAATTCATGCCAGAGCAAAGGCCACAGCAAAAACTGGCCTTGTTCACATTGTTGTCTGGTGTACAAAACTCCTTTCACTACAGTAGAATATGCCTTCCCAAGGCAAGTGCATGTTTTGCCCCAGTACTTTGCAAGCTAGACTCAAGACTGCAGCTGCTTTCACGGTATCAACATTTGATACTGCTGTGTATAATACTTAGAACTGTGATTCCGAAACACTAAAACATGTAAAACTTCCTCATTTGCCAAGTTTCCACTCCAAAACACTGAGGCATCAAATGTTTCAAAGATCCCCTTGCCCAATTCTACACCACAAAATTAATTAAGCTACAGTACAGCTTTAAGAAAATTGTAATTCTAGGTAGATACTTAGCCAGGAAAATTCCAGTCTGAACACTTATATTTGTCCAAGTTGTAATAAAACACCAGCAATAAAAAGTCCACACCCCGAGAACAAGTTCTCAGAACAGAAGGTGTCAGCCATCACTAATCCATATTAGTTATTAAAATAACTAGATTAATTTCATATTTATGTTGGGTTTTTTACTGCCATTGCAAAAATCACACTACTGCAGATGCAACTAAAAACCTTTTCTAAAGTACACAAGAAGCTTCAACAAGGAAACTTGCAGTGGTTTTGATATAAAGCAGTGATCGACTTCCAAAGCGAAACAGGTAAAAAAAACCTGGCAGCAAACTTAAAATTACTAAATGAGAAGCTGGCTAAGAGGAAGAAATCGCTGATCAATAGCAATTAATGCCATATTGGTGTCCTCTTAACCAAACATTTCTCTCCAGTTCCAAAACTGCCAAGGTTTGTCCACGTTAAATGACTATGTAACATAGGTTTCTAAATGAGCAATACTGTTTCACAGAAAAAGCTTACATGAGAACTAGCGTTCCAGAACTACTAGATCGAATATAGTAGAACTTTCAGCTTTTAGTTACTTTTGTATAACAACACTGACAGGAGAGGTCTGGATTTCCTGAGGTATAAAATCCAAAGAATGACAGAGAGCAATTAAGAAATAAATACTGAATTATTTGTAAAACACTTTTCATTTCCAGCTGTTGGCCTTTTATAGTAAAAAAGCACTGAGGCTTTGTTTGTAGAAAAGCAAACTAGAAGTAGCCAGCTTTATTTATTGCTTGTACATTAACAATATCAAGAAAAGACAAGACTCTGACACAAAGCTCTTATTTTGCCAGGTAATAACTTCAGATGACTTAAAGACTGTAAGATGTTTTATTTTCCACATTAAGATATTTGTGGACATTAAGAAATTTAATATGGGATCTCTGGAAATTGTTGTTAGAGGAGTACACTTTCAGAGAAATACAGGGTATTTCTATATGAAATACCAAGGAAGCACATAAAATGTTCCCTGTAAGCTCTGCTTTTCATCACACTGTTTTAAAAACAAAAATAAACTGTAACTCATGTGCATGTAAGACAAACAAAAATGCTTATCTCCAGTGCATCTCAGTACTAACAAGCAACACACAGATTTATGCTGCTGCTATTCCATCTCCATTTAGGGTGCCAAACACCGAAAACTCTCTTCCTAGAGGCAAAAAAACCCTTTTTGTTAGCTTGAGTTTTATGAAGAGGTTCTTTTGACAAAGAGTTAAGATCAGAACTAAAACCAATTTTGTCTATGCAAACGACCAGATTCCTCAAAAATTACAACTTCTAAAATATATTTCTTGCAGGTGTGGGGGTTTTTTTCTTCCCATTTAAACAACTGATTTTTCAGGCTAGCTTAGCACAACATTTAAGCTAGTCTTACAATAACACAGCGCTCTTAATTAAAATGCTCCCAAAAAGTACAGTTGTACAGTTATTCTTTCAGGGCTATGAAGACTGAAACAAGTATGATCTGGCAACTGCAAAAAGTACTACAACCTGTTACTTCTTCAGATCCTAACTCAGGAAAAGGCACTACTGAGTAACTGTTCAGGTAAAGTTTCAGGTATGTTAATGGGAACCTGAGCAATGCAAAAAAAAAAAACAAACCAAAACCCAAAAACAAACAAACAAAACCAAAACCCAGCTACAAGAGGGATATTCAATTATTCATGTGTACATGAGGTCTCGTGGGGGGGTAGCAACTTTTTAATCTGTAACACAAAATCAAGTCCTGGCCAGTGCTGGCACTATGTAATGAAAAGGAGAAACGACAGAGGAGCCATCAAAGGTCGCTCACGGAGACATCAGTGAAGTACACGCCAAGTCGTCCAATGATGATGTGCGAACAGATTTTGAATTACTGTACAATTTGTACATTGTGACTCATTTAGACAGAATATTTGGCTATGTTTAGGTAATTTGGCCCTGACCTAGGTGGCTGTGCTGTTGCATAGTTTGTACTGTGTTCAGGATGGTCAAATATATCAACTGCAAAGTGATA
>VXBZ01000150.1:1858-16063 GCA_013399135.1 Heliornis fulica | reverse complement strand
GCAGGAATTACCTGAAAAACCAGTGCCTGTTTCCAGTTGAATGTTTTGAGAGAGAAAAAGGCAGTGATGAAGGCTTACAGCTGCCTATTCTTCAAAATGGTGGGGGTTTGGGTTATATACAAGTGTATACTGTAAAACATATAGAAAACTAATACCTTCTTCCTTCAGAAAAGTCTTTCACATCAGTAGAAACTGGCCAAACAAGATAAGGATAATATCTTGTGGCTTATGCATATCTTAGCATAGATATTTCAAGTGGATGTACATGAAAACATTTTTTTCGTGTAAGACTTTCAACCCCTCCCCATTATCTTGCACAAGCTGCTTGCTCTCACTTCTTCAGGGGCTGCACTTGGTAGACACACACAGAGTAAATATTATAAAAAGAAATTTGTTTTCAAATGCCAACATATGCAGGGTGAAATTCAAACATTCAGGAAGCAAAGCCAACAAAACAAAAAAAAAAAAAAAAAACAATTGTTCTTCCCTTATATGGCTGTTTGAGGCAAGTTTATTCTATTTCAGAAGAGGATGAGTATTTCTGAGTGGGAGGACAATTCACCTGCAGCAGACAAAGGACTTTTCGCTTTCACATGCAAAACGTTTTGCAAACAAAAAGGAGCTCGTTTTCCCAACACCCAGATGACAGCTAATGTTAAGCTCATTTAGCAACACCATCCAGGAGAGCTGGATGCTCTGCATCGAGTTTAGTTTTTACTCAGGGTTCTGCAGCTCCAACTGTGCATTAATGACCCTGTAAATAGGGTAATTGCTTATTAAAGCAGAGAGTTTTGTCATCCCAGCATCTACCAGGCGAGTCAGAGCCCAGACAGCTGTGTGCATTGCTATGCAAACACAGAGTGACCTCTAACCACAAGGCTCTAGGCCACATTGCATGTCGAGAGTGCTATCGGTTCTCTGCTAAGCTTTGGGGGAAGTGAGAGCAAGCAGCAAGCTCGAAGCTTCTCACGCAGCTCCTGGGAAACAGGAAAACAGCAGAGGTGCTAAGAAGCACCCAGAGCTCTAGAAAACCTCACAAGCCATTAGGCTTCCCCCTCTCCCTCCTGCTTCAAAGCAAAACATCTCTGTAGAAAGGGCAGCCTGACCTGAGCCCAGTGCTGAGCTGCTGAAGGTGGTTTGGGAAGGCAGCTGAACCCACCTGCTCCCATCCACGCTGCTCTTGGGATCTGCATTTCCTCCAGGGAGAAGCTGCTGCTGCCTCACTTGGAGAATGGGAGAACATTAAGGAAAATGTGCTTTTCCCTGTCTTTTGCAACTTGCAGGCCAGCAAAGCTCTGTGTGCTGCCAGTCAAGCATGACAAGGGGAAAAATATATAAAATAGAGAGGTGGCTGCTGCCAGTTACAGGCACTGTAGAGGAATCTGCCTTGCTGATCATTGGGTCTTCCCTTCCTTCCAGGTCATCAGCCTATGAAGCAGCTTAATTAGGGGAATGGCTGGAATTAAGCAGGCATATATGAGCAGCCATGATTAGGCAAATGCAGTAATCCCTTTAGAGGGCTGGTGTCACACTCTGTGAGACAGAAGGCACTTAAGAGTCTTAAAATCACACCCCTACCAAACTCAGAGGGAGCCTGGTAGACCAAAAGCAAGACCTAAAGGTCCAGCTCAAGGGTTTAAGGCAGAGCCTATAGGTAAGACTCAAAGTACAAGTATTAAAAACAGCAGTGTTGGTTTCAAACACCACAAAGCTGATTTACATGTCCACAGCTGGCCAGCAATAATAAAGTAGCTTTGACACTTTCTTTTTTTTACTGTAGACCATCTCTCTCAGGTATCTGAGGTATTTTTTTCAGGTATTTCAGGTATTTTCCCTTCCACCAGTAACCAGGTGGATTGCAGATGAGTACAGAAAAAGTACCAAAGATCTGCACTGCACAGTTGCTTGAAGGTGACTGTACAACCTCATGTGAAGCTAAAGGGGCCTCAGCATATCTTGAGTAAGACTAGTGGCACTGCTGTACTCACAACATGGCATTTGGCACTTGTGTGTTTTACACACATAAAATTACATATGTAGACACATACATATATAATCTGAATCACAACACATGACAGCAACTAATGGGCTTTCATGCAAGAGGATCAACTGGAACAAAACATACTGTAACTTCAGGACAGACACAACTGGCAACACATCAAGGCAACGTCCTGTCCTTTAAGACACACAAGAATTTCATCATGGTATGGTTGAAAAACCAGTTCTGACCAGTAAAATGGTCAGAATTTCAGACAGGAATTGGGCTGAAATTGTTCCTTCCTTATCTTCCCTCACCCCCTGAAACACCCAAAGGCTAAGTAATAGCTGAAAACATTTTGCACAGTAACTAATACATAACAAAGTCAACCAAATTAAAAACAAAACCAAAAAATAAAGTGATGCTCTGTTTGTCTTACTCCCCCTTGCCTTCCATAAGGAGATGAGTGTCATGAGGAAAACTTTTTGAGGAAAAAAACCCAGAAAATCAATAACTTCTCCTGGGGGAAAGCAACTGCTGAGTGATCTTGCAATGTACAACTATTAGCTCTCTGCTGTGTGCTGTTTGAGTAGCAAAAAAGTAATTTAATCAAAAGACATGTAGGTATTTTGGTCCACAGATTGAGAAGCACACTTAACACTGGTCACATTGCTGCCAGGGCTCCAGAAGGAGAGAGTATTAGTTTGTCCCCTGACAATACTTGGAAAAGCAAAAGCCAACAGCAGATTGCTTGTTTCCCTTTCTACTCACAAGGCTCTTGTTCCTTGGGTACCTTGAGTAATGCACCAACATTCCTAATGGATGAGATCCACACAACTCGAGGGTGCTCCCAGCGCTGTGTGCACACTGATGATCCCAACGATAAAAACCACAATGGAGCATTGTCCTAACAGCCACAACTGGCAAAATAACAGGATGGGAAACTGTAGCAGCTACAATCACATCTATGAAGAGCCCAGGAGTGGCAGTGGGCTCTATTCAGTCCATGCCCAGCTCTGCCAGGGAGCAAGAGGGAACAGTGGCCCCATTCTATCTCTGAATAGCAACGCTGTGTTATCGCACAAGTGTCGGGAAGAGACAACCCGTGGGATCCTTAGCACAGCACTTCTGTGCTCATAAAGGGATGAAGATTTGCAGGCAGAAATATTGTAGGGTTGGGAAGTCTGTGCATTGAGCTAAATTGTGCCTACAGACCAGGAGCACTGCACTTGAAAGGGCTCTTCGTAACACGTCCCGCTGCCTCAGCCTGCTGGGATTTAGACAGAAGGGCCAGAGTGAGGAGCAGAAGAGGTTTTCACACTTCTAATGGACATCCTGCTCTCTCTTCAGCTCATACCACTGCAGAGCCCATCAGTTACTGCTGATCATTTACAGAAATCAAGAAGCCAGAACAAAATTATACATTGGTCCATCAACCAAGAAGAGAAGATGAAATATTTCTCCAAGTGTATTTCCACTTACCCAAGTAAAACGTACTGAACCTTCTGCTTGTGGACTTCATCCAAAGTCTGGAGTCAGAAGGATTTTTTTTTGTCCTCCTGTTGGTGCTCAATAACTGAATTTACAAAATACAGCTCATGTTGAGGACTGCAATGATGCTTTCCAGTGGAGTTCCTCCAGAAAACATCACTGGTTTCTCCAGAACTCCAGAAACCAGTGATGTTTTCTGGAGGAGCTCCACTGGTGTTCCTCCAGAAAACATCACTGGAGGAACACCAGTGGAGACATCTGTGTGTGGTTGTCACACTGCTCCTTAACCACTGCCATGGGGCTGCACAGCCTTGCTTGACTCATGACAGGGGTATTTCCTTAGGCATGTTTACAACCTACAGTCTGTCCACAAGGTAGAGATGGAAGCCTTGGGGTTCAGTCTGAATTCTTGGCCTGCCCCAGGTTTGTAGATACTGCCTCTTCCACCTGTTGGGATTGAGTCTTATTTCCTCCCCCACCACCATGGATTGAAGTATGGGTAATGTTATTTTCCTGGCATTTCACAGGAAAACTTGGGCTAAGGAGTTTTTTCAGGACACTCAAGTGCCATCATAGCAAAGCCTGTACAGATGGACATAGGTTAGACTGAACAGGGCAAAGCTGCACAAACTCTTTAGAGACAATCAAATACAAGTGATAAAAATGGATTGATAATTGTATCCAGACAGAGATTGAGACAAGACACTGATGTCACCACAGTAAATTTACTTATCAGGTCCTCTGAACAGGTTATTGACAAAGATTTTAATTCTTTAAAGCTTTAAACCAGGTTCATCTTTTGATTGTTGTGACAGGACAAGGGGTGATAAAGGGTTTAAAATAGAGGGAAGGAGATTTAGATTGGAGATTAGGAAAAAGTTCTTTGCTGTGAGAGCGGTGGAGCACTGGAACAGGTTGCCCAGGGAGGAGGTGGATGCCCCTGGATCCCTGGAGACGTTCAAGGCCAGGTTGGATGAGGCCCTGAGCAAGCTGATCTAGTTGGGGGGGTCCCTGCTTCTTGCAGGGGGGTTGGACTGGACTCCTTCTATGATATATCCACAAGAGCCAGTGACTGTATTCTACCAAGGAGGAAAAGAAGGTCACTGATGGCAGCAACTGTTGTAAGGAACGAGGTGGACAGGAAGGGGAACCGGCCTTTCTGCAGCCACCTGAATGTTACTGCAAACAATAAAGTATTCTCCACATCCAGGTGACAGACACACATCAGAAACTCCACTGTAAATACTCAAACTATCCTCTGTGTGGTAGAGAGTATTTTTGTGAAACCTATAGTTTAATATACACTTGAATGCTTGAGCAAATACTCTTTTCACAGTGCATAATGAAGGAATACTTAGTTTTTAATTGGAAAGGCACAGGGCTTGCAACAGGCTGTATCTGTTTTACCTGCCAGTGTGTTCACTTTCTCTTTTCCCATGAAATATTTCCCTGTGAGGGTGACAGAGCCCTGGGCCAGGCTGCCCAGAGAGGTTGTGGAGTCTCCTTCTCTGGAGACATTCCAGACCCATCTGGACACGTTCCTGTGTGATTTAATCAAGGTGATCATGCCCAGGCAGGGGGTTGGACTAGATGACCTTTTGAGGTCCCTTACAACTCCTGACATTCTGTGATTCTGTGATTTATTCTGAGATTTATGTTGGTTGAGACAACTTGGGAGTTTTTATATCACATGTCTTAGGAACTCAGCTGTTTCCATTGCTGCTTTTTTGCCATTTTGGATAAGCAACAAAAAGGAGCTGTTTGTACTGTTAGCCACTACTAATAGCTTCTCAAAAACATCAGAATTTTTTTTTTAAATTGGTGGTATTTAACAGAATCACAGAATGTCAGGAGTTGGAAGGGACCTCCAAAGATCATCTAGTCCTACCCCCCTGCCTGAGCAGGATCATCTCGATTTCAATGAAGAAAAAAAGAAGAAAAGACTACTTCAAAAATCCTTGCTCTTCAACATTACAAAAATGAAATAAAAGCCCCTATTTGTGGAAAAGGATCACCCAACCCTATGTCTGAAACTATAAATTCTCAGGGGTTTATGATGTGTTGTTAGTCTATGAACATTATGTATCCCAAAAATAATATTCTTACTGATGTTACTGTAAGTTTTCCACAACTGAGCTGCTGTTACACGGTTTCTGGTGTCCTTGCACCCATTGCAAAATTAAAGGGTCAAACATACAAAGTTCCACCTTAATATAAGGAGGAACTTTTTCCCTTTGAGGGTGGCAGATCACTGGACCAGGCTGCCCAGAGAGGTTGTGGAGTCTCCTTCTCTGGAGACATTCCAGACCCATCTGGACACGTTCCTGTGTGATTTAATCGAGGCGACCCTGCTCAGGCAGGGGGGTTGGACTAGATGATCTTTTGAGGTCTCTTCCAGCTCCTAATATTCTGTGATTTTCACTCCAAATCATCAGTAGGGATGGAAAACTAATAGTAACACTAATTTCCTTTCTCTGTTTCTAAACTAGCAGTACCTCCTTACTGTGATGATGATCTCTGCTACATACTCCACCCACGTTCATCGGACCACGTGTCGTACTTAACTGACAAGACGTGGTTATACCAGGCACTCAGTACACAATATGGCATTGAAAACCTTCTGCAGGTTTGTAATTAAAATACATAATGTATTAAATACTTCTCCAGTTACAAGTGTGTGCATGGCACTGTTCCAGAAAGGCTTGGGGTAAAGATTTAAGAAGACAAACAAATGTAAGAGCAACCAACCAAACAAAAAACCCATCCCCAATCCCAAGGCACTGAGATTTGTTCCTCAGTAAATCCACAGATGACACTAAGCTGGGGGGATGTGTCCATCTGCTTGAGGGTAGGGAGGCTCTTCAAAGGGACCTGACCAGGCTGGAACAATGGGTCAGAGTCCTGCTCCTGGGACATCACAACCCTGTGCAGTGCTACAGGCTGGGGGCAGAGTGGCTGGAGAACTGTCAGGTGGAGAAGGATCTGGGGGTATTGGTGGACTCCAGACTGAACATGAGCCAGCAGAGTGCCAGGGGGCCAAGAAGGCCAGTGGCATCCTGGATTGTATCAGAACCAGCATGGCCAGCAGGCCTGGGAAGGGGATTGTGNATGTCAGAAGAAATTCTTCTCCCAAAGAGCTGTGGGGGTGTGGAACAGGCTGCTCAGGGAGGAGGGGGAGTCCCCACCCCTGGGTGTATTTAACAGATGGGAGATGAGGTGCTCAGGGAGATGGGTCAGGAGAGGACAGGGATGGTTGGACTTGATCTAAATGGTCTTTTTCAACCTTGTGATTCTGTGATTCTGTGAAAAGTGAAAAGGTGAATAACCTTGCTGAGGAGGTACCTGTATGCAGCAGCATACTGAAGTGCTGAGAAAAAAAATGGTGTTTGGGGTTTGGTTTTGGGTTTTTTGTTTGGTTTTTTTTTGTTGTTGGTTTTTTTTTTTTTTTTTTACATGGGAAAACAGCAAATTATCACACTAACAGTTCTGTTAAATGCCCAGCAACAGTATTTATTCCCATCAATACCTCAGGGTGAATCCTACCCATCAGAAACACACCTGATTTCTGCTGTTAAAACTGTGTGCTGCTTTTTCTGCCTAAATAAAAAAAAAAAGGGAAACTCACCAGGGTGCAGAAGATGCATTGGCATTGTGCTATTGTTGTCATCTGCTCCACAGGATATTCACCAAGGCAGAGCTTGCAGGACACTAATGGGTCAAGTACCAAGTCCCAGGTAGGCCTGTATCTTGCTGTAGTCATTGCAGAGCAGTCTGAAAAAAAGCAAAGTGAAGACACTCCATCATTTCCTTATACTGATGCTTGCTACATCCCTGCCACTAAAAGTATCATTGTCAGCTGCTGCTTGTTAGATATTTAGAAGAAAAAAATACAAAGAGCAAGGGCTAATGTGACAGCATCAAGCACTTGCAGCAGGCTACACATCCCCTGTCTGACAGAACAAGCACGTAGGGAGAGGAAGGAAAAACCACAACACTTAATCCACTGAAAAAATAAGAGAACAAGCAGGAAATGTCCTTAGGTCACAGACTTTTGTCTAGTACTAGAAGTGCAAACACCACATTCCCAATCCCTGCTGTTTGCAGCACTAGTTACAAGGTTTCTTTCACCAACAACCATTACACATCACTTAAAATAAATTCTTTAACCTGCACAGCTCCAGCTGCCCAGAGGAGACTTGAGGAGGTCTCTGAGGAGCCAAGCATCTATTATGACCCTTTTCCAGCCTGGTGATACTGCAACTCAGAGCCAGTTTTTGTTCCCAAGGGTATGACAGGTTGATGAGTTTGCTAAGTTAATTTTAGAAAGAAAGGTGTGAATATTCTGATTAACCTCAGTTTCTTAGCCTGCATTTTTCTAGCAAGCCTTGAGATATAGATATCTCTATATCTCTATATCTCTATATCTCTATATCTCTATATCTCTATATCTCTATCTATATACAGAGAGAGAGAGAGAACAAATTTGTGGCAGTAACAACCAACTGGGCCAAATAAGAACATAGAAATTGAGCTATAAGGAGAGGCTACAATACCTATATATCACCCTCAAGACAGCAATAAGAGGATCACATCCAGTATCCTTATCCCAGGCTTCAGTGCCCGGATGGAGATTTGTCAAATGACCATCCAGAAAGAAAATAAATCACACACAACAAACATATTCCCACAGAGAAAAGCTAATTTACAAATTACAAGTTAAAAACAGACCAAAGGCAACTCATACAGCATATCCAACCTTAATACCATACTTACTAGTATTTTTTTTCACTGTGACATTGACCTTACAAAGTGTGGGAAACCCATATCTGAAAGCTGACAGAAGGTCCTTCCTCCTTCCCCAAGCTGGCTGGTTCCTTACCATCCCCAGTGGCATTTACACTACTCCAACTATGAACACTGGTTTGTTTGGGCTTTGGTTTGTTGTTGGTTTCTCCTTCCACCCCNTTTATCACCCCTTGTCCTGTCACAACAGGCCCTACTGAACAGCCTCTCCCCATCTTTCTTGTAGGCCCCCTTGAGGTCCTGGCAGAGCGCTAGAAGGTCTCCCCGGAGCCTCCTCTTCTCCAGGCTCAACAGCCCCAACTCTCTCAGCCTGTCCTCATAGGAAAGGTGCTCCAGCCCCTTTAGCATCTTTGTGGCCTCCTCTGGCCCCTCTCCAACTGCTCCATGTCCTTCTCATGTTGGGGGTTCCAGCACTGGCCCCAGTACTCCAGGTGAGGTCTCCCTCGACCTGCTGGCCACTCTCCTCTTGATATACATCATCTTCTCTGTGGACTACCCCAAGACCTCCAGAAGTTCTACAAATTACTACTTATTAGGCTAGGTTCAAGCAGATGTTCAAGCCAAATATGCTCTTTGCCCTCAAAGAAATCACACTGAGAGTTCAGAGAAGCCGTTGTGAGGTCTGAGCCTTTGATATCACATTAATTGTGGACGTGACTCCACTGAAGTCTCTGAATGGTCTGAGATGAAGTGAAGGTTTCACATCATTCTAGCTCACTTACATTCAGTCCAGCTCATTAAGAAGATGCCCTTTCCAAGGTGCACAAAAGACACCAAAAGTGCAGAGAATAATCATACTTACTTCCAGCACAGCCACCAGGGATGAGAGGGGCAGAGAAGAAAGATTCAACCACCCCATCCCTAAGGCTGCTCTGGATCCCTTCCTCAAAAAGCTCCTCCACATACTCCAGGTGGTTTCAAAGGATACAAATGAAACAGTCCCACAGAACAGTACACAAATAACAGCTCCACATCACAAAGCTGATGCCACCACCTGCCATGGGCAGGGGCACCCTCCAAAGCCCCATCCAACCTGGCCTTGAGCTCTGCCAGGGAGGCAGCAACTTCTTCCAGTGCCTCCCAGCAAGTTTTCTTCAGAAGATGTAAAACACAACACAATTCATAATAAAAACTTGTCAAATATAGAGATAACAGTTCACTCCAGACAAAAAAAGACATTTGTGTATGTTCAATGTGGGTGAGCAAGGGATGCTAAAAAGAAAAGTACTAACCTTTCAGGTCCAAGGCTTCCACCTGTTCTCTAGAACTTTCAACAAAGTCTTACTGGTATCACTGTGGTAACTCCTCTTTTGCAACACAACTTTACTGCAGCAACCCCTCATTGGGAAATATTCCTCCTCTTTGCCTTCTCTTGCAAAGCAAGATTGAAACTCCTTTCAAGCTGGCATGCAGCCAGCCAGCAGAAGTTGTCTGGCCAACAGAGTTGGCATGAAATCCATGACTTCAACTCAGCCAAAGCAAAACCTGACTGCAGCCACTCCTGCTCCTCTCCTTGCCAAGCACCTTCAGAATGAAATCTTACACTGACAACAGGGATGTGTCTAATATCTGTTGTTCCCTGTGGCATTAAAGCCAGGATCAAGAAACCTGCCACCTACACTGGGAAATCATGTATAGAAAGATACCACATCCAAATGCAGTATCTCTTCTGGGTACCCCTGTAGGGGAATGCATGGAATGGGCTACCCAGAGAGGTGGGGGATGCCCCAAGCCTGAAGGTGTTCAAGGCCAGGTTGGATGGGGCCCTGGGCAACCTTGTTCAGCTGCAGGCCTGGAGGTTGGTGGCCCTGGCTGTGGCAGGGGGGTGGAACTTGATGATCCTTGGGGTCCCTTCCAACCTAAACTGTTCTGTGATTCTGTGATCAACTGGCACACTGTTGCAACTAGATAATAAACTTCTGTGTTTACATAATGATGTTTAAGAAACATTAAACCCCTCCCAAACTAACAATACAACTCCCCAAAAACCAAATTCTCAAGAGAACAGAGAAAAGTCTACCTTCTACTGAAATCAGATTAAGGCTCCTACTGCTCCACAGCTGTGGTCTCTTATGGCTTCAGATTGTATTCTCATGCTTTCTAGTGCTGCACAACACCAAGGAGAATGTAAAGTAACAGCAAGGAGAAAGAAAAGGCAGCTGGAAGGAGCTTTAAACATTGAGATACAGGTGCTGGCACCTCCCAGTGCTGAAAAGCCACCAGTTACAGCTCCAGCCAGTAGAGGACTTTGTCTTGCAGTCTGGCTCTCTGCTGGGAGGCCTCAGGAAACACATCTGGTGAAGGTGCAGAACTACAGTCCAGTCTCCCTACTAAACAGAGCCTGCCCCAATAAACACTCTGTTCATTTAGTGTTGATTAAGGAGCTCAGTACAAACACCAACAGGAGGCCCTGATAACTGAGTGCTAAATTACATGAGACATAAGAAATGAGAAGTTCATCACCAGTTGGGACTCCAAACTGTGCTACAGCCAACATCAGACTCTTCTACATGATTTTTTGCAGTGCTGTTCCTATCTGTTAACACTGAATGTGGAATAAACATGGTGATACAGCACAGCATCTTCTAGAAGAGCATCCCAGGCTTGGGGCATCCCCCACCTCTCTGGGCAGCCTGTTCCACAGCATCTGGAGAGGGTCCAGAGGAGGCCACAAAGATGCTAAAGGGGCTGGAGCACCTTTCCTACGAGGACAGGCTGAGAGAGTTGGGGCTGTTGAGCCTGGAGAAGAGGAGGCTCCGGGGAGACCTTCTAGCGCTCTGCCAGGACCTCAAGGAGGCCTACAAGAAAGATGGGGAGAGGCTGTTCAGTAGGGCCTGTTGTGACAGGACAAGGGCTGATAAAGGGTTTAAAATAGAGGGAGGGAGATTTAGATTGGAGATTAGGAAAAAGTNAAGTAAGCTGGGAGTAGATAACATAAGACACAGCTTTGTGGATAGTTTGTTCAGAGAAGCCTTTTCATAAATTACCAGCAATCTGACCAATGACTATTTAATTCTGCCACCGTGTGCATTTCCACACCAAAAAGGAACCAGTGCCTCAGGAGACAGAAGGGACTGAAATCTTGTTGTTGTAAGAACATGTTAATATATTTAAAATGTGACTGTTATGACTTCTGGGAGATGGGTGTGGAAGGGAAAGGATTCTTTCACTATTTCTGCATGACAATTAATGAATTAAGTGAATACAAACTGGATTTCTGAACAGAAATCCCTCAGTTTTTGGCCCACCTACACAGACTACATTTTCAAGTAAGAACAAGTGGCTGACTTGATCTCTGGTAAATCCAGAACAGAACAATTCTTTCTTTCTAGCCTTCAAGAAGTTGCAGCAAACAGTGAAACAGAAATACCATGAAGACTTCTGAAGGACCCTGTGAAAGCAGGAACTAAGGCAACGTTCTTCCACACAAATCATTCAAGAAATCAAAGCAGGATGATTTTTCTTATTGCTCTGCAGTCAAGTATTTCATGGCACTGCACAGTCAAGCTGCAGTAACATCATCAACACTTCAGATCCATGACCAGCTAAGTGAGGAAAAAAGAATAAATGTTACTAAAGGATATGGTTAAATAAAATAGTCACACACAGCATGCTTGAACTGGTGGGTCTTTTTCACGAGGCAAGACTTAAAATAGAGCTTTCAACACAATCTAAATTTCAGCTTTAGATCAGGGATGGGTTTAATTTCTAAATTAAGGGCTCCAGTCCCTTCTCCTCCTAGAGAGCCAGTTCATTGGGTACACTTAAGTCATCTGCCTTCAGGAATTATCTCAATCTGAATTTACTGACATGATGGAAAACAGCTCTTTTAGAAGTCAAAGGAAGGGATTTAAATGGGATTTAAAATGGGTTCTCATTTCTGTTTTAACTCTAGTTAAAATAATCCAGGCTACTAGATGAAATCCAACACAGCTGCTATAGTACAGTTTTAGGGGTTTATGTATAAATAAATATATGGATACATAACCCAGGCAACCCATCTTCCTTCCCACACATCTGTCACAGCACAATTTTATATGTTTAATATATGAAATATGTTTACACATCATATGCATAAACTGAATATGTATAAACATATAAAAATACAAATCTACAACAATTTCTCCAGATTTTTTTTTTTTAAAAAATAACCCACATTTCTGAAGTGGAGTAATCCCAGCAAGGCTACCACACTGCACTGCCTGCCACCATCTACTAAGTGAAGGTTTTGACTCTGACCCAAACAAATCTGAGCTTTCCATGTCACCAGAGCCACCCTCACTGAACACAACCTGACAGCTGTCCCCAAAAACCCCACAGCAGCAGGGATCAGTTTATGGGACCGTGACTGAGGGTATTCAGCCCTGCAGCTTAAGCTGTTTGTTACCTCTCTGCCAGAGTTTGAGCTTTTGGTCTTTTTGCTCTGCTCCTAGGCTCTCCTAGGACCCTCAGGAGGATTAGATGGGGAAATATGAAAGAAATCCATGTGCCTGAACTGACCAGTTAGCAATTACTTTTTGCTGGTGTTGCCAGTTGTTATGCAGCTGTACCAGAGGCTGATAAGGCACTTTAAAAGTCCCTCTGTAAACCAAATTAATGAATAAATTCATCTATTATGTAGATTTCATGGTTGGCAGACTTAGTATCTCACACTTAACCAATGCCAGTTAGTTGCTGGCATCAATCTTTGCATTAACTGTCTGAGAGTCTTCATCCACACAGAACTGCTTGGGAGGTGAATAGAGAGTTCTCTCTGCTCCATGTCTGGCAAAGTAACACACACAAGACTGGATTTCCTCTAAAGACTTTGGTCACACATAGTCTGTCATGAACTCTTCAGGTCTGGCCTTTAAGCCCTTACACTGGCTAACCATCAACTCCAAAACCACCATCTCCCTTCTTATCTTCCAGCTATTCCAGGGCCTGAGCCCAGAGGAGATAAAAGACTGTGGAAAAGCTTAGAAAACTGTCAGCAACTTCAATCTCTTAGTCAATACAGCATGTGGGAAACAGGCTCTTCCTTGAGTTGAAACAACTATTCCAGGGACTTCACTCCACCCCATCAATAGCCATTATGATTCTTTGCTTTACCTTCCAGAAAAAATAATGTCTTTAAACATAAATATTTAATATACATGTATATATATACAAGTATATATACATNTATATAGCTGTGTAAAGATTACATGCAAATATTCCAATGCCTCCTCCCCACCCAAAAAAAAGGGTATTAATAGCTGGTTTTTTACTAATAAAAGGGTACCTGAACAATAGCATCTAGAGTGGGCAAAAAAGAAAATAAAAAACTACTGGGCCACTTCTGGGATAAGGGGAAGTTAAACAACCAACAAACCCAAATGCTTTTGCTAAAAACCTAGCTGAATTTCTCTGGTTTCCTTGCCTGAGACATTAGAGCCCCACGTAAAACCAAAAGGAATGAGCATTTATACAGCTTGGCCTGATGAGGGCTCAGACCATGGAAGATTTAAAATATTGGGAAAATAGCAGGCAGCTTCTAGATTTATGGATGTATATGACAATACTGCCTATCAAATGCATGGGTGGGGAGAGTGGAGAAGATATTGACACCGTCTCCCACAGCATTCTCCTCCAGAAGCTGCTGCTCATGGCTTGGACAAGTGCACTCTGTGCTGGGTTACAAACTGGCTGGATGGGCGAGCCCAGAGAGTGGTGGGGAATGGAGCCAAATCCAGCTGGAGACCGGTCACCAGTGGTGTTCCCCAGGGCTCGGTGTTGGGCCCAGTTCTGTTCAACATCTTCATAGATGATCTGGACGAGGGGATTGAATGCACCCTCAGGAAGTTTGCAGATGACACCAAATTGGGTGGGAGTGTGGATCTGCTGGAGGGTAGGAAGGCCCTGCAGAGGGGTCTGGACAGGCTGGATGGTTGGGCTGGGGCCAACAATATGAC
>VXBZ01000149.1:108210-119529 GCA_013399135.1 Heliornis fulica | reverse complement strand
AAATGGAGACTTGTTCTTAAAAAAATTCCTGTGGATTATTATCATGTCTATATCTCATATTTCAGGCATATCATTGTATCAGAGTATATACCGAGCTATTCTGAAACACAAATAGGTGGAAATTAAATACATTCCCATGGAATACTGAGTATAAGCAGCATCACAACAGAGTCAAACTAAAGAAAAAAAACATACACACAAAAAGGGATACCAGAAACCAAAATAAAGTATCACAAGAGCATAATACTTAATAACCTATATTTCAGAGAAAACAGCCCATGCAATCAATATTTTAATATACAGAATTCTAGTTCTATATTATGTGAAATCTAGTTCCCTTTATTATGTGAAACTTCATACTCAACTTCTTTATTTACCATGCAAATATCTATAAATTTCAGTCAGCCTCACAGACTGCTTTTTTGTCATGATTCATTGTCACTCTATGAATTTTGCTCCTTATAATTAAAATATTATGGTGAAAAATCATTATTATATTAACAGCAAAAATCTACATAGATAAAATTATTTATTTTAATCCCAATAATAAGTTTTGTAATTAGACAAGCTATAATGACCTCCTTTCATAAAAAGTGTAGCCTTTTCTTTCTCAACTGTTGGAATCACTTCTGCTGATAATAAGCATCATATGCACTTAAACAGCTAGCATTTCCAAAGATAAAATTATAATAGTGAGACAAATATCTTCCTTACCTATGTATACAATTTTTAGATTCGAGATATGCCATACCAGAAGCAGCATCCAATGAAAATTTCACCAACTGTTTGGTTTTCAGCTCATCCTTCTTTTTTCTCAAAAAGGATAGGAAATCCCCTCCTAGAAAAACAGACAAGATGGATAGTGAGACATGGCAGGTAGGATAATCACATCTATTTCTCTTTGAGGAGACCAAACAAGATGCAGCTATGAGTTGTACTCCTCAATCCAACAGTTTGAGGTCTACCTGAAAAAAAAAAGAACTCAACTTTCTAAATGCAGTTTTCCTAATTTTCCTTAAATACTGGGTGCTTAAAAACAAAAAGTTCACAGTATGTTTTTGATATACTTAAAACCACAATAGGGAATTAGTGATAAACAAAACACAAATAGGTAATTAGTGATAAATGTACTTCTCTAATTACAGAATGGTTGCTATAGGGGTTTATTAAATTGTGAATAAAGAAATTAGACCCTATTAATTACCAACAAGTAACTGATTTTTACTTGATCATTTGCAGTGATGTTTCAAATTCTACATCAAATTCTACACTAAAGTGTAACAAAGTGTTTTACTTATTTGGTAATATTAACTGCATATTTGACACTGGCAAGTGAAGGTGCACAACTAGTTATTTCACAGTCTTCCGCCTTGGAGGAACACAGGTATCCACGTCCCTGATGAGGGAAAAGGGTCAGCATGGAAGATTTTAAAAAGGGAATTTGTGTTTGAAAAAATGTTTCTGAAAAACCCCCAACATTTAGGACAAAGATAAGCAGGAAAGACACTATGCAAACACTCCAATTCTATGGGTGACATAACTGTATTAAAGATATTTTCATAAAAAATGGTATTTAACTTTGTTCCAGGCAAAGACAAAAAATACCAGTGGATTTTTCCACATCAGACATCTATTTCTTTGGTCTTGGTTTCTTTTCACTTTACCTTGATTTGACTATAGCAATTTTCTCTTGCCAATACAGATTTAAAACAGTATTTCCATTTTGTTTCATACTTTTTTTTTTTTGGTAAACACAGTAGTATTAAAAGAAAGGCATAAAATGTTCTGTTCTTAAATAATCGTGTAATAGTTGAAGTTGGCAGGGACCTCTGGAGGTTATCTGGTCCAATTCTCAAGAAGGGCCATCTGCCCAGTTGCTCAGGTCCATTCTGCACTTTTTCTGCCCAAGACAGCACTTGGTCACTCACACAGGGAAAAAGTGCATCCAGAGGTTCAGGAGAAACCTCCTGTGTTTCATTGTATGCCCACTGCCTCTAGTCTTGTCACTGGACACCACTGAAGACCTTGGCGTCTCCTTTTCAGTGCTCTCCTTGAAGTGGTTTCGCAATGTGGCTTCTTTAGGAAGCAGCTAGAAGTTTCTTAAGGGTCCAACAAAGCAAATCCCAGCTGGGCTCCCAAGGCCAAACTCCCAAACGCCGTTACTGACAAGGCCGGCCGGGCCAGTTGGCACCGGTCACAGAGCCTCTGGGAATCAGAGACAGAAAACCACAAACAGCTACCAGAGAAGGGAGTGAGAAGATATAAGAAACTTTGCAGACACCAAGGTCAGTGAAGGGTGGGAGGAAGAGGCACCGAGAAGGATTCCCTGCAGCCTGTGGAGAATACCATGGTGAAGTGGGTGTCTTCCCACAGCCCATGGAGGACAGAGACCCCACTTGTAGCCCATGGAGAGGTACCTGGGCCAGGCAGGAGCCCACGTGGAGGAATATGGAAGAATCTGTGACCTACATTGGAGAAAGCCCCTGAACCTGCAGCCTCNACTCACATGGAGTATGTCATGGAGGACTGTCTCTTGTGGGTGGGACCCCAGGCTGGCACAGGGAAAGAGTGTGAGAAATGCCCCAACCCTCAAGGTAGGAAAACAACTCATGCCCCCTGGTCCCTTTCTGCCAAGCTGCTTCCCAGCTGGGCAGCCCTCAGCCTGTACCAGTGCCTGGGGTTGTTCCTCCCTGGACGCAGCACTTTGCGCTTCCCCTTATTGAACTGCGTGAGGTTCCTGCATGATGTTCCATGTCTCTAGCCTGTCCAGGTCCCTCTGGATTGCACCAAGACCCTCTAGTGTACTGGCCCCTCCTCCTTGCTTGTTATCAGCAAACTTGCTGGTTGTGCTTTGCTCCATTATCCAGCTCATTAATGAAGATGTTAAACAGGGGTGGACCCCAGATTAAGCCCCGGGGGACAACACTAGTTACCAACCTCCAATCTTTTTAATACTCTGACTCTAGTGAAACAGGAATAAAATTATTTTAAAATTTCTGCCATTTTTTTAATAAGCTGTGAACATAACAGCAAAACATGATCTGCTTAACGTGTGTGCAAACTATTTTCAACCTGCAAGAGTAACAAAGGGTTTGTATAAAACACATAATAAAAAACTATGGATCATCTAGTTATTTAAAATTGCTGCCTGAATACACTATTAAGGTGCAAGGATGAAAGCATTGAATTTTCAAACTCATAACTACATCTGTCATAGAAAAAGAGTCATAGCTACCAAGCAAGAAAGTAAATCTTTGTAAGTTCTCCATTAACACAATATTGTAGTACAAAGATGGTTTTCAAACACAATTGTTATCTCAGTTCTTAGTCTATTAAAAAATTCACCAAAAAAAAAAAAAATCCCTACAACACTGTGAAATTCAGGTTAATTTTTATTACATGGTAGTTGAGAAGCCATACAGCAACTTCAGCATTAAATCTGGGCACTAGGGTTGCTGATTTTTTGCAGTTGATATTTCAATGTCATTTAGGTAAAAAAGAATAAAAAATCATTATTTGCAAGAGTGCTTTAAAGGTTAATACAAATTTATCCATTATGCAATCCCAAATCAACATTTAAAAACCATCTTCTTTGCTAAATTGTTTTTTCACAGCAGCTAGCTAGCATAACCTAATCCTGTAAATTTTCTATGGATTTCTGTTACTTACAAATATAGAAAAGTTTATAAGACAAACTATCAAGGAATCCATTTCAATGGCTATCTGCAATTTTGGGAGGGTGAGGGAAGAAGCATCAACAAAATGCATGGGATTTAATTTTTTTTTTTTTCTAGTAACTCCCACTGTAAATTCCTGAATGGCAGTTTTACATCACATCTCTTCTATGCCTGTATCTTTGCATGTATATATGAAGGACACTGTTGCTGCTACATGCATTTCAGATTCTGGTTTTATGTATCGGGGAATATTTTAATTTTTTATCAATTAGAAAAGCTTTTAGAAAGCAGTAATAAATCTAAACTATATTATAAATAATGTACTGCACAAAACAGAATCAAATCCCTTCCAAATAACGCTCTTTAGAATACTGATTGGGGTTTCTTATTAGAAGGTAGCTAAGACATCGTACTGAGATTTTTATCTGTGGTGTGTGTGTCACAAAGAATACAAACCAGTTGGCAGATTATGCCCTTCTGTATTCAGAGAAACTATTATTTGTCTTTACTTGAGCAACTGTACCAGTTGTTTGCCGGGAAACAGAAGAACTCTGCTGTTTAAAAAGAATCCAGTAGCTTCTTTCCTATATTGAAATATACGTTATCCATAAAGGTATGGTTACAGTAAGAAAAACACCCAAGTTCTGCCTTTTCAGGCCTTCTCCTTTCTCAATTTGAAGGACTTTATGTCATATGTGGACAATATATGTTGTTTAAGAAGCTAGAAGGACTAGAGTAACTTTACTCCAACCAAGCCTAGTGAAAGATGCCATCATGTGCTTACAGGATGTTCCTCCCCTTCACACATGAGGAATCCCTTAAAGAAAAATTATGTAATACACATACACATTACATTAAGATATTTCTTTCATTTCCTGAGTAGGTGGTGGATTGAGAAAAAGACAGCCAGGTCTTCCTGTACTGAAGCGATCTATGATGAATTGACACTGGGTGGACATATACAGTGATATCAGTATGACAAGTAAGCGAAGAGTAAGCAAATGATGATTCTCTTCCACTAACGTATAATTTTTCATCTATCTTTTCACTTCAGTTATGTATCTACAATATGCTCTGCTACCTAAGTTATTATTTCAATTAAAGCTTGCTAGGACACCCATCTCAAAATTTCTTTATCAACGTGATTCTTGCTTTAGGACATGTCACTTGTTATATTATCACACACAGACAGAAAAGGGATCTACCTATGCTGTTTTTGATGACGTTTTCTTTCTCAGTTATCTGTCAGCAACATCTGGGTTATTCTTGCATGTAATAATGGATGCACAGATGCTTAAATATGCATCTGCCAATGTCTCTGTTACTTTCACTGAAGACTATATCCAGATGCATAGTTTTTAATTGCATTTACATTTGCAACAAAGGAAAAAGATTTCTCTGTGGAGGCAGTTTATGACAGAATTCATAACAGAGTAGCACGTCTCTACATAAAGCGATAAGTTTCAAAATAAAATTTTAATACCCATACAAACTAAGAATCTGAATCTGGAATGACAAGCGGAATTAGCTGCTTATGAGCCACACCACAGTGCCCACAAAAGACATAGAAAATGTATAGCCTACATATATCTGGGCATGAAAACAGTAGAAAAAAATGCAAACGTTAAACAGAACTCAGAAAACACAGGAGAAATTCCCCATTTTATGGAGATGTTTCTTATTTTTTCCTCAAGGAAAAAACTGTCAGACATTTATTAATTACACACCTTCTCAGCCATACATTTACAGAATGCAATTATAAGCTAAAACATGCCATTTTTAGTTATTAAAAAGAATGTCAGAGTTAAGCAGCTTAAACACCTTCAAGCGTAAACATGTTTACAACAAAAAAGAGACAAAGCAGGTACTGAGAAAGTTAAGTGTTGAGTGAAAGTCAACACGCCTACCACTACTCTGTTCTACAAAGGGTAGCACTGAATACCAAATCAGAGCACTAGTAATTACTATATCAGGTAAACTCATCCAAACTTGCTATTAGAAAACAGAAAACCAGTAACATCACAATCATTACTTCTATGAACAGATCTAATTAAGTGTTTTGTTTTCATTCTTCAGTTGGCATCCTCATAACTTCTAGCTGATTTGGTCAGTATCACGGTGTACTGTGCCAAGGTGTAAAACAATATGGAAAGGAGTGATAGTGTTAACATAGAATAGTGCTTATGAGGACAGGCAAGCAAGCAAGCTATCCAGAGGACAGGATAAGAATTAAGAAGCCTCTTGCAAATTCAAAGCTAGGAGACAGAAGATTTCTTTTTTTATATAGACTTGGACTGCAAAATAGGCATGGGAATCAGAGAAAGATTCTCACTAATTCCTCCTCAAATTNTTATAAACAATCTCATTATGAATGAAATAGTTCTAGAAGCTACCAAATCCACACATTTTCCAGATGCCAAGAAAATCAATAGGCAGGTAAAATTACCAAAAAGCTGTTATCATCTGTCTGGCTATTGCTGAATAATAGCAACACAAAATTACAAAGTAAATGAAAAGCAACCCATAAACTGGTCTATATATTTTGGTAAAGTGAAAAATTGATATATTACCAATAATGACCCAAATCTGAGTCATTAAAACAGTTACCCAGTCATGAAGTTTCTTTAAATAAAAGCATCCTCACATTCATTACACAACTCTATTGTATAAGGAAGTACCATGTAATACCTTGGCAGAAGGAAAATTGAGTGAGAGTTGAGATACATTTCAGCAAATTCTGTTGTCTTGAATGGCTACAGACACACAACAGATTTGTGGAGCTCACTCCATGCCAAAGCTAGTAGGATCTAGTATTTCTAAAGACTGAAAACATGGGTGAGGTCATTCATAAGAATGACGATAAAGACAATTAGAAAACAATATTTTTTCATTACAAAAACAATACCTTTTAAAATACACCGGGAAAAAATAAGGAAAATAATTACCTGGAACAAGTTCCATAACAATATAAATAGGCTGGCGCTGAGTGCAAACTCCTATAAGTTTTACAATATTAGGATGATCATATTGTTTCAGTATTCTGCAAGACACACAGTAAGTTTATCATGTTAATAAATTTTATTGTACAAACTGATTATATATTATAAGGAAATATCTTAACCCCTTAATGTTATTTTAATGGAACATGCCATTACTGTTATCATAAAAAGCCCTAATGTAACAGATCAATCATCATTCTCTGTGAAACGGAGGGCATACTAACCCACTAATAAATCAAGATTGAACACTATTATTCTTATGATAATTCTACCATTTGTCTACATAACATTTGTCTAAATAACTGAAAAATGGCCTGTCTGATTTGCAGTTTTTCAAGAAATCTTGTAATTAAGTAGCATTTGTGTTGTTGACCAGAAACAGAGCTACATCAAAAAAGCATGCACAGCATGCCTCTACCCTTCACTGCTGCGCTTCCCAAATGCACACTCACTCGAATTTTACTTTAAAAGCTTAATTAATCAGTACGTTTTAAAATAATACAGGGATATCAATTCTAATTTTTTGAACTGAACAAAAACATTTACTTCTCCTCATACAGTACTTTAGCAAGAACATCTGCAGCCTAAATTGGCATACTATGATTTATAAGGGAAATGAAGGGCAAGGAAGATTACTACAGAGACCATGTAACTTAAAAGTTTCTTCTACTACTTTCTGACTAAAATTACTACCTCTTTTACCTTTTTTTTTTTTTTTCCCTACATCCATAAGTAAAATACTGGCCTACCTGGTACATACAAATTTACTGAAAAATAGCACTTTTGTTTTTCCCCAGACTAATACTGCACTATTAGTGACAGACTGCTTAACAAATGAAACATCTCTGCTGTTGCCAAGTTACAAGCTGTTTAAAATAATTCAATAGATATGGTGGCTGATCTTTACTCTCTAAATGTAGATAGTATCTTTTCCATACTGATCTTATTGGTTTGGGAGTAAAACTGAAATCATAGGAAGCTTCATAGCAAGAAGGCGCAAGTTAATCTAAACAACTATGAAATTATATACACTCCTCTAGCTCAAAGTCTCAGATTTACCTACACGAGTCTATATTCTAAATACTTAGCATATTGTTGTGTGATTGTAATTTGAAAAACAAGTAGGCAATCACATGCTGCCTGACACAGCATAAAATATGTCTACTGGAGTGAACTCCTCTTACAAAAAGAAAATTACTAAATGGGGTCTATAAGGTAGCCACACTTGATCAGCTCTATTAGTCATGTGTGTAAGGCAGGATTTATGACTAGTATTATCACATTTAAATTAACAGCATCTTCAGTCTTATCCCAATGCTCATGGCACATCTCAGGAGAAGTTCTAAATGGAAGCACTTACAGTAACAAAATTGTGGTTTATAGGCACAGCTTGCTTTGCCAAAGAGCCAGCTTCAGCAAATGCAGATGCTGTGTTTACGTGTTAGAAACGCTTATGTTTAGTTACCAGGGAAACTGTTTATAATGTACTGGAGTAAAGAAGGAAAGAGTTTAACCACTGCTTCTTTACGTTTTTCTGAAGGTCAGATTTTGCAATCTATCTAGTAATAAACTTGGAAAAAACTCCACAAGAAGTATATTTTCCAATTAGATTAAAAGAACCTACCTGGCTTCTGATAGAAATTTTATTTTCAGTTCCTGAGGAAGATCTTCTTTACAAGTTTTTACCGCAACCGGAGTTTTATCCTTTAATGTTCCCTTGTACACTTCACCAAAATTACCCTGAAATCAGGAACACAACCCGCCCACACACATACATTTTAAGTAAACAAAATAATCAGAAATCTCCAGACAAATAATGCAGACAGCTAATGAAAAAGGCATGGAAATTTGAAATGCATTTATGGAGCCAAATGAGGCTTTCAAATGCAGTTCACATAGACATAATTCATATACTATATGGACACAGCATATAAGTTCCACTCTGACCTTGCTGGAAAGAGAATAAAATACATTCATTGTGTAATTTGAACTTTCTCATAAACCCTCCTAGTATCTCCTGAAGCTAACAGACTTAGTATTACTTATTTTTTTAAGCTTACTCCTGCACTTTCATTTTCACACTACTGTATTTAATCAGTAGTTTTTTACTTACAGTCATGAAAGAGACCAAGAAATGATCTATGAAACCAGGAGAAAACACTTCAAAATAGCACAAAGATTCTTGCATATACAAGAAAGAACAAATGCAGAATAAGAAAAATGTAGAAGTTTAATATGAATTTTCATCATAAATTAAAAACTCTGCAAAAAAAGTACTGAAAAAAAAAGTTGTGTGATCCACCATTTCACTAAAAGCAAAGCTCAAGCACTGCTCTATAAAGGTAAGAATGTAAGGCCTCACATTTGGACCAGATTTCAGAAAAGTAGATCCTTTTATAACTGGATCTTTTAGGTCAATTACATGCCCCTAGGGTATGTTGGTTGGTTTTTTTTTTTCAGTCCACATAGAAGAAAAATGATAAAAAATAAAGACATTAGAATAATCTCCATCAGATGTGGTTTTTACTTAAATAAAATCAAAAAGACAAGTAATTATAACACAAGTTGAAGGAAGAAGGAAATTGTGGGATATATAAAAAAACACTGGTATACATGCAAAAAAGCCAAGAGAAGAAAAAGTCAAAAAACTGAGCATTTTGTATTTTTAGTTTTAATTTTCTGAACTTAATTTTAAATCTACAGGCTGATAAATTTCCACATGAAAGCCACTTCTGTGTCCTGGTTTCAGTCTTTTTTGAGTGGTGGCCAGTGACATGACAAGAGGCAACGGGCATAAACCTGAATATAGGAAGTTCCAGCTAAACATCAGGAGGAGCTACTTTACTGTGAGGGTGATAGAGCACCAGCAGAAGCTGCCCAGAGAGGCTGTGGAGTCTCTTTCTCTGGAGATACTCAGAACCCACCGGGATGCTGTCCTGTGCAGCCTGCTCTAGGTGATCCTGCTCTGGCATGGGAGCTGGACTAGATCTCTCCAGAGGTCTCTTCCAGTCCTGACCACTATGTGATTCTGTATCTGGAGCTTCAAAAACCAGCAAAACTCTGTCATAACTGTTTTTCTTTACTTCCCAAGTGACAAATGTTTCATTGTATCTTGTGTTTGATTATGCTATTTCCAAAGCAAGAAGATAGAAAAGTGGTGCTGGGAGGGATGGGAAACACAGATGGAAAATAGTGTCAGTAATAAGGGAATAAATTTAAGGTTAAACACAGGTTTCCAGAAAGATAGATAGATAGATAGATAGATAGATAGATAGATAGATAGATAGATAGATAGATAGATAGACAGATAGATAGATAGCAAGCATGACAACAAACTGCCCTTCCAGAACAGCACTTCTAGAGGCCAGGACACTACCTCTGGTATCTAAAATGGCACGAAGTACCCAAGAGTGAGAAGCTGTCACTCCAAACACACTTTTCCTCTACTCTTCTGGTTAGAAGTATTAAAACAGTGAAACCTGAAAAGATCTGAAGGACTACCTAAGAATTTATTTATTTGTTTGTTTATTTATTTGTTTTAAATTATTTTTATATATATGATTTTTAATATAACATGTTCCTTTCATGTAATTTTCATTTTGTGGATTATTATAGAACTAATACTGAGTAAATTAACTGACCTTTCACTCCTGAGGTATCTAAAATTTGCATCCTCTTATGCATTAAGATTTTGATTTTTTATTATTCATTATTCCCCCCCCCATCTTTCCAGACAACACAAGGTTTTACAGACCATCAGATTTTCGCTTCCATGCTGAAAGGCCTTAGTTTATTTAACATTTTTTCATATAGATGCTGATATACCTGTCATTTTTATCAAGTTTGACTGTAGCTTTTAAGAGATGGATCCATAACAGATTTATATTGTATTCCAAGAAAAGTATTTATCCCATTGTCTATTTTTTTAAAGAACGCTTCCTTCTATAATCTCTTCTAAGCACTGAGTTGTCTTTACTGAGTGTTAAAAATGCTTTGTTCCAACATGTGACGCACACACAAACTGTTTACTAGATAATCAATTTTCAGATTGCTTTAGCTGTGTTTACTCATCAAAACATTCCTATTTATTTTTTAGCAAGACAAAGCTTTTTAGTGCCTGGAACTTCTGTATTTCTTCCCTTGATACTGTTCTGTTTAAGAATGTGAAACTGTCACAGTATCTTTATTTTATGCAGACATGGTCTGTCTACCAGCAGATAATAATTTTTGTCATTTTATGCTGTCAAAGAGATTTTCTGTCAGAATTTTCTGACAGTATTTAATTCCCCTATTTCTTGAACAGTTTCTCAATTTTTTTAATGGGTACCGTATTAAGAAGGCAACTACTGATTTCATTTGTCTCCTCCTCGTTTAAGGCTATTTTTCATTTCTGGAAAAAATCTTTTGGAACATTTTGTCCAGAGTGGCACTCACAACTGTCTTTGTAAGTCCAAAGGTACTAAAAATATAAGTGAGGCATGGGGATTACCTGATTTTAAAGACTTTAGCTCCTAAGCAGGATTTGAGATGCAAGCTACACTATATAAGAGTTAATTTAATACACGGAAGATTATGAAGTTACCTAACATTTAGTAAATCATATAAAAGCAACAAAAAACCCAAAATCTGATTTTAATAAATGT
>VXBZ01000149.1:93973-105525 GCA_013399135.1 Heliornis fulica | reverse complement strand
GTGCTCAGGGATATGGTTTAGAAGAGGACAGGTACAACTGGACTTGATGATCTTAATGATCTTTTCTAACCTAGTGATTCAGTGATAAAAAACATATATACATACCTCTATATAAAATATGTATATACACACACACACTTTCTATGCCATGGGTGAATTCTATATTGCTAGAATAGAACACAAAGTACAAAGCTTCATGAATTACTTTTTGTAACATAAAGCTTGAGCTCATTTTGAAAGAAATATCTTTTCAAGCTGTGAAAATTATTCTTCCTCTTCAGATGGGGGCTAAAACTTTAACAAAATGTTCCCAACAGGCAGCACTGTGAATCAGCATTATTCCCCTTGACCTACATAGCCAGCAAAGTCTGCTGTCAACTCCTAAGGAAGGTGAGGGCTTATACTGACTTATATGTTCCTCTTTTTGCAAGGAGAAAGCTATCTGGCAGGTAGTGCAGAGGTGTTCTGGGTAACTGGAAGAATCAATGGAATACAGAAGAATTATGGTGCACAGTGCACCTTGCTGGGAAGATGGCTACTCATTGCTATCCTCCACATTCTTTGACTTACATGAATTCAGCGGAGGAAAAAAAAAGGGCGGGGTGGGAGGTGGGAGTGAGCATTATTGCTATCGTGATTTCTGCTTTTTTTCTTATGTATAATGTCACAAAATTTCACAGACCATTACTCCTGTTAAATATGTTCTGTGCATATTCTTGAGAATCCCTGTTCATACAAACTTCCGGCACATACCTACTGTCAGCCCCATCACATGAACTCCTGCACCACACCACCCTGCTGTGTGAAGGGATCCTTGCCTTACTATACCTCTTCCCTGGGTGGGCGACTGGTAGACTTGCAAGGAAATTCTCAATAACCAGAAATTTATTTTTCTCCAACAGGCAGGATCCTTGATTAAAGCTACTGCCTCACTGATCAGATGTCCTGAATAACAGATTTCCTTCATTTCCTCCTATGGATTTTGCTACAAAATTTTAAGTGTCCTGCTCACTGGAGATTTCCTAGGTATTTTTTTGCTGATTAGATGCCTCCTTCAGAAGCTGTTACACTACAAGCAGAGAGGAAGTGCTATCAGAATGCAGGCTTTCCTTTACCAGTAAAAGTCAAGTTTAAGAAAACAATTTGCAAAGAAAGATATAAAAATAAACTCACCCCCCAAAAAGGCTACTTGGAGGTATTAACATAATGGTCTTTAACACTGAACCAAGTATAAAAGCAAAAAAAAATATCGAATTAAGACTTTATGGATTTTTTTACTGCTTACTTCCAAGGATTCACTACTTCACTGAATGATTTTTGGTAAATATTGACGATATATCATTTGAAAGACTTGTTTATGAAGAAAAAACCTGATGGATTATTCTTTAGAGGACTTTATTAAATAAAATGGCACATCAGACCGGAATCAAATGCTCTGTTGAAGTATTTGTTATCATTGTATCAGTACATTAATTACTACCTGTACTTTTCTTTTTATGAAAACTTTCGGTTATTTATGATACCAGTGTAACCCATTCATTACATTACTGTGGTTCTGCCAGATTTTTCACAATCAAAGGATTGTTTGGTGGCGGTGTTATTGAAGTTCTTGTTGCTTGTTAGAAAAGAAATCTTTATTGATGAGGATATACAGGTTGAGCTGCCCTGCTAACATCAGTGCCACAAGGTATCAATAAGTGAATATTCATCTCAATGGTACATAAACTGAGAGTCTGCTGCTTATGAAAGCTTTGTATTAATGCAAATCTTTCTTTTCTTTCATATCTATGCAAACTACATCTTAAATTTAGGAGACTCATCACTCATGTGTCTTTCCTGTAGCTACACGGCTGAGCCAGGAGACTGAAAAGGAGGCAGGTGCTTCCAGCTTCTGGCTGGAATCTCTTCAGGACTGTTCCTTCTCTACTCATCAGGCACCACCCGCACAGACCTCAAAAGCACACAGCTGAAGAAAATGGTCCAACCCTTGGCACATTGCATTCTCTTTGACTGCACTTATCAACATCCAGTTAGTCTTTTAATTGTATATTCACAGTGGAACCTAACACCAGGAATATATACCAGACAATACACGTGAGATTAACAGAAAATACATACTGCAATGCAGTTAATAGAAACTGCATCCCACAACTTCTAAGTAATTTCTTTCCCCTCGCTCACAAGTTCTTCTGTTATACTTCTCCCTCCTGACTTCTCTCTCTCAGGTTTAATGAAAGCATTAAGCATGATGCAAACGATGTGGGTTTTTTTCCCACAAGGAAGTATCGAAATACAATTCTCCTCTGCTCTTTTCCCCTTTCTCTTAGATAGTTACAGTTAACTCTTGAATTAACTCTCATTTTTAAGAATGCTTATCTTTGAACAAACGAGTATCATGGATAGACTCAGAAAGTCTGGAACCATAACTACCAAACTGTTGTTGTTTAGATAAGTTTCTATAAACAACAGTAAAGGCCCTGAAAGCGTCCCCAGTTCTGGCCAGGGTTTGCTCCAGCATACAATAATGCAGCTGAGACCTGCTGCCCCTTCCAGCCAGAGACTTTGTGGTGAAGGTCCCAGGCAAGGCCAAACCCTGCCCTGTGGGAGCCACTTTTGGCTGAGCCTGTCCTGCTCAGCCCCAGCTGAGCTGCAGGCCCTGCTGCCTCACAGCCCTGCCTGTGCTCACCCGGGTGCTGTCTTGTCGTAGTGAACCTGCCCACCAATTGTGGGACTGTGTCAGATGCTGGTCACTGACCCTTACCGATGGGCTGGTTTCTCTGGTTGACCCCAGACCTACTTTTTCATCATGGACTTGGATCACCTGAACTTCAAGCTGCCCACCCAGCCTGACCTGCTCCCTTGCTATTGGTGGTGAATGGGTAATGGCTGGTGAACCTCAGTCCTGCTGGCCAGGAGTCTCCTGTGGCTGCTCAAACCCAGGGACCAGCCAGCCCTCACTACACACTGCAGATCTGGCTGCTCAGGAATTACCAAGGAAGAATAAGCAGTGACTGGTAACACCACTGAACAAAGTATGTGCAATGATGTAGTTTCAGAGGACAGTAATGCCCTTCCCAGACAGAGAACAAAGAACCGCTTTGCCTGCCGCGGAAGCAACCATTCATTAACTGAAGCGATCTCAGTAGGTTTCTTGTTCATCTTTCACTTTCCTTCCAAGAATTTTCTACTTTGAGTCGGTTCCTTCTTAGCCTTTATGCATCTGTTGGTTCCCTGGTATGCTTTCACAGTGAATCATGAAAGCATGCTCTTGCCAAGTAACAATCTGTGCCTGACAAAGCATATCTCCCAAGAGACACTGATGCTCTCTCAGCTGAGCCAAGTCAGTTACTGTGTTTTCTAAGTATGGTGTTCAGGTAACTCAGTTTTCCTTCCTGGGGGAAACCAGAGGACACACACACACAAAAAGAAGAATGTGTTTAAGTTTCTAGATTTCTTCAGTAGTCCCATTTGGAAATAAAGTATATCATTAAGATAATGAACAAGTGTGCTCAAGTGATAACTTCTGTCACTGGATTCGTCTGAAGAACTTTTATATTCTGTAGTCCAAGATTAACAATAGGAAAATCTGAACAAGCACGAGGTGAAGAGAGATTTATAGTGGTGTTACAAGAAGAGGGGGCTACATCATAGCAGAGTCCTTGGGGGGCATAGTAATGGCACTGACAGTCTCAAGAGTTCTGTCCTCTCTCATTTAGGTTAGTTTATAATTAGATAGGAAAATCTGGTGGATTTGATGGATTTGATTCAGAAGCAAGTCTATTGAAATGAAAATTTCAGTGACTTGCACTAATGTGCATTGCAGTGCCTCATTATCCATAACTACACTAAAGATTATTTTTTATTTCCCATTTTGCTGTCACATTTCTTCTGTAACTTTCTGTATCTTTCTCACAGATGATTAATCTGTAGTGTAATAACATTTAACAACTGGAGAAACACATTCTATTCAAAATCAGAATTGAGCATCTATAAAAGATCATGAAGTTCATGATCAGATAAAAAAATACAGTATTTCTTATTTTTGTTTATGATATGCTAATATATATCCATTCCCTTGTGTGCTTACTTGTTCTATTTAATTAATGGCAGCTATCAAAAATATTTCATTATGACATATTCATCTCAGTGCAATTTGATCAGAATTAGTGAGACAGCCTACTTGGAGTAGTAGCAGTCTTGTCCTTGTTACTGTCTGCCTTGTAGTGCTGATCATATTATAGTTTATTAATTAAAGGTAGGTATCTGAACGAATTATACTTTGTTTTGAAACAGTATTAAAATTGATATCTAACACATTCCAAATTAGAAAATTGGATTTGTGTCTTTTTTAATGCCAGAATTGTATACTGGTGTAGATGACAGCATCTCTTCTCTTAGATTCTTTCTTACTATATGCTGAAGAAACTGATTTGATGCAGTTTAACAGTGGTTATATCATTCCAGTAAACTTAAAAAAAACCTCCAATGAATGCAAAGTTCTGGCCTTTTTTAAGTTAGTATTTATACTTTCCATATGCTTTCTTTCTTCAACTTGACTAGTGCTGTGAGATACAGGAACCATCTGCAGCTTCAGAATTGACTTCACAGATGGACTTATGGACTGAGTTAGAAGCGCTTCACTACCTTCACAGAATTCAAAGTCCTGAGTTCAGTTTCCAGCCTCTCCTCTTAGTGTATGTGGATTCATGTTCCTTAGGAGGAAGGTACTATGTTAGGAGAAAATTACAGGCTTGCCTAGTGTTAATGCTTAGGCACTTCTTTCTACATAGGGTTTACAGTGTTAAATGTGTCCTGCAGCACCTGAACTTTCGCTCCTGCTTCAAAAAGTAATCTTAAGTGTATTAGTTTCCTTTTCAAACAGAGGAATAGGTTGGGGTAGGAAGGCTGCTATCTTTTTATCCAGACACTCAATAACAACACTCACATGAAGTGAACTCGTTTGTTCACAGATAAGCATTCTTAAAAATGAGAGTTATTTCAAGAGTTAACTGTAACTCACAAATATAACCCCAAATAAACTAGTAAATAAAGAAATAAAACCTTCAACTATGAAAAATAATACTTAAAATAATTGGAATAATCTTTTATTTGAAAAATAAAATATTGTCAATATGAGAAGATGTTAGTAAGTTTCATGGTTCTCTGGACCATGGTAAGTTTCAAGCCTTGGTCAGCAGGGAATCAGTTGTGCATTGGCCCCCTCTTCAGAGGAGATGCAGGTATTGGAGTTGTTCACAAGGCCACTGAGGCCACAGTATGAGCAGCAGATGGTCACTGTGCAAGATGAAATCTCACTTTTCTTTTTCTGAGCTGTGAGACTAAAACATTACACCACTATCACCTGAATGTTCCTCCAAACATGTAAGTGGGAGTCTGAAGTGCAGTTTTCCTCCTGTCTATCTCCCTTAAATAGCAGAAACCACATCAAAGAAATCACAAATTATTATGCCAGGAAGAAGGCTAACAATTTAGTTGCAATAAATTATAACAGTATTCCATAAAATGGAAAGCATAACCCAGAATGAATACTTAGTGTTAAAATTCCCGGAGCATTATTTTTCTATTTTTAGTTACAATTTCAATCATTAAAGAACTCTAAAATGCTAGTTTTTCAATTTAAAAAGCAGCAGTAAGGCAATTAAATACTAAACATTTAAAACCAGACATTTTGGGAATTAGTTATGAATTTTTAAGTCTCAGCTTAAACACTTTTATCTTAAAATCTTACCATTTCTAATGGGAGAAAAAAGGATAAAAAAATTACACCTGTGCTTGTATTACATTTCAGAGTACTTTTAAATAACAACAAGGATTCCTACCCAGATTCCAAAGCACAATTTGTAAAAGAATGATAAAATTCTGTTTGGGTTCCATCACGGTATGAATAAATAAGACTTCTGTGTCGTCACTGTTACGTACTTATGCTCTCCATTACATTCTTTACCTAGTTCAGAACACATTAAAATCATACAGATAGATGTCATAATACTAATGAAAATGGGATCTACGGGAAATTCTGTCACCGCCTTTCATCTTAACAGCTGATGGAACAAAAGCAAAAAAAGGTTAAAAACATCTGGAAATTAGAAACTTTACTTGATTTATGGAACACCAAAATGACTCAAACAAAAGCAAAACTTACTTCTTTAAAGGAACTGAAAACGTAAGACTTCCTAACCTAAGAATCTATCTGAATGCAGTATAAAGAATTTGCCAATAGCCTAAACATCCCTCCTCTTTCTCACACTCTAGTAAATCCTTCATTAAGGATTCAGAATTCCTCTATAAAAACCCATAAAATAGATGAATACTGCCAGCATCTCATGAGCACAGTGCATAAACATGCATTTTGCCAGTTTCTGCATATTGTAAGAAGAAAAAATGCATTTGGAAAAATATTTTGGAAAGTAGTATTTGCTCTCCTTCCTACAAATGAAATAGAAAATATCAATAGTATCAATTACTGAAGCTAGGAGCACTTTTTCCACAACAAAAATGGAAATCCAATCTTTCTCTGCATAATGGATAATTCCAGTAAGTTTCCTTTTAATGGCTACTAAAATCCTAATAGCAGATTATTTTTCATCACCTGGGTATTCAAATATCACTTACTAGAACTTGACGAACCAAAGGGGGGAAAAAAAGTGACTAACAGTTGTATACATGTGGATATGGCCACATTTCACTGTTCAAATGAGAAATGGTCTCCCTAGAGAAGTACTATTTTTCACAGCACCTATACCAGAAGATCTCATGTACATATCAATTTCATGAATCATAAACTATGTGTTTCAAGTCCTTCAAATTAAGTACAGAAATAAAGGTAGCTAGTGGAAAAGATTTTTCATAAGAGCAAGAGAGCTTTACAAGAGGGGGTTTGAAAAACCCCACTGACAACTTCTTGAAATTGGTTTCAGAATAAAGATTCATGAGCTGTAAAAATTGTTATAGAAGCTGTTTTGCATTATTATTAGCACTGTATTAAGCCACACTGATGAAACTCAATGTGAGTTGTAAAACAGAATAATTGTGCAGATAGGTTTACCTCCTTGGAAAAAGCACTATATCATCTGACTTGTTATTGTTCCTTAAAAAAAACCCACTGTGAAGTTCAACCTTTCCGCTAAACCAAATTCTAAATGGCCATAAACCAAGAGGGTAGAACTGAGATTTGCAAAAGTTACTATGCAGCATATAAACTGTAGAAGTGACCTCTGATTAACTACACAGATTTTCTTTCAGCATTCTTTCTTGAAGATCAATAGAAAAAATTACTGTAGAAGTCAACATACAAAACCATTTTCTTCACTTCTTTTTGAAAGATATACCATATTTCCCTAAGCATATACACACTCTTATTCATCAAAGAACTAGAGGGATGCTGAGGATCTTTCAGGGAAAATACGGGAAATAAAGATGAAGAAAGAAGAAAAAAAACCACCACCGCCACCACCACCACCAAAAACCAACCAACCAACCAACCAACCAAACAAAAAAAACCCACAACAAACCACAAACTGAGAAAGAAGAAGACATAGAATGTGAAATCTTTAGGCACATGAAAAGGAAAGCTAACTTTATGTCAAAACCACAAATTAAGGAAACTTATAGCATTCCTCTCTACCTATTATAGTAAATTCAGTTCGCAAATTGAAGTACTCTGAATCACCCATTTATGAAATATAGTCAGAGAAATTATCTGCCCTTTATTAGATATACCCCCAAAATAGTGACAGCCTCCTGTACAAAGGCAAAAAATATTCTGTGATAGCACAGCTTTTCATTTAAACATTCTGTATGATTTTAAAAGAGAAGAATGCACAAGGACAGTAATAATATGCATGCATAAACACACTCAGATGGTTAAAATAGGCTAAAATATTTTCACGTATGTACAAATACATTTCTACTTCTACCCAGGTGCTTGAAGAGGTATGTAAAGCTGGGGCTGGGGGACTACAGATGTATATAAAAATGTCCAAGAGATTCCTCTTGAACTACTTAAGATGCTTTGCCACATGCATCTTACTATGTAAGATACTTATACAGTTCCATCTTGATATAACTTCAAAACATCCAGCTGTTTTCAGTTAAATGGTTTGTTTTTCCCAGGAGATAAAACATTTAACTAATTCTTTGGCAACAACCATATGCTAAACTACACTCTTCAACAGTCCTTCCAATTAGTATGCAATACCTTTTAAAGTGCTGTGGTACCACATTAGAAGTTCCACCAATTACTCCTTTATTCAAAACAAAAGCCTAAGACCCTTCATCCAATCCCTTCCTAGCAACACCTGCTCATCTTGCATTGGCTCCCATAATCATCAATCAGGTAACATGTCAGAACTGCTGACACGGAATAGAAAGTTCCAAATAAACTTTTGTATTAGTTTAATTTGTGATTGGGAAACAGAATTAATAAGGCAAAGACAGAAAGAAAAGGAAAAGGAGAGAACACACAGCCCTCCCACACATACACATTTTTGTGGTACCAGAACCTGCTCACTTGACTTAGCTGTAACATGAAACTCCAGTCTTAATTTATGAGACATTATCAATGTGAATACCAGCAAGCTGAGACTGCATTCCAAGACACCGATGATGGCTTTGAACCAGAAGTCACACATTATATAAATGCCAATAGTTTAAATGAAGCATGTTGCATTAAGTTTTTTACAGATACAGACACATATTGTTCTTCAAAAAGATATTGCTAGCTTCCACTAACTCACTATCCAGAAGTGCTGGGAAAGCTTCTGTCAGGAAAAAAAGCCAGCTGATGAAGACAGAAAGGGAAGTAGTACAGACACACCAACTGGCTCCATTAAATATTAGAAGCTTCTGTTATTACATGTGTATTGCTCTGAATGCCATGTTCAGGAAATATTTTTCTTTCTTTTGTACTAATGACTACGTTGACCAAATATTCCTATATGGTCTGAAGCAATCTACTATTTGTTTCACCTTATAGTATCTTCTGTATATTTTTCTAAAACTCAGAAGTCTGAGAATTATTTATGCAGTGTCTCCCTCAATGTATCAGAACTCCTTCTGAATGAACAGACCTAAAATTAAGCAAATAAATTAACTATCGGTCATTTTTCATTTAAAACATTAACACAGTGAGGGGAAAAAAGAAAAAAGCCAACCATGTCTACTACTGAACTTCTTTAGTCTGTTTTTATTACTTGAAAAATACTGCCAGTCTGCAAATGTTTGTGCCAGCCATTCTGTACAAGACTAAGAAAGAATCACCCACTGCACTTTGTTCATTCATAGAAAAGAAATCCATTGAAAGGAGAGTTTCAGATTTCATAAAGACCTTCACAGAGATCTAGTCGTTCAATGTGCCTTCACAGAATCACTGAATGGTTGACGTCTCCAAGGACATCTGGCGTTCATCTGGTCCAATCTCCTGCTTAGGCAGCAGGACCACCTGGAGCCAGTGGCCAGGATGATATCCAGATGGCCTGTGAATACCTCCAAGGTCAGAGACTCCACAACTATTTTAGAGAAGCCTGTGCCAGCACTGTCACACACACAGTCTGTTCCCACTGACTCCTCACTGGTCACCAGTAAAAAGCCTATCTCTTCCTTCTTTGCAACTTCCCTCCACGTATTTTACATAAATCAGGATGCTAATAATAACAATAAAATCTAGTAAACCTAAGTAATCTTTGCTGAAGGATGTTTTCATTGAAGTTACTTATTCCAGTTACCAGTGTCTGTCAAAAATCCCTTCTTCTGAAATCTTCCATTTAATATTTTTTTTTATTCTCTCTTAACAACATACTTTTAAACTTTTTTTTGTGTGAATGGCTTAATTCTGTCTCCTGCTTCACAAATTTTGTGGTTTTCCTTTGTTCTTTTCTTACTTCCTACTGTTCCTAGATGCGATTAAGATAGCTCCTTTCCCTCAGTTTGCACCTCACACAGTGATAGAGCATGCTATAATTTTTAATATGAATATACAGAAATGAGGAATGCCTATGAGCTGAGGAACCCATTAAATAATAATGCTTACACCCTTTAGGAGTGTCATCTTCCAATTTTATTCTAAACCTTATTATGGAAAGAAATACCAAAAGGACAATACTGAAACAGAAATACTAATTATCGTGGATTTTTAGAGCTATGACCTTTAGAAATGAAAGCTACAGAAAACTCTGATCACTAGATATAAAACAATCTTTGGTACACCTTCTTCAGGTAACCTTCTGCACTTCCATTATTACAACAGTACTACGAAGAAAGGCTGAAACCTCTTGGTTTGTTCAGCCTGGAGAAAAGACGACAGAGGAGAATCTCACCGCTCTCACCGTGTGTGAGCGAAGGGGCAGGCACCGATCTCTCTTTGGACCAGTAACAGAATGTCATGGGTTTGCAACAAGGCTTCTTTAACAAGTGGATAGAAAGTTTAAGGGTCCAGCAAAGCAAATCCCAGCTGGGCTTCCAAGGCCAAACTCCCAAACCGCGTTTGGGCCATTGGGGCCAATCAGGGCCAGTCATAGCGACTCTGGGAATCACATTTTAGATAGAGGAAACCACAAACAGCTGCATTTTGCCACCAGAGAAGGGACTGAGAAGATGTAAGAAACTTTGCAGACACCAAGGTCAGTGAAGGGGCGGGGGGTAGGAGGTGCTGAGAGAAGATTCCCTGCAGCCTGCGGAGAACACCGTGGTGAAGGGGGTGTTTCCCATAGCCCATGGAGGATGAAGAGACCCCACTTGTAGCCCATTGAGAGGCACCTGGGCCAGGCAGGAGCCCTGAGGAATATGGAAGCATCTGTGACCTACATTGGAGAAATCCCCTGAACCTGCAGCCCCTGGAAAGAGATAAGAGGCAGAGAGAGAGAGATATGGAGGCCCACACTGGAGCAGGTTTGCTGGGGTGCTTGTGACTCTGTGGGGGACCAGGCTGGGGCCAGCAGTCTGGGACTGAAAGACTGAGAGACATTCTATGATTTCATGCAGTGACCCACGCTGGGGCAGTTGGTGAAGAGCCAAGGCCCTGTGGGAGAGGACTCATGTGGAGAATATCGTGGAAGACTGTCACCTGTGGGTGGGACACCACGCTGGTGCAGGGAAAGAGTGTGAGAAATGCCCCAACCCCCCCATGTAGGAAAACAACTCATGAGGAACTGGCTGATGACCAAAGCCTTCACTCCCCTTTTCCTTCCCCTCTTTTTCCCCTCTGTACCATCCTGGGGAGGAGAAAATAATGAAGTTCAGTCTGCAAAGAAGGGAGGGGAAGGGTTGGTGTTTTGCAGAATGACCTCTCCCTCTTCTTATCTTGACTCCAAAGCCTCTCAACACGTATTTTGTCTCCTGTCCAGCCAATAGGGAAGTGATAGAGCAGCTTTGGTGGGAGTCTGGCCTCCAGCCAGGGTCAAACCACCACATAGAACCCAAAGGAACTGTATAAAGCTTTGACGCAAGAGGTTTAGGTTGATTATTAGGACAAGGTTCTGTCCTGAGAGGGTGGTTGGGCCCTGGATCAGGCTCCCCAGGGAAGGGGTCCCAGCACA
>VXBZ01000149.1:71256-93893 GCA_013399135.1 Heliornis fulica | reverse complement strand
CTGCGTGGAGCCAGGAGTTGGACTTGATGATCCTTATGCGTCTCTTCCAACTCTGGATATTCTATGATTCTATGATTCTATGAACATATTTTTAGAAGACTTTTTTTTGAGAAAAGAAGCCTTCTAAATTTTCAAAGCAGTCAAGATACCAGAATATATAAATAAATTTGGTTTAGTACTTTGTTAACATAAACAGAAAATTGCTCTTTGTCCCCTTTTCTCATTAGGATGACAAATGCATTGAGAAATACAGGCCACAATTGTGGAACATGTGCTCCTTTTGTTATCTGACAGAAATATTGCAAACCTCTGTGCTAAAAACCCTTTAAAAGGAATTCTGTAACATACGTAAGTTCCAAGCAAGTAGGAACATAACTGAAATGCATATCCAGTATCAAAATACTAAACTCTGTCATCAAGTATCAAAGCTGCAGGGTGTAATTCAGATACTAAAATTATACTAAAGAACCTACTGAAAATCTGCTATGATGCCAAAAACATACTACAAGTGTCCCTGATGTATGAATCACAGGCCTTCTGCATGACCATGATACTGAACAGCAAATAAACCACTAAAGATTCATTCCACAGTATGTAATATAGTAATTTTCTTTATGTTTCACATATTAAAAATGCTCTCTTCTCATTGTAGATTTCCTTAAAGAAAGTAAAAAATATGTTTTAACATTTAAAAATGCATGTATCAGATTTTAATGATGCTCACAAGAATTAGAGCTTTGGGACAAAAAAAAATCAACAAACATAAACTATGACCACCAGGTGCTTCTCGGCATTCCTACAAGCCTGGCAGACCCGTGGGTACCACCCAAGTATTTCAGTGTCATTCTCTTTGGAGCACCCGGTCAAAGTGGTGAAAACTGAATATGGCACTGTAGTATCTGGCTTCTGCCTTTCAGATTTCTTCTCCTAAAGAGATCAAACAAACACAAGATGATCTTCCCAAAGGCAGCACCATTACTGCAGCTGTTTCCCTTTTCAGCACCATAATTCTTTCCTGTCACAAGATGAGAATCTCTAACTGAGTGATGGGACTTTGTGATAGACTTGAAGTCTCCTCTTTCTCAGTTTCTTTACACCTCTCCAAAGTCTTTCCACAGGCCTAATAAGGTGTGCCTGATAGTGAGGCTATTCAGCAACCTCCTTTAATTACTCCATTGCAGCCTTGCTGGCCTGGCAAATACACGCTACCTGCACCATGAGCGCAGATGTCATCAACGTGAAGCTAAACCTGTTTTTGCAAAATTAAGCAAATCCAAACAAAGTATCTACAAAAGCAACCAACACCCATGAAAATTACTTTTGGTTAACTTTGTATGGGTAAGTTTATGTTGACTAATTGCTGAAAGAGACGGTATCAGTGTTGTGATACTACTAAGAAGCTCAACCATGAAGCAGATAGCTTGTTTATGCTTTCTGTCTTTGAAAGCTGACTTCAAAACTTCTGTATACAAAGAGACTACAGCTAAATTGGTTCAATGATTGAAATATTAAGGTTATGTCAGATTTTTTTCATGCATTTTCACAAAAAGCATCTCTATGTTTTCATTTAGATTTTTCTTAATCATTTCCATGTCTAACTCATTAACAAACTTATATCTTGCAAAAGAGCATCATACTTGCACAGAATTCTCGTGTCCTTTGCAATATCATTCATCAACATTAGAACCACTGCTCCGAAATACATCTTTTTTTCTTTTGACATTTTTCATTCATCTCACTCAACATTATTCATAGTTCATTTTCTCCATGGACAGGAGATGTTTGAAGCCATATGACAAGATTTTCTGCCACATCAAAACAGACCCCTTAACGAATCTGACAAAGTAGCAGTTAATTTTTGTACATGAAGTCAGAACTTGAATTTATTACAGAGGATCCAAAGATCAGGACTACATTAGCTCTAGGGAACTGATAGCAGATCTGGAGAAGGAGAGAGTTGGTGCTGAAGNCTGGGGGTGAAGGGTCTTCTGGTTCTGAAGACTGAACTCCCTCCCATCAGCAGATGTGTGCCTTCCTATTTACTTTCAACTGAAAGTAATAGTTTGAATCTTCAGAGATTGCTCGGTGATGGATGCATCTCATTCTAAGTGGCACTGGACAGATTTGCTTCAAAGGTGTATTTCTGATCTACATGAAAACAATGTAGATATATCTATAAAAAAATGTTATTCCCTAATTTCCTTGATGATTGCCTTTTTAAGTACTCAAACTTAAGGATACCCATAACTTAATGTGGGTTTCTTAAACATAAAAAATGGAATTCAGAAAATTTTAAAACCTCCACAGTATGAGTTCAAAGATGTTAGAAAGTTAAACTAAATCTAATATGGTTTTCTCCTAACAGAATGCATTGAGGTTACTCGGGGAATTTACAAACCAGTCATTCAACCACAAATAAACTGAAAAACATAATGTGCATTTTTTTCTAAAAGATTATAAATAAATATGAGGGACTTCACTTGCAGATATCTTTTTAATGCCCTCAGTTTTTCTAATTTAAATTCTATTATGACAGTATCATTAAAATTCCAAGCAGCCAGATTTGGTCTGCATTGAATGGGACATGGGACAGGCCTTTTGTAACACAATTAAGAGTGTTCCTTTCAAGGGCAACATCACAGAAGGTGAACGATAATTTTACTAATATGGTAAAGGAGGATGAATGACTGGGAAGGAAGGAAAGCAAAAATACACTATGTAGCATAATTTTTCTTGTGCAAAGTTCTCCGTCATATTTAACTTTCACTTTCTAAATAGGTTATTATAGGGGCAGCCATTTGCATAAAAAGATTAAAGACTGCACAAAATGTCAAATATTTCTTTGCAGCTTTAAGATTAACAAAGAAAAGAACAGTCTCTGCAGACGGCAAATGAATTTTAAGGAAATGATCAACAATACTTTGATAATAGCATGATGCATAAAATACACACAAAACTAGGTATCAGAGCGCATATGCTACTTCTGAAAATACCTTTAAATGTTTCCACTACCCCTTATAAATGCCAGAGCTTCATGCACATTAAAAAGGAAAACTCACAACACTTTTTTAAGTTCTGAAATAGTTTTTTTTAAAAACAACTAGTTTGTAAACAATGGGATAGCTAAAATCATTAAAATGTAGCTCAGAATGAAAGCTATTACAAAACAAAACAATTTAAATATTTTTTTAAAAGCTTCTCTGTAGCAGTTTAAATCATCCACCCTTTTTAATACTGTCTTAATTGGCTCAAATTACTGGTCATGAAGCACTCAGTGAACTTTACACTGGTTTTAGTTCATACAAAGTATACATATCAAATATTCAGATCATATTTCATAAATTCTTTAAACCCTACCTAAAATACATATTCATGTATTAAAAAAAATATTCATCAACTTTCCTGCCACCCACTACCCTCTGTCATTAGACAGTCATGAACATCCTTTCAGGCATTTCACACATACATCACAATGAAAGTCGAAATGTTCATCAACCCTGAAGGAAATAATCTTGAATATTAATACTGATGGACTGCAGAAGAAAGTGAGTCATTTGACAGAATAAATGAAGCCTGCCCAATTGGATTTTACAGACAGATGCTGACTACTTCCAGTACTTTAGGAAACTTGAGTAGTCAAAATATTTTTTCACTGCAACTCAAATCAACTACAAACTGGTCGTGTTTATACTAAGCCTAACTTAAGTCAACAAGTCCAGAGAGGTGTTGGCCCACTTCACTGACCCCTTGAAAACAAGAAAGACAAAGAACTGACTGTGTAGCCAGTGGAAGCAGAAAAGCTGAAATGTAGTGGTAGTGGTATGGACTCAAGTCCTGGAAAGACGCACAACACAGTCATACATGTCTGCATAGCCCTATCATCAAGAGATTTGGACTGCACCTAAGTGCACTCATACCTCGAAGTGCAGTAATGGAGAAATGATCAGGAAGAAAAATTCTTTGATTATACACAGTTACAAAAAGCTATGTATAAATTAAAGTTTAACTTTATAAAATCAATTATTGCAAAATGAAAAATATTGTCAGGAGTATGGAGCCGCCCTATTTTCAAAGTAAAGAACAAAGAATGAAGAAACTTCAACTTCCAGATTAAGTTTTCCTGTTTAACCTTAAGAGAGAATAACTAAGAATAATTTCTTTTACCCCTTAATATGTAGAAACATATTGCATTTTAGTTTTGTATTTATTAAAACAGGGCTGTGCTCACAATATGTATATTATACATTGGCAGAAAAACAGCCAGGGAACAGAAAGAACACGAAACACTTAAAACATGTAGGGTATTATAAAATACAAAAATTGGCAAACAGATATAAAAAGATTTTATGTTGAGTTTGCCAGACCTGTATTTTAACTTAAACAGTTTTTATCAAAATACAATTGTTCACAATTGAATTGTATCAAAAAATTATGTCCTACACTTTTGCATATGTTCTACAATGAATTAAAGAAAATTCTACCTTCAATCAAGTGTCAATTTGGCATTCAACAGAACATTAACCTAAAATATGTACTTAAAAAGCCCCATTCTTATAATTTTTAAATTATATAAAATAGCCAAGCACAGGTAAATGTAAAAAAATCACATAAACTTTAAGAAAAGGAATATGCTTTAATTTCCTAGGACTTTTAGCAAAAAAAGAGCTAGGAACTTTTAGTAGGAAACAATCTGAAATATAAATTGCTAAGCTTTGTAATGTTCTGTAACCGATAAGGTGCTTTACACACACATGAAACTAGTAATTTTTAAACAGATCAAGAACAAAAGGCTTATAAATAATTAAAATGCAAAGATTTAAGTGGAAAAGAGTTACGTTATGAATGGAGTACCATCTAAGTAGACAATAACTGCTAAACTACTGGAAGAAGCCAAGGAGACTCTTAAGCTTTCTTAACAGTGGCATAGTTTAATATTTCCATCCTTTTAATTTCCCTCCTGAAATATTTTGTGTAACAGCTTACTGATTAAAAATGGAATTTTTATTTCAAATTGCAATGAAGCTGGAATGACAGTATCTATTTCTATGCCTGTATAACTTATTCCTGAGATATAAAACAGAGAGAAAAGGGATATAACTCTTCCAAATTTCATGAGAAATTCACTATTTAAAGCACACTGTTTTATTGGAAAAATTTCTTAAACATAAGTATATGGCAATTAATCACTACTTTAAATTAGTTAGTAGTGAAATCCATCTGGGAAACTAAAAATAAAAGCAGGAAAATATTTTGTGAGGTGATGAATGACATTCTTTCAAGCTAGCAAAGATTTATTATAAGAACCCAGATGAAGTATTATTTTAAAGGAAGTGCAGCAAAGAGCAGAAAAGTCTGGGGGGAAAAAAAAAGATAGTAATCAAAAAGAGCCACAAAATGAGCAAGAATTAAAAATCTTCTGGGAAGTGGGAAGTTATTAAGAAAAATATTTTAAATAACAATACAACCCCCTGAAATTCTTGGCAGTTTTCAGAGTGTTTGGAATGTATGCATTCATTACCTTAACAACAGGATTCAGCAGAACAACACCAGATTTCTTTGTAATAACTTGCTTTGTCGTGTAATGATGTTCTATGAGCTGAGGAATAGTTGGAAACCCAGTTCCTTCAAAACGATACTGATTCTGTATGGAGGTAAAAGGAAATAATTGTTTCACTACAAGCACTATGTTGAACAAGAAACTGCAGAAGCACACAACTAAGCCTCCCTTGCTAGCAACAAAACAAAGAAATGTTTGCTTTTACAGAACTAGATTTTTTTCCTGATCTATTTAATAGCATATATACTGAATTAAATTGAATGACCTTATGAATATAATACATTAATAAGTGCAAAACTACTGCATCCCTCATTTAAGGCAATATGATAAAATAACTATTTAAACTCTTAATTTAAAGATAGGACAGCAAAACTTAAAATGCTGATAGAACAAAAAAAAAAAAAATTTCAAACCAGAAAAAAACAACATTAAATTCCACATTACTTAAAGTTATAAAAATTACAGAAAACAAACTAAAAAATAAATGTCTCGCAGTAAAAGAAACAGGAGATAAGCATGACTATCTTACTTAGATCCTTACTGCATTTAGAATGTCTGGTAATATTAATAAATCCCACACACGGATTATAAAGTGCATGAAGTGCATGACTGGTCTCTTAATAAAGGTCATATCCAGAAGAGACTACAGTAGCTAAAAACAAAGGCAGGTCATACATGCTGGGCAAGAAGACAGGCAAGACTAAATTCCTTTCCCCCTCCGCTTCATGAAATTATTTCTTTTTATATACCAAATGGAACACAACGGAAACCACTAAATCCTTCAGTATTTTCATAGAAACGCGGTAACTTTTTCTTAGCAAGGACTGATATGACACAGCATTCTTTCAAGTGCTGGGGGGCATGGGGGTGGGGAAATATTTTTATTACTTATCTTTGCTCATACATTTGATGGGGAGAAACTGAATAAGTGTTTCTTTCATCCTCATGTAACTCTTAAATTACACACTGCAGCTGACAGAGAAACAGGAATAAGTCCTGTGCCTCTATAAAACTCAGCATCAGCGTTAGAGAACTCTCACCACAGGACAGTAACTGCGATATGCCAGCCTGACAGTGGCAGTGTAAACAAGTACTGCAACTAAAAAACCTCAAAGCCAAGTTGTGATTCATGTTCATAAACAACTGGGCAATGAAAACCTCTACCACTGGCATGCAGACTTTTTTCTTTCTGGACCCCAGGGTTCAATTCTTTGCAGAGTGCATTGTAAGATTCTTTTCCTTGGGGATCAAGGCACTAACTTCCTGAAACACGTTATTGTGTAAGCTGTTAGTAAAGTCTGCTTGGGTATGGCCCCTACTACTACCACTCTTATCACAAAAATGTTTGCATAGTCTGAATACTTTTTGTCGTTTAGTTTGTCATTTAATTTAATCCACTTACTACATAATGACTCAGCTTTTACTGATCATTAGCTCTCATTCCTTTCAGATAAGCTTCCTCATACACATTTCTGTACTGATGATCCAAAAAAACCTGATGTACTAAGAGTCTACCTAGAACAGTAGCCAGTACTGCCTATTATTTCCTCATTTCAGGCCCAATCACATGTCCATCTGCTGTCATCTATCTAGGAAGTTCAGGGCAGACAGTACTCTTTGAGTCTGTGTATTTACACAGGACGCTGACAATTATTAAAATACCTTAAAGCTGAGCAATAAAGTAATTTATCACACAGAGAAAGAACACTTATGCCATTAAAGAACCACTGTTAAAACAGGTACATGCTTCATTCTGCCCTTCACTATTTGACCCAGGAGAAAATTTGTATATGGAGACTAGTTGGGACCTGTCAGTGGTCCAAGAATGCAATTTGACCAGTCACAGAGACCTGATTCCCCATTGTGCATAACTATGCAAACAAACAAACAAAAAAATCCCCTGTGCTAAACTCTTCTCAACCCTCTCTACCAAAATGTTCACGAATACAATCCCTCTGGTTATATTGAAATAATGCTCCCATCATCCAAGTTCTTTTCAGAGCCTAGTAAGCTTTTTCTCCTTTTAGAATTAACACTGTTTTCACAATAAATGTAGAAAATACACTCTATGGAGTGCTTAAGAAGTCTCCCATTTCTTTAGGAAAAAAAAGGTTTAGCTTCCATGATTGTCAAGAAAACCTGCCACAGGTGAATCCCAAGAACATAATTCCCTCTTACTTACATAAACTTACATGTTTGAGCTATCCAAGCTATGCAATATTAATATCACTCTTACATTTCAAGTGTAACTCCTAAGAGAAAGTATTGAAATTATGGAAAAAAAAGATTGCTGCTTTTTTTTGCCTTTTTTTTTTTTTGTGGTAAAACCAATACAAAACAGTCAGCTTACAGGTCAGGGTAGCCTCAAAGTGATACTTAAATACATTTTTCAAAACATTATACATACAATGGTATACACAAAATTAATTTCAACCACAAGTATATGATGCACAGTTATTTCACTGGATTGGGACCACAGACTTCCAAGCACCTTCTAAGACTCTGTGGCTAGGTACAGATAATTTTATTGCTCTTATTTCCTCATTCAGCACTTTTACAGATCAAAATACTTTAAGACCATAAAAATCAAAGTAAAATAAACACTGATTTTGACTAGAGGTTCACTTTTACAAGGAGAACTATACATGAAAACTAATGAAAACTGCAGCTGGACAAGTGTCTATAATCAGTGATCCTACAGAAGTTTGAAAAGTAATGCTGCCTCTCGTTAAAAAGAAGTTAACCAGGTACTCAATAGCAACCCCCCAGGCATGTTGCATCAGCTAAGAATTTAGATGAGGGAATTTCCTCAGTGTAAACCTCATTATGTGACTAAACTTCTCTATTTTTCTGTATATCAGAGATTTTCAGATCAAGACTGAAATATGTTTTGGCAGCATTACAGAAATCAGGGCTGAGAATGATTTGCTGCTATGTCATAACACAATAATAACTTCTAGTCATCTTATGAGAACTGTCAGATTTTGAATGAGTTTGAAATTCTAAAAGGTAAAAAGAAAAATACAAAATACAAATTAAAAAACCCAAGTAATGCATTAAGAAGACTAAAAAGAAATGCAATACATAAAGGCTTATAAAACTTAACGTACTGTTTAAAATTACTTATTTTGCCTAAATTAGATCATCAAAGGGATCAGTTATGGTCCTTAGAAGCATATATGCTGTGCAATATCCACAAGCACTTCTGTTACACTGAACAAAATAATATCCATAGGGCTGAAAAGAACATAAGCATCCCTAGCGCAGCAGGAACTTCAATTCCCAACTGTGTAGAAAACAACACAGATTATTTTCCGCTCTGTGAATGCTTCCATTTTTTCTGGAAGGTTCAATACAATCTTTACAGTCTGAATTAAGAGCAGCCAAGTTAGTACCAAATATGAAAGTAGGTTTAATTATAAGTAAATGCACATGGATAAATTAATAGTAAGAAGTATGGGATTTCAAAACATTTACAGAAATATCTTTTCAATATAAGGTAGCAGATTTTGAATAACCTCATACTTCATATTTCTCTTAGTTCACAAAATGTCCTTGTACTCCAATGACAGAAATATTTCCAACAGCTTCCTTATTATTCATATACAGGCTAGAGTCATTTGCCATAGAAAATTATATAGATTCTAAATTGTTTAGCTGAAAATATAAACTTCCTAACATTGAATATCCATTACTATATCTGAGACGTACATCAGCATATTGTATGATAAAGTGTCTCCGTTGTCCATCTGAAAACACAGAAAGGACATATTCACCAGGTTTCCCGTGGCTCTCTCGCACCAAGAAGTCTCCTTGCTGTTTTAACAGCTCCTGGGCTTCTATTCTTGGAATTGCACCATGATACCAGTCTTGTTCAGCCAACGGTTTCTCAGTGGTTGATATCACATCAAAGAACTTGGAAAAAAAAGAAAGAAAAATGTTACTATAATTTTTTGTTTACTTTTACATGAATAGCATGATAAACAGCAATGATTTCTCTTTCTGTATCTAAATTATGTATTTCTACTAACTAACAAAATAAGGTTTTAAATCTAAATGAAAGGCATACTTCCTTTCTATTACCCAAAACATTAACGTACAAAAAGCAGTTGTTTATGGAAGTGTCCATAAAACCATGTAGCATTTTTCACATTGCCTGCAATTTTTCCTAAACTGCACCAAGCAACTTCATATCACACATTCTGGCATGCTATTAACAACAAGTCAAAATTAATAATTTCTTTTTCTTTATCCAGGCAGAAACTTCACAGACATAAAAACTTAAGAAACTGATTTAAACATAGCATCTTAATTGGATAAATTGTTTTGACAGAATTTACCAATTGCATCCCAAATAATTAATAGCTCTATGAGAAATTTTCCCTAGCATTTACACTGTAGCAGAGAATATCCACCTGGGTGTGCTGAAGTTTATAAGCACAGTACAAGAGTTTGGTTGCTGAATGCATGATGAGTGTAAGAAGTTACTTTCACTGGCTATAAAAAAAAAAAGCAAATTAGTTTTAAGCTACAATTTTGTATTTTCTTGGTTTACATTGCTTAAGAAAACACTGAGGAAAACTTTATATTTTCTCTAATAAGCATTTGAGATTTATTTGTAATGGCTAGACAGACAAGCCCTTATGTCATTCAAAAATCTGTGCCAGACATCATAGATATTCTTACTGCTTGAGTGGCAAAGTTCTGAACAAAGTGACACAATGCAAACTGGACCACGAGTTGAAGAGACATTTCAGCATGTCCCAGGGAAGCCTGCTGACTGCATTTTAGATAACAGATAGATCCACACCCCAATTAAGCATGATCAAACAAATGCACACAAAGCATATGATTCTGAGTTAACTTTCCTTACTGCACAGCCCTGATGAAACCCAGGTCTTTATCTGTATCAGGAAGGCTGATATGAAATTTCCCCAGGGGTATGGGAAAAGACACTTCATTAGTGCATGCAAGGGCAAAATTTGACATGGTGCAGCTACAGGCATGGTGAAAGCTATATGCATATTTCAAGTCTTTCTGGGGAGATATTTATGGGAGAAATTTATCTAGTCAAAAAAAAAACAAAACCCAAAAACAAAAACAACCAAACCAAACCAAAACCAAAAACCCAGTAGGAATAACATCAGTCTCCAGAATAGGAATAAGTAAAGAAAGAGATTTTACTCAGACCTTCTTGTTAACAATACCTGTAATCCTTATCACTTTCAGAGTAAAGTTTCTGGTATAAAAAAATGCCTTTGTCTGTAGATTCCTAGCTAATTTATACCTCAAAAGGTCTACTTTGGTCTGTGAACTTGATGGAAAAGTTCTCAAACACCAGCACTGAGAACCAGAGACCTGGGACAGCATCACGGATCGTTTCACATATGAGAATTGAGGCCAGCACTGTAACCACAGACTCATCACTAGAAAGAGCAAGTATGTTCTGTAACAGATTTTGCTCTATTAGAGACTCAGAGCTATGAAGGATTAGGTGAGAAATAATAACAGCTTGAAAAGAAAGTGCATAGTCCAGAGTTTTTAGGAACAAAAGCTGTACTCTAAACTACGTGTTAATCAGCGTAGCCGGCTACTAAGAGTGCAAGATATTGTTTGGCAGTCTCCTATTTCAATTTCATCGACAACTAAATACATCTCAGGTCAGAGCTGTCAACCACTGTTAAAAGAAGTCATCCTCTTTCAGAAATTCCTAAAAGAAAAAAAAAGCTTTCAAAATGTATACAGTGTTATTTACTTCAATATTTATTGTTCAAAGATATAGAGTTTGACTCGCCAGAACACCCAGACTTCTGCTGTAGTATCCAGAAAAGTGAAGAAGTTCACAGTAGCAGAGCTTTTCGCTTTGAAACACATTCCTATGTGAGAGGAAATGTTTCTAAGGATAGAAGGACAGTTCAGGGTCAATAAACTAGTTCATGATCTTCACAAGGGAAGGTTAAAAAAAAATAAAATCTGACATGCAACTCATCACATAGCTTTCCTTAGGAGGAAGCCACTGTTTAGACAATCTTGATCATATCCCAGAATGAAACATCTTAAAAGCCTTTATGTCAGAGACCAAGCTTATGAAAGAACAACAGAACGGTTTACACTTTGCTAACTGTGGTGCTGTTTATGACACAAACATCAGTCTTCCCCCTTCTTTTAAACTGAATTAAACTCCATTTATTACTTTAGAAGGAAATAATGAATACTCCACAAAGTATCCTCTGCTGACTGTCTCCTACTACCTTTACTTTTAGTCATATACCATAGGGCAATGTTAATCAAGATGGTTTTCCTGAAAAATAGAAGCAAAAATTATTCACAATTTGAGTGTTACTAAAACTGCATTGTTTTTATGAACTCAGCACTCCCAACACAGTCTCTATAGAGTATTCACCCTGACTGGCCATGAAAGCTTAGAAAAAGCAGCAAAAATGCAAAATATAGATTGATTTTAATATTGATTTCAACTCAGCATCTTTTAGTGCTAATGTTTCTACTGCATTTTATAGTTAGAATTAAAAGGTTTATATACAAAGAAAGGGTAGTCTTTAAGAAAGCTAGAGGAAAAAAAGCTACATGCATTTCATTGTGTTTCCTTTAAACTTTAAATAGTTTACTATCAGTAAGCAACTTAATATGACTAATTCGATACCTGAAAGAACAACTTTGTATTCTAATCCTCAGTGTTTTACAGTTTTACTTGGGGGATGAGATCTCTTGCTCATTTGTATGTACACACTTATAGAAGCACTTACTGATTCGACAGCTTAAATGAAGAAATACTTTTCAAAGATTTTTTTGCTGCTAATTTGACTGGAAACTAAAAAAAAAAAATCTTACAGGAGAAAAGGCACTCACTGTCGAATTCTCTCCCTCTTAGAGCTTCTTTTTCATTTTTTCTTGTTAAGTTCTCCATTTATTGCTGTATTTTGCTTCTGAGTTATTTGTGGGGGAGAGGGGTGGTGAAGGTGAGGGGCAGCTGGGGAGTGTGTGTCCCTAAGTTCTTCATCACACTTTTCCTTCTGAGAGGAGGAAAATTATCTCATATACTTCATCATGCTCCTCATGCACCTAGCCACCATTCCTCTTTGCTTATTCTGAGCCGTCTTTTTCCCCCTCCAATTAACAATCCATTCAAACAGCAGCTTTTCTCCAACAGTGTAATGAAGCAGTTCCCACTTGCTGCATTAGTCAGTAAGAAACCGTAATAAACAGCAGTATATGATTTCTAACTACAGAAAATAAGATACTCCTGCACTTGTACTGTCAATGGAATAAAACATAAAAATGGGACTGTGGCCTATTTTCATTTCACCTGGGATAGAGTAGTAGTAGTCACCATGGTTTTACCAAGAGGAAGTCATGTCTGACCTGATAGCATTTTATGAGGATAGAACCAGGTGGATGGATGATGGTGGTGCACTGGATGTGGTTTTCCTTGACCTCAGTAAGGCATTTGACACTGTCTCCCACAGCATCCTGGTGGGCAAACTGAGGAAGTGTGGACTGGAGGATAGTGAGGTGGATTGAGAGCTGGTTGAAGGGAAGAAGGCAGTGAGCTGTGATCAGTGGGTCAGAGTCTGGCTGGAGGCCTGTGACTAGTGGAGTCCTTCAGGGGTCAGTACTGGGACCAGTACTGTTCAGTGTATTCACTGATGACCTGGATGAGGGAATAGAGTGCACAGTCAGCAAGTTTGCTGATGACACAAAGCTGGGAGTGGTGGCTGACACACCAGAAGGTTTTGCTGCCATTCAACAGGATTCAGACAGGCTGAAGAACTGGGAAGGGAGAAATGAATGAGATTGAACAAGGGCAAGGGCAAGTGTAGGGTCTGAAGAGGAACAACCCCAGGTACCAGTATAGGTTGGGGACTGGCCTGTTGGAGAGCAGTGCAGCTGAGAGGGGCCTGTGGACCCCAGGATGATCATGAGCCAGCAGTGTGCCCTTGTGGCCAGGAAGGCCAATGGCATCCTGGGGTGTATTAGAATGGGGTTGGTAAGTAGACCAAGAGAGGTCCTTCTCNGAGGAGACTGAGGGGTGATCTCATGAATGTCTATAAATATGTTAAGGGTGTAAGCAGGATGGAGCCAGGCTCTTCTCAGTGACAGCCAGTGATAGGACAAGGGGCAGTGTGTCCAAGCTGGAACATAGAAAGCTGCATTGTGAATATAAGGAAAAACCTTTTCACTCTGAGGGTGATGGAGCACTGCAACAGGCTGCCCAGAGAGGTTGTGGAGTCTCCTTCTCTGGAGACACTCAAGACCAGTCTGGATGCGTTTCTGTGTGATTTAATCTAGGTGATCCTGCTCAGGCAGGGGGGTTGGACTAGATGATCTTTTGTCTAATTACACACAAAATCCAACTTCTCACACCAATTAGGTATGGTTGATATTTTTAGAATAGCACTACATGAAAAGTAGAGACAGATAGGGGTTTAAAAGTTTCAATACATTTAAAATGTGTAATATGAAAACAGGAAATTGACATCACATTTTTAGACAGTATCAGAGGATCAGTACTAATTAATTTCCTAATGTGCTTCAAGATCCTTTTTTAGTACTAGTCTATTTAACAAAACACTAAATTTGCTTATGTATGTTATTTTTTTATAATATACCTTCGATAATCCCTTTGTATACTTTGTTAATGGATAATAAGTTTTAATTATCAGTTTATACCTGGTTATATAATTGTCAGCAGGCAAAAGCAGAGCAGCTGAGCATATTAAAACCTAAGTACTATTTCGTGAAGAAAATTTCAGCTCTATATGCATGGTTAGCTTCTCTAACACACAAGAAATTACTAAATCTAAACACAAAGTAAAAATGAAAATTGATTAGTTTATATATTCTGGCTTTGAAGCTTATTTATGTGACAGGTAATCAAGAGTACACCTGTTGTTCAGATTCTACTTTCTGCTTCAAATGACCCAATTCCAATCTTAACTTCTCCCAAACATACTCTAAGGTTTCAGCAATCCTATCCCCCATATATCTCACACAGGTTTACACCAACTTCCATGGAATTAATAGTGATGCAGACTGGAATGAAAATCAAAATGGGGCACATAGTTAATTTAAAGTGACACTTTAATTAGAACCATGAAAAAAATTGACACTGACTTCTCTTTATTTCTTCTTAAATGTCATGATTCTCTTATTAATAATTTTACATTTTTCTCTGAAGCAATTTTAGGTAGTTTTTTTTTTTTTTATTCAGAACAAGTTATTTAACACGAGGAAATAGAAAAAGTTGACGACTATGTCTAACCTACACAAATAAAACCCAGAGGTTATAGAAATTTGTATTTTAATGTGCTTTTATTATGAAACATAATACATCAATTAGAAGTTTTATAAACCAACAAGCATGATAATGTGAAGAATTTATGTCCAGGATTGTTTAATATTTTAGCAAAGTTTTTCTATTCCTTTTCAAATATGTCATGAATCCTTTTTGCATTTTTCATAGCAAAAGCCTTTCTGTCCTGATTTTATATCATTGTCAGACAAGTGCGGGATCTTACATCTAACGGGGGAGGTTGGACTAGATGGTATTTTGCACATTCAAAACCCGCCTGGACAGGTTCCTGAGTGATTTATCTAGGTGATCCTGCTCTGGCAGAGGTTTGGACTAGATGATCTTTTGAGGTCCCTTCCAACTCCTGACATTCTGTGATCCTGTGATTATTCCATTACATTATTGCTATATACAATTTTGCCCAACTTTTAACAACTTCTTATTTGGTATGGGTTGGTTTTTGGGGTTTTTTTTGATTGGTTGGTTGGTTTCAGTTTGGTTGATTAGGTTGGGTTTTATCCTTTTTTTGTTTGTTTTTGTTTTGTTTTGTTTTGGTTTGGTTTGTTTTTTCTTGTGGGGGTGATCACATATTCCACTCCAGTAAAGCAAAAAGAGAAATGTTTTCAAATGAAACTTGAGACATCCATAAGAAGGTCCTAAAGTGTTCTGGTCGTACAAGGTTCAATGTGAAAACAATTAAGTATAATGCAAAATCAAAAGAAACACAGAAGTTTTTACATCCTTTAGGGAACCTGAACCAAAGCTAGCTAGAAGGGATACTCAACAACCATTTTTGGTGCATATTGAAGCAAATGCATAATATCTAATTAGTTAAACAGTACCAGTTATTGAGGAATTACCAGGAGTAGCAGTAGCATTAAGATACACTAGTGCCTTTGCAACAAATATGGGTAATATTATTGAAACAATAGGTCCATCTGACCTACTACAGAATATCATCATGCACTGCATTTCCAGTAAATCAGACTCACTACAAAGAGTACTCTTAAAAATATAGCACCATTATAGGAGCTGCAAAGAACCTTCAAATTATCTTTTTTCCTAATGTGCAACAAGTTGTTCTGACACACTATTATGTGACAATATAATAAGGTCCATTGACCAGTCAGAACAGTGTTTTAATAACAATATTTTAATGAAATTATTGTACACGTAGATGGAAATGTGTGCGATTCAGAAAAAATAAGAAAAAAGAAAAGGCTTGCTTAAGCTGTAAAATTAACAATGTAGTAAAACACTATGCTATCGATAATGCTTACCGACGACGAGCCCAACATGGACTTTGGAGAACGTATAATTCCAGCTATGGAATGACGAATTGTATCAAATCTTGAGACTTTGTCCTTCTTGTCCTAGGAGGAAATGCAGTATCTCCAGTGAAAACAAGGAAATCAGTATGATAGCTAAAATGTTGGAGAACGTGGAATGTACCCTCCTGGATTTTAGTTATATAAACATAACATTAAGGGCTCATAACGTTAAGGGCTAAGCTGCTATTGATACAAACCATGAAGTGTCAACATCAGTGGGATTTAACTAACTCATATCAATTTAATTGCTGACAATTTGCACAGTTTCTTAAATATTTTGTGCTATTATTTTAAATATCACTACTGTTAACTATAAAGAGAACTCAAATACTTTTGTGCCCTGAAAAACAATGAATATAGCTCTCAGTCTCCTGAAACACATATAATTTTAAAAGGACACCGATTTTAAATTGTACAATAAAACAATCCCCATATAGTAAAACTCATAAATAAATGCATACAGCATCCTTCCTTAATATATTTTTTCCTTCTATTAAGTTCTTCCCCAACAATACACTACCTGGAAATACCAGTGCCGATCAGTGCAAGTTGCAGGATCCATTTGTTTTCTGGCACTACTGTAAAATACAGGTGCATCCCCTGTCTAGATTGTAAATTCTGTGAGAATAGGGCTTTAACTGCAACACTGAAACAGCCTTTATGCATCTGTAGCTCAGCAGAAGTCAATGTAAATTGCAAAGTGCTCACAACTTGATTTAGTCCAAAGACCAGTAGAAAAATGTATTTTTAACAGTGACAAAAGTTTATTGCTTTTAAATCACCCTCAGAAACAGCCAAGATATTTTAATGAGTATTTTCAAAGTAAATGACTCTGAGACAGAGAGAACACACACGAACAATTTCATTCTCACTAGCTATAGGTTACGTAAACAGTGAGAAACTCATAATGGAGACAGACTATAACTGTGTGCTACACCTTTGACTGAAGAAACTGAAAATCTTCTAACGTAAGAAATGCAGCTTTCTTAAGCAGTTTATTTCAAATAAGCAACAAAATCTATTTATTCTGCATACAGAATAGGCAAGTGTTTTAAAATGACTGATAAATAAAATTTCATTTATAGAATATAGGTAAATACTGTCTTAGTAAAAAAAAATATTTATCTGGTAGGAATGTTCTGCAATGTACCTCAATTTGTATGCTGTGAAAAACAGAATGCAAAGAACACTCAAGTAGTCAAAACACTAATAGGAATTTTATTAGTTCACTGAAATACTCATTAACTGCGTGCCCACTTACCCATCAAGAACATTTTCATTTCTTTTATCAGACTCAAGTAATACTGTATGCAAACTGATTTTCTTATAATAATACTGATGAATTAAAGTGGCTACATAAAATAAAAAATAAATCTCATTAGCAACAGGGTGACACAGAGTCTAATTTTATTTGCATGTTGTGAGTGAAATGATCCACTTGTTTCACACATTTTTCAGAAGTGAGACATGAGATTTAACTGCAATTAAACTTCTTGCATGACAGGGAAAAGTAAGTTATAAAAAGGCGCATAAATTCCACTACGCTTCCCCTAAACAAACTGAGGAGTTTTCTTTCTATTTTATATAAATAGTGTACTTATCTAATGACAATATCAAACTACAAGGTTCTCCTTCCACCAGTTTTTCCTTACCAAAAATAATTTTTAAATATGGTCTTTTTTGACTCCAAGTACCAGAGAGACTCACGGACTGAGCCCCGGCAGAGGAGCCCCGTTAACATCACCAGATGATATGTACAGGCTAACAGACACATTACATATTATATAAGCATAAAAAGAAAACTTAAGGGATAAACTTTGGCTTTGTTAATAATATAGTCCGTGCCCTGCTCAAACTGCAATATATTTATAAACACTGTTCAGTTTTTCATAGCACTTTCCCCTCTGACATACTAGAGCTATTCTTTTCTCTTACAAAGAGGAAGATTCTTAATTTGTCTACACAGCAGGCAGTATCACACACCTGACAAACACAACTCTAGCCTGTGCTGACTTTATGTATTCATTCAAGTATTTTTAGGGTATCCTGAATAAAATTGAAGAGCAGCAACAGTGGTCTTTTACTGATATTTTTTTTCCCATTGCACAGCTGCAGTCCACCTTAGAAGTAGCCAATTAGACCTTGCAGGAAACAAATTTTCACAGCAAACAGTATATTCAACAGCTTGAAGCGATTTTATCAGTGTGCATCAGGTACAATTTCTTTCCTAAACTAGCATATGGATACAACCCAGAACAGCCCATCTACTTTTCAACCAATAAATAAATAAATAAATGGATAAATATGTAATATGCATGTGTATATGTAAGATCTTAATAGTTAATTCAGGGTATATTTTGTTTCCCAAAAAAAAAAAAAAAAGAAAATACACATGAAAGTTGTCTTTCAGTGATCTCCGCATAGCCACCTTAAATTCTGATTCTTTCTGCCAAAGCTAGATTTCACAATTTAGCACAGGATTTAGTAGATGAAAGGATTATCTTAGGATATTAGGTTACTTAAAATTTCCAACAGAAGCTAACAGAGCAGAGACTCTCTGCATCCTCAGGGAAGGAAGTTCATTATAATTCCACACAATACTCTTTCCAACAAACATCATGCCAGCCAGCACAACCATGCTGGCTATGAAGTCACACACTCCAGACAAACTCATAAGACATGTTGCTATTTGACTTACAAACCCAAGATGTACACTGGAAATGGATTAGGAGTTCTGTATCATTGTGCTGGTTTAGAGGCAAACCGGCAGGAGAAATGGACCCACCACAAGAGATGATTATAAGTCAGAGTTACAATTTAATGAAAGATATTACCATACAAACACTGACACAAAGAGAACAACCTGCTTTCAACTCACCAAAACCCAGCAGTAAACCCAGTGTCCCAGGGCACAAGCCCAAAGAGGTTTGTTAGCCCCGGTGCCGAGATCCACGTGGCTCTCCCAAGTCCAAAGCAAAAAGAAGTGAAGAGTCTGTTGCTGCAGATGACGGCTGTGGCCCGGCCAGAAGCGATGGTTGTAGTCCGGTCGAGAGCGATGGCTTCCTCCTGTCGAGGTTCCGCTGCTCCTCCAGATCCAAAGAACAGAGCCTTAAGGTCTTCTGAGCCCTGTTTGTATATCCTCAGGGAGCACCCAGTCCCTCCCCCAGGGCGGGGACTCACACAATGGGTAATTAACGGTGAGTCATGGGGTATGGTTGGACCATTGATGGCCCATTAGCACCCACGCCCCCTCAGGCTGAGTGTGAAGGGGCTAACGACTTCCTGGACAACTGTTGAAAATGGTCCATTATTCTTGAGGAATGAATAGAGGGTGTAGAATACACAGCCTTGATCCCCCCACACAGTGATAACCTCTTGCTGAACTAGGACAATCATGGATGCTGTAAGAGCATTATGGAGTAGTGTCGTTGCTAAGGATACACAATGAAGCTGCTGAAATATATTATCTGATGCTGTTTCATTTTGGTTTAATTCCTTTCAGAGTTATTAGAAAAATGGTTGCAAGATTTGTCACTTCCTTTATTTTATACTACACCGATTTCATCAAAAGGAAAACTAATCTGTGGGCCATAATATTTTATGTAATGACTGAAATACTGCAGAATAAATAGTAGTTTACTATCTAGAGTCTGGAAACATAAAAATATATAGTCATTAGAGAACATTTTAAATCTATTCCTTTGACTGTGTTTAAAGGTACCTGTGTCAGGAAAGCACATAATACAAGGAATTATGAAAAATGTACTGACAGGTATTTCATTTTAAGAACTAGCCAATACTTCTAATCACATTCCAGAAGTGATGAATATGATTCTCCACCAGATTTGGGACTGGCTGTTAGAACAGGTCCTGAACTTTGCATCCATTGGACAGGCACTCCTAGCGAAACTGCTCACTACGCAACTGCTTACCCTGGAATGGTGCAAGACTGATGAACTTCTATACAAACGGCTTTCTATGGGGTGGGGCATCTTGTCATTATCCTCCTTGGTAAATACTGCAAAGCACTACTGCTTTTATTTCCAAATAGTGTAGAAAGGATATCCTAAGACAAGTAACTTTTATTGATAAACCAATTGACAACAACTGATTGTAACTCTCAGATTAAGAGTGCTCTGTCATATTTCACAAGCAACCGCTTTGGACACAGCAGTGTTAACATTTCTTCTGCCACAAAACAGGGAACGTTGAAACCCTGATCCCAGTTCTGTAGGCCTCACCCAGCCGTTTTGTTTCAGTTTTCTTTTTCCTTCTTGTCAAAACAACTGCCTCAGCTTTCTTAGAGAGATGTCATAGCAGAATACAACCACACTGGCACTTTTCTTTTGATTTTTCTCTTCTGACATGATGCAAAGGAAAAATAAAGCATGAGAATCCAAAAAGCCAGACTCAGGCCAGCTGAAAAACAGAGGTGAAGCACTCCCTACTTTGCTTGAGGATTTCCTCGGGTGGATCTTTATACACTATATACAGAAAGCCAAGCTTCTGTGGCTTTCATGTTCACTTTGGGGGTCTTGTGCAACAGCCCATTGGGGGTCTTGCCCATTTTAATTGATTTTCCACCAGAATTCATCTTCTACGGTCATACACTACAATTGTTAGAATCTGCAATTTGTTCTGTCACTGGGAAAAATCACTGCAGATCTCAAAGTGCATGAAAAATAATACAATACAACCATAGGTGTGCCACAATCAAAATGACAAGCCATAAGAATCATATTTGCAATGGCACTTTGAATGAATGAGAGCAAGGCAAAGCAACAGGTAAAAAAGATTTTGCTTAAATTGAACTGCATTATGTAAAAGCCTGAAAGAGCTTTTTAGCTGTACAAATCTAGGAAAACTGGTTTTATCTTAGGTGTTATTAGAAAATAAAAATAATCTATATTCTTTTTTAGAAAAGCAAGGAAGTAAGAAAGATAAAACAGAATAGATGCTTCTGAAGGATGGGCAAATAGCACTATCTCTACTGATCACAACGGGAAAGATTAGCAATTAGAAGGACAATACACTATTCAGCTGGTATTGAATATTGCTAAAACTACTGGCACATGTACAAGTAGAAGATATAGACATAGCAATAATTAATATTATTCCACTCAAAGAAAGACCACCTAATGAGCCAGTTACGAACCATCCACACAGATACAGAAGGTGAAAATGGGCTTGCAAATTCGAGGACCTCCACAGGAAAATTAGAAGAAAATTGAGGACAACTCTCCAGCTGAAAGAGAAAACATTCTCAGAATAAAAGGAGCATTCAATTAGAGGAACTTAATCAGTAACACCTAAAAGATAAGCACGGCAGTACTCTGAGATTTGGTGAGGGAACTGACCCTCAGAGGCTTCAATGAAAACTATTTCAGTACTAGTACAAGAGCTCTAAGATAAGACCTGAAGGGAGGAATCCCTGGTAGTTACAGCTAAAGATGTGTTCAACACACGAGCTGATTAAAAAGATACACCAGACAGTGTATGCCAGAGTGATTAAGATGCTCTCCTTTTTGTAAAGTGAATGCTAGCTGACATTCTGGTTTGAAGATATGATTTCCATGATGAAAAAGGTGACAGAACAACATTCATCTTAAGACTTCAAGTTTAGATAACGGGGAGAAAAAGAAAAAATTTCTTCTAGAAAGCTACAGATGTCTGCCGTAAGAATGGCACTTTGTGATTTAGAAGCAAGAATTCTTCAAAGAAGCTTTAGGGCAAACAATTTTCTGAAAATGATTCTGTGCATTAGTAATTTCAGTAGGCTCAATTAAAAAAATATTTAGGAGACACCCCAAAAACATGTAATAAACTTGTACTATGACAGTAACTCTCGCCTGCCTATTGATGAGTTGATATATTAACCACAAAGTCTTTGTGTATTGCCGTGGTTTAGAAAAGAAAATTAACTCTGTCCTTGCCAAACCAAAGATATTAGACCATTTGATAGGTATTAGCCATACTGAAGCAGATATAAATGTCAATGTACATTAAAACCTGAACAACAGCCTGTTGTCTCTGGAGTCTATTATTTGATTTCACAGAATCGCAGAATTGTAGAGGTTGGAAGGGACCTCGAGAGATCATTAGGTCCAACCCCCGTGCCAAAGCAGGTTCCCTAGGTCACACAGGTAGGTGTCCAAATGGGTCTTGAATATCTCCAGAGAAGGAGACTCCACAACCCCCCTTGGGAAAGCCTGCTCCAGTGCTCCGTCACTCTCACGTGAAGAAGTTCTTTCGCAAATTGGTGCAGAACCTCCTGTGGTCCAACTTGTGACCGTAGCCCCTTGTCCTGTCCCACAGGCCACTGAAAAGAGGTTGGCCATCTCCCTCTGTCTCTCACAATTCAGATATTTATAAACACTGATGAGATCCCCTTTCAGTCTTCTCAAGGCTGAACAGCCCCAGCTCACTCAGCCTTTCCTCA